>VZTJ01004182.1:0-409836 GCA_013397795.1 Orthonyx spaldingii | reverse complement strand
GGCCGGGGGCTCGGACACGGGCTCCCCTGCGCTGGCCGCGGCCGAGGCTCCACTCCTCGGTGGGGAGCGAGGGTCTGGCCCCTCGCCGTGCCCGGGTGAAGGCAGGTTGCAGCGGCCGGGGAGAGGAAGGGAGCGCAGGGCCGGAGTCTTCCCCTCCTCCCTCTCTCCGCTCCCGCAGGCACATGCCGGCCCGACCCTGCGGGACAGGCGGCTCCGAGGCAAGGGAGAATCCCGCGGGGAGATGGAGGTGGCGAAAGGGGGCGGGCAAGGGTGAGAATACAGGAGGTGCCCCGAACCCGACACCAGGTACCTCTGTGGGCTTTTTTTTTCTTTTTTTTTTTTGTCTGTCTGTGACTTTAACAGTACCGACAGGCGGCTGGTGGAGGAGGATGATTGAGAATCCCGGTGCTGGGCGCTTTTTTTGTTGCTAGCTTGTTTGTTTCTTTAAATACTCGTCTTTGTGCAGAAGGCGCCTCTTACAAAGCAACCTGCCGCTTGTAGTCCGGCGGCTCTCCGGGCTGCTGGTGCAATCCCCGGGGTGGCTTTCCCAGGGCGTGACGGACGGAGCGCGTTGGCTCTCCGAGGCTGCAGGCTGCCAGCCCGCCGCCTAAAGTAAATACCAGGAGCAGGTTCGTAGTCCTGAGTTCACATGTTGTACTGGAAAAACACAGCGGGTAATTTCTGCCTAATGAAATGGGTGTTTCTGATGGCCGAGAGAGGCTGGGTCTTGTCCTTTTTTAAAAAAAAATAAAAATGTAATAGTCAAACCACACCCTCCCGCTGACCCTTGTCATGTTCCCTTTGGCTGGTTCGTGCTGCGCGTCTGGTTTGAAAGCGGCGAGGGGGGGTAGGGGGAGGGTTGGGGACGCAGGTTACAGCCCTGTTTGTGTGTGACAGCGGGCTCCCTGCTTAGAGGGTGGAGGCTGATCATGTGCGTGTTCCCGGCGAAAAGGAGGAAATTCACGCTTGCTCTTGGCCTGGCCCTGGTTGTTTATTAACAGAAGCCTCTGAGAAATCACGTTGGCTTGGTATTGGAGCTGGCTCGTGTTTCTGCACTCAGGTGCTGACTGCTAGCAGAGCCACGAAAAAGTGTTGAAAGCAATTCTAAGATGAGGAACTACGACAGCTTCGGGTATTTTCAGTTCTGCTCATTGCAGACAGTTTCTTGAACACAAAGATGACGGTTTTCTGTGATTATTTCCTACCTCTTGCAAGATTTGTAATAATTAGAGTTCCTTGCTTGCATTGCTTAGGTTTTAACAATATCACTGTTGGCTGACAGTCACTTATTCAAAAAAGTGGGCTGAAGCCAGTGTCAAGAAGCATTCATGATTGCGTCTGAGAACACAGCACAGTCTTTTTGGAATTGCAGGTTGACTTCTAACTGCCTGTGGCTGAGCTTTTTGTCTTATTAATGTGCTAGTCCATTCCCAGTACATTCTAACTCCAGCCTGTCTTCTTCGTGTTTATGGCAGACTGTGCTTCTGTGGTTTTGTTAGTGAGTAGTTTAACTAATCATACTTTCTTTAGGTCAGCCACGCATAATTATTGTCACAGTACTAGAGTTTGCACAAAAGCTACCAGCGTCATTATAGTTAATACTGAAAGAAACAATAATTTTACTTGCATTCACTCACACTTCTGCAGTTAAGCCTCTGAACCTATATGGGAGCATACTCGCCACTGTCAGGGATGACATTTCAGTTGAACTACTGAGAGTAAAAAATGAAGTGCATGCATAATATCCTTGAATGTATGAGCTCTTTGGCCAACTAGTTCTAAAAGCATTTGATAAGGCTGCAGGTGCGTTTGCATCAAACTGGCAGCAGGTAACAATTTTATAGATAAAGTATGTTTTCCTTCCAGATAATTACACTTATGAATGTTTGCATTTTTTTTCATTCTTACCCTGAGCTGACACAAATTTGGCAATATTTTGAACCCAGATGATGGTGTGATTCACATTTGTACTGTTTATCAGCTTGAAAGCCCTTTGGCTAGACTGCTTGAAAACTGACAATCCTCTGTTGTTTCTCTGTTTTTCCAGGCTCAACTTGACTATAAGGCACTTCTTGGTTTTTGTAGGGACTACAGCAAGTGTGGCATCTATGAAGGTGCAGTAACCTGGATATGACTTTTGGCTGTGTGTGCCTGAGCTAGGTCAAACTGAATCATTTAATCATTTTAAACTGTCCAGGCATGGCTGTTGGCCTGATGGGTTAGCTTTGTAGCCCAGACTGCTGACTGTCATCCAGGAGCTGCTGGTTGTATGTATCAGTAGACTTGTTGCCTTCTAGTAATTCTTCAGGCATTTCCTCAGTGAAAACAACCTGGTATAAGTGACTTGTCTTGTAACTTTCCTGTATAAGAGAGAGTAGGATTTTCCAGAGGGTGTAGTCACAACCTTAATAGTAGGTTTCAGGGAAATTTATATTTTCGGTAAAGCAAAGGAAAAGTGAAATCGAACGTAAATTGACTGGAGTTCTGACAGTATAGCTTAGGCAGTGACAGTGAAAGGAATGCGCATGTGACCGACTGATGTACCTTGGTATTAGTTTGAAAGGTCTGATTCTTTGGTGAGATACAACTGTTCCAACTCCATTAGATCCTCTTCACTTCACTGCAGTGTGTAAAATGTGACTTTGTTTTGAAGGTCAGGCAGTATTTTGAAAGTAGTTCAAATGTGTGGGTTTTTTTTCAGAGAAGTGGTTCATGAAATGAATCTGTTTGAATTCCTGTTAATATTTTATTGAGTAGACTAGTCCTAAGGAATTAGAGATCTACTTGTCTACTTGCCTCTTGTGAGACTTAGAAACAATTTATTTGTTGAGGTATGTAAGACATCCAAAAGCAAAAGCCTTGGATAGGGCATGTTGTTGAGTTCTAAGTTTTTTTTTAGCTTCTCTTTGACTCTGATTGTTAACTAAGTCATTCAGAGCTTCTTTTCCCCAGCAAAACTGAAATGAAAACTTTCTATTGCATGCTCAAACTTGAGTATTCCTCTCTCTATATTACCTGTAAGGAAGGCTGAAGGCTTCTTGGGAATGAGGGCTTCATATCTGCACTTATTTTCACTGAAGTAATTGGTGGACTTATGCTTGAGAGCAAAGTGGTAATTTAAAATTTATTAGGTGTTTACCTATTCTAACCACTGTCGCTGTTCTGAGAAATCTATTAATTTGCATTATTTTATTCTGAAATTTTAAAATTTTTTTTTTTCAGAAAGTGGCTGAGAGAAGCTCTAGCTTGAGAAGCTTATATATGAACAAAACCAAAACTCTGCATTTACTAGCAGCAGTGTAAATGATAATGTTTCAGGAGTGCTGCTAGGTACAGACCTTTGCTAAAGATGTCTGTAATACAGGTCATCATTTAAACTTGATTAAGCTTTATTGTGTCTATTTTGACTTATGAGGCAGCTACTCGCTTTGGCAAGTCTGAAAAAGATACTGCAGTTTTTGGGGAAAGGTGGGGTGAATCATGCTTTTGTTTGTAGACAAATGAACAGATTCAAAATGAAGCAGAATGTTAACCCTTTTCTTCAAATGTTTCCCCTTGCCCTTGTTCCAAGTATTACCAAGTTTTTGTGAATGCTTTTTCCTTTTTTTTTTTTTATTTTTTTTTTTTGGTCAAGAATGGAAACACAAGAAAAAGACTTAGACCTTTTGCAGTAGGAGATAGAATGATGTTTTGATCTTGATTTAAGTCTTGGGTGCTTATAGCACCCAGAGTTTCCAAAAAGGAATAAGTTTGAATGAATGATTTTGTGATAAGTGCATAGAGTTGTTTGGAAACTTGTAGATAAGAAATTATTTGCTTTTATACAGTTTAGCTTTTTTTAACTTCCTCCTTTAATAAAAGTGCTCACTGGAGTTGACTATTGTATAAAGTAACTGCACATGGATGTTTTGAGTGAGAGGGAATGAAGGGGCACTGTAGACTAGTGCATTTATCACTGTTTGAATGCATTTAAGACTTACTGGTTTAAGATGCCATGTCTGAACTAGGTGTTACAATTATTGTTGATGACAAAATAAGGTTTAATCTTCAATGTATGCATTCATAGGTGTATATGAGAGGAAGAGAAGTGTTGTGTTTTTTCTAAACATGGTTTGTGGGCTAGGAATATGAATTGCATTTAATTCTTTTGAGCCAGACGCTTTTTAGAACAAGTGGGGTTTTTTAATAACAATTGCCCAAGGGCTGGGGGATTGTTGTCAGAAACATTGATCTGTTGTAGTTTTCTTTTCTGATGGAGAATATTTTTCTAGACTAATATACTTCTGTGTTAGCAAAAGTAGAAAGGTCTAATCAAAGAGCTTAGAGAAATAACATGCTTTGCATTAAAGAACAACTCCTGAGAGTTTGACTTTTAAGTGGCCATTGTTTTAAAAAAAGAAGGAATTTCTAAAGTCTTCATGGCTATTTGGTTATTTTCTTGTCTGAAAAAACTTATGTAGGCTTAGCAACAAGATGGTAGAAATAACCCTTCAGAATGTGGGTGGGGCTTTTGTTTTTTTAGTGTTACGTTGTTTTGGGTTTTTTTTAATATTGACTTACCATGTGTTGTGTTATGTATGTTTGGTCTATTCAGTGTGTTTTAAATTGTTTTCTTTGGCTTTAAATGCAAGTAAGCAATCTATTAACAGAAAATGTTGCACAGTACACTGGATGGCAGGTAATTCTAGGGTTGATGGAATTTTTGTCTTTACTTTTTGGGTTCAGATCTGATTCTGGTTCATTAAGCGTCACAGGGAAGACTGGTATATGACATAAGTTTATAGCCTTTTCATGGTAGTTATGCAGGGTTGTTATTTAAACCTAGTTAAAGCAATAAGACATGGGAATTTTTAGGTTTTAACCCCCTGTAGTTTATCTGCATGGTTGCTCACCTATAAGCTTTTAAAAATCTGACTCTGAGGCTTTTTTAAGACCTGTTTTTGTAAATTGGTAACCTGCTGTGTTATACCAGTAGTGGAAGTGCAAGTCTGGAGCTAAGGAAACACCATCTAAATGGTAGAAATGCTTGTACCTCCTCCACTAGTTGGGTCTGACACTTTCAGTAGTTTTAGCAAGTGCAACACTTTGTACTGTGTAGACCTCAAGAAGCTGATAATATATCTGAAAATACTGTCCTTTTAAGTTTGCCATACTTATGGTATGGAAAATAAACATTTTATAACAAATGTTTAAACTGATACTTAGTCAGTCTGGAAAGATGATTGGAATCCTGATGCCTGTGCTTTTTAGTGAACAGAATATTTTTCAATAATTGCTACCACTAAGCAGGCACAGTTCAAGAGGAGATAAAAACACTGAAGCATTAGCTAGAGGTTCGGGGTTACTAATTGCACTTCACTGAGTCTGTTGAGCTCTAGTTCTGCATTGAAATGTTTGGAGAAAAGAAGTCAGGGATGCAGGTCTGCTCATTTGCATCAAAAGGACTATTTGGAGACCAGTTTTCCTTTAACTGATCAGAGTGAATAGTCTTTACAAATGAAGTCTCAGTGCTCTCTAGATAGTGCCAGTTATAAGTTTGAATTAAGATGTTGACCACAATCTAGAGACAATATAATGTAGTGAAAATAATTCTAGGAAGAAGTTTTAGGCTGTGCTTTTAGTACTCCTTATAAAAGTTATTTCTTGAGCTAGTGGCTAATTAATTCCATACAATTCAGACATACTGGCTTTAAGAATTCCCTCCTGATGTGTGAATCTGTTCCCTGCCTAAAATGCCATTGACAAGCATTACTTTTCAGCTGAAAACCCCCCTAGTCCTCTGGACATGTAAGGGATTTGCTTTGTGCAAGTGTGTTTTTTCTGTCAAAACTGTTCCTCTTTCAGAGTGGTTAAACCAAAATTAATGGAACACACTTGTATGATTTTTGAGGGAAACCTAGCTTTATAATTCATGAAATTCTGGTCTTGTGTTTAAAGGTATTTGTCATCTAAAGGGGGCAACAAAAACTAAAATTTAGCAGGAAAGTGATAAAAGTTGAAATGAACAGATATTTGTGGTAATGCTGTAGACAATAAGAAACCACTGTGAGTTTCTTTGTGTCAATATCTGTTGGAGTAGTTGCTTTGTTATATATGAAGGGAAGTAAATTGTAGCTATGCAAAATTCAGAGCATACTTAAAGAAAACAACTTCTTGTTTTGACCAGTGTTTCTGATGAAGGTGGAATTGAAAATCACAGTGTGAAGTAATAAACTAAATGTTGTGATAAACTTAAGAGAAGTGTAGTTTAGCAGATATTACAGATAAGTAATGGAGTGTTTTCTCTGTCTTTCAAAGTGAACTTTATGCTAATGGAAGACTCTTCTGAAGTGTATTTGAGTAAAGCACTATTTAGGTAATTCTTGATTTTTCAAGATTTTTGGCTAGGAAAACTGTTTGCATGTAGAATAGATATTGAGTGATGTTCATTTCATCTTGTGAAAAGGCTAAAGCCTGTTCATTTCTGCTGTTAAGGCTGTTGGGTTGATAAACCAAAGAGGTAGTTGGTAGTTGTTCTGGATGCATGGAGGACTTGGCTTATAATTGTAGTTAAACTTTTTCCAGCGATTCCCCTTCCCCTCAGGTCTTTAATAGCAAGTAAAAATTACTTACTACTTTTCTGTAACTGTTCCTGTCTGGAAATTGATAATCTAAGATGAAAACTTGAGTCAACAGAGATAAAACTCTGTAGTAGTTCAGACCTAGCAGTAGCAGTCAGACTATCTTCCCAGACTGTACCATGCCTCATGAGCTTCTGCATAATCAAGATTTATAAGGTTGTAACATAACTTTTTTCAGCATAGGGATAAGTTTTCTGTGTGATTGGTTGTCTTCAGTCATTGAATTGCAATGCCTTTCAGTACTGTCTAGTTTGGTTCCCTAGTAAGACTAAAAAAGTCTGCTTTGACATGAAGACATGAAGTCCAGTGTTCATTGCTTCTTCTTTTTTTTTTTTTTTTCCAGCAATCACCTATTTTTCTCATACCTTCTTATTCTATGTGACTGTAATGTTGTCTTGTGTTAGGTACATGTAACTTGGTTTAACCATTTTGTGTAATGCTTCAGGATAATGGTCATCTCCTGTTACAGGCATTACCCTCAAGGTAATCAACTGATTGTTATTATATGTTATATTTAATTATATTTTCTAGATCTGCTTCCTTTGTTTGTGTGCTCACCTGTAAATTAGACAGCTTCTCTTCAGATCAACTTCTAGCACAGATATTCTTACCAAGGAGCCATTCCTCTGATTCCATGTTCATTCTTGTCTCCTGTGAAGATGTCCTCTGTCTAGATACTGCTTTCTTCATTTCTCTTCACACTGTATAGCACAAGGCTCTTTACTGCCCTGGTCAGTCTTGCAGACTTTTGTTGTAGATCATTCATTGCTTTGGGAAATTTCTTTACAGTTTGCATCCTGGAAGAACTGGAAAGAGTCCTAGGACTAGGATTGTTGTCTAGAAGATCAGTATAGAGTGTTAGTTTTAAGTGCAAATTTGCACTTAAATGTAAATTTTACTTGGTTACGCGTGTTTGTAGTCTGTCTTTGCATTTCTTCATATTAATAGAAGAGTCTGTTAGAGTTTATGATCGTACTGCTGAAATTGTATACACTCCTGTAAGTCTGTTCATGTCACCTCTTCCCGTGAAGAACAGAAATTACACATCATCAATTTTGGAAGTTTTAAACTTTTATTACATGGTGCTTGGCATATCTTAAGAATAATTATAAATGGATTTCTGATTTTACTTATGTATTCCAAGAGTGTGAAATAGATTTGACATTAAAAAATAAGAGTTACTATAGTGATTCTTTTCAAGGACATTAGAAAACCTGCTGGTTGTTATGGAACTGGAAGTTGAGTATCTGTTTGGCTATGACTCCTAATGCCAGGCCAACTCTTGGGTAAATATTTTGGAATGGGTTTTACGCAGTGCAGCACTAGTTGCTATAGAATGGTGGCAAACTGAAACAATGGCTGCAGGGTGGGGCTTTTTGTTTTATTTTGTCAGTGGTTTTTTTGCTACTTTGATAATTTGCACTCTTGCAACTAGAACTCAGGAATATAAAAGCTCTCACAAAAACTCACTACCTAGTAATAGATGATAGTTTCTTGATGGCCTGGTTTCAGGCTTCCCCTTGGTGAATTATGTCCCATGGCATGGCTCAATATCTGGCTCTACTGTCTAGTAAGAGCACCTTTATAGTGTGAAAAGGTGAAAAAGAATGAGTTGTCTGGCAACAGTATTTATTTGGCCAACAAAGTATGTTGCCCAGAGCAGTATCTATGAACTAAGGTTTCAGTGCATAGATTTTTCAAGCACTCCACGATGTGTTTATTAGAACTTCTCTTTGTTAGATGACTTGACTTGTCAGTCTACACTCTTGTATTTTCGTAGAGGCAAGATACACAGTTTGATGGCAGTGTCATGCTTTTACATATATTTACATTTTGCTTTTACATATATTGTATTGCTTACAAAACCCAGTGGAAGATCAGAATCTCCCTTCTTAATGAAAATTGGTGGCTGTTGGATAGCCTGTGGTTGGGCAAGAGTTCAAGGGACAAAGAAACCCTCCCCCAAGGTCTAAAACAAGAAAAGGTCTTCCTCTGCCCTCTCAGAAGGTGCTCTACTTTGAGCAGCACATTAGCTTGAAATAGAAAAGGGCCCTTTAAACATTTTGTTGTTGCTCTCAATTTTAGTAAAAAACAATTATACCTTGTTCTTAATTTAAAAAACATCGAGACAGCGCTGTCTGTGATGTAGTGTCCTCCTGGATGGGAAAATATCTATGTGGAAACAAACAAAATTGAACCAGGGTGTGATTTAGAAAGCTTCACATTGTTAAAATGGTTTTCATAGTACCACTTCTTTTATGTTGAGAAATCTGGTTTGCATTCACCTTCCATGTACAGTTTGATAATATTTTCTGTGTTCGGATCATATCCAAGCATTGCATACTTTTTGTAGAATGCCAGGCATTTTATTGGGAAACATGTAAGTTGTTTCCACTTAAAGTGATAGCCTTACTGAACATGATTGCTACTTACTTTCAGTGTAGACACAATAAAAGTTTTAAGACTTCTTTAACACTCACTGTACATATTCTGGCTGTTGAAAGACTGTGATAGGTTCTTTTAGTATCTGGAAAAGGAAAATAATCTGAAAATTGTAAAGGAAAGATAATGTTTACTAATGTGAAAACATTGCTCAATCCTGCTAATTGATTTTGATGGATTTGCCTGTTAGGTCTGGTGTTTGCTTTATAGCGAAGAAGGTCAAAAGTGGAATTACTTAAGGTTATTGCATTTTGTGATCTAGTTCTTTAGCTTTTTGAAGCCTTAAAAAAAATAAAAGGCCAAACAACTGTTTCCTTCTTTAAAAATCAGTGAAATGCTCTAACAAGGCCCTTCTTTGTTTTGTGTGAGATGTATTGTAATACTTTTGATAAAGTCTCCAGCAATACTGAAACTGTATCTAGTATTACATGAGAGTTTTTCTTGTTGCCATAGTGCAGCAAGGATTATTTCAATAAATTCAGTTGTTATGCCTATAGCAAACTGTTTTCAGACAGATAAGGATTGATATGTAGACTGAAAAAAACCAAGAGAACAATGGAGTAATTTTATGCACTGACTGCTGGTGTATTTACCAAAGCCATCTACCAGCATCCAAAGACCTAACTGGCCCAAAGTGGTGAAATCATTGCAGTTCTAGGAAGTTTTCAATATATGAGCTGGCTTTGCAGTCTGTCTCGGGTGTTCTAGCCATTTAATAGGAAAAAAGAAAAGTGATGAGAGGATTTGTCTCTCTCTCCTGGAGCCTTTGTCAGGATTTACAGTAAAACATCTAGTTTTCTGTTACCTTCTTATTTTTGCCTGTCTGTAGCTTTTGACTAAAGTTGGTCTGTAATTTAGGATCTGAGATGAAGTTACAGTGTTTGAATTTTACAGTATTCAAAATTCTAGTAGAATTTTCTGAAGCAATAATCAACAATGTCTCCTAACATTCTGATACTGCCTCAGTATCTTGAGTATTAGTAGTTCTGAAGGAGTTACTGATTCTTATTATTGAAAGTAAATTGTTTGTGGTGTGCTACAAGCTCCAGAATACTTTTGTTTCATGATTTGCTTTCTCACCTGCATTATGTTTAAGATTGAACTCAAAAAATTGGTGCATCGAATTTTTGAGAGATTAGACGAATTTGAAAACTTTACCTTCTCAAAGTAGTCTTTGTTCATTTCGAGTGATAAGTGTCAAGTGGCGGCACAGAAGCTGGTAGCATTGTACCAATGTGAGACAGTCATGTACTGAAGCTTCATCAAGTATTGTATGATGTTCTGATACTGCTGGTTTGTAAAAACCTGTTGAAACTCAGCACTTACCTTAAGAATCTGTCTTACCTTCAGCATTCCACATTTGTCTCCAGGTCTTTGAACATTGTTGTGTGTATGGATGCTCATAAATATCCATTTATATAATTATAAATGTACTGATCTAGCTCTCTCAGTAAACCTACCTGTGTTGAAACCTTTTCTCCCTCATTTCCTCCCACAGACACCGCACCAAAAATCTCACATCGACAACCTTTAACCAGACACTTCAATCTTCCACTTTCAGGGAAAAATGCCAATTACAGCAGTCTTCAAATGTGTTCATCCTGCTACACTGGCTTCAGAGAGCAGCCTTATGATTATCTGACTCTGTCAGAAGCTTCCCGTGAGGTTACAGATCAGCCATTAAATCCTCTACACCTGCCATGTGGACTTTGTAGTTTGGAGTGGCCTTGCAGTTGGACCTGTTCATAACCAGCTAGTCTGTGTACGGATAGTGGCTGTATGTGGTACCTGGGTTTTGTTCTAAGGGAGTGCATTTTTGCTTGCTATCCTGTTGCATCCATAGATATTTTTCCCTATTTTGGAGAGGATTGCTTTTAATAGGCTTTCAGCTTGTATCATCTCTTCTACCTGATAGGTAGAAACAGACTGAGTTTTCTGGATTAACCTTACACTGAATTCCTTAGCTGCTGAGAAGGAAATCTTGCACCAAGGGGAAAAATTCCTTCTCAACCACCTCAAAGGTAACAAGGATGGTACTTAGAGCAGGTAGAACTAAATTTATCCAAATCCTGAGGATAAACAGAGTGTTTCTTTATGTTGCAAAAGACCAGGACAATTTCTCAGATCTTTCATAGACATGCCTTTTTCCTGGTGTCAGCTGCCTCCTTCTATGGTAATGGCATGGTGTTATCAGTAATAGTAGAAATCTGCAAGCAGAGTGAGATACCAACATATTTCTGATACCTTTATATCCTTAATTTATGAAGTGAAATGTTGAATAGCAGTGTTCTTTGTCATGGCTGATAGATATGTGAGTAATCTGTGTGGAAGCTGTTTCCACCTCAGCAGCTGTAAAAGAGGATGAATACTTTCACAGGTACACACATACTGTGTTCTGCAGCCACTTCTTCACCCACCTCTCAGCACTTCTGAGGCACAGAAAGGAAGTGGGCAGTGTTGACCCTCTTCCTGCCATCACTGCCATCTGAGTGCCTCATGGGGTTCTGTATTTTGCCATGCAGAACTGTCCATCTTTGATTCTCTTCCAACTCTGTGGTGTTGATGATACTAGCTTTTACAGCAACCACAAGTACATGGTAGCAGTTAAATTTGTATGCTGCTTTTTACTGTGGCTTTCAGGAGCTTTGGCCAGCCCTTTCTCTGCCTTATTCTCCACCCCCAATGTCCGTCTGACTTAAACATCATTAAATGTTGACAACTTTTTAAAATCGGTGCTTAGTTTATTTCAAAAATTTTTCTATATTTACATATGTGAAATCTAGGTCAAATAAAAAAACTTCAACAAGTTTAGGTTTTGCTAAAGCTTACTGCATTTGCTGTTGGGAAAAGCTGCTTACTTGCTATATGCAAGGAGGCTTTTTTCTTTAATTACTGAGCTTTCCTGTTTGTATATGCCGGTACAAAACAGTGTGGTAGTCTGACTTTTCCTTACATTGACTACCTGTCTAAACCAGTTTTTTAGGTACAATATTTGTGATAGATTTTGTTTATGTAATGAGCAGTTTTAAGTCTAATTCTTGAAAGCGGACAATGGTCAGTCAAGTATGTTTGGAACTCAGTTATATTACTTAATTTGATTTTTTTTCCCCTTGGAGTGCTTCTCCAAGTTGTTATTAAGCAAAATTGGGGTTTGGGACTAGATGATCTTTAAGGTCACTTCCAACTCAAGCCATTCTGTGTTTCTAAGATGACATTTATTTAGGTCATACTTAGCTTGAATTTTTGTGTGGTAGTATCATTGTCTTAAACTGTCTTGGTTTGTATAAAAGACATCTAACTTTCTCACTTTATTGTAATGTCTCCAGGACAGTGGGATGGGAAAAGCGATACAGATACAGGAAGTAATATGTTGAAAACTGTGTTGTAAATTTAGTTACTACAGAGGCAGAAAGAGAAGCCAGATTTTTATAAACATATGCAGTTTGCTGGGTTATCCTAATTTGAGATTTCACCTTATAAAACATAGGGTGAAGGGAGTTAATCACACTTCAAGTGTCATATACCAGCACCATCACACCATCTCTAGTTTAAATCTTAAGCTGAGCTGTATAGGATAGCAAAGAATGCCCCTTTTCTCTATTGGGTAGCTGCATACAGTAGGAAGAGGGTTATGTATCTTCATAGAAAACTTGAATAATTTTCATATTTGGGCTTTTGTTTGTTTGTTTCAGAAATACTTCTGTATCAAATGTACATAAGACTGCCTCATTTCAGTAAATAGGTAACTTAAGTTCCAAATTCGATGAATCAAACTGCTAAAGTGTTGGAATGGACCTCAAGGATCACCTAGTTACAACTCCTGCACCATAGGTAGGCTCACCTCCCATTAGACCAGGTTGCTCAAGGCCTTATCCAATCTGGCCTTGAACACTGCCAAGATTGGGGCATCCACAGCCTCCATTGGAAACCTATTCCAGTGTCTCACCACCCTCACAATAAAGACTTTCTTCCTAATACCTAATGTAAATTTCCCCTCTCTCAATTTGTACCCATTATTCATTGTTCCATTGTTAGAGTTCCTGACAGAGTCCTTTTCCAGCTTCCCTGTAGGTCCCCTTCAGATACTGAAAGGCTGCTTGAGATTTCCATGCACCCTTCTCTTCTCCAGGCTGAACAGCCCAAGTTTTTTCCCCAATAATTTTCTTTTTCCACATGTGTAACTTGCTGGTATTTTAACGTCTTGTAAGCTGTTAATTAAGCAAGCATATAAGTTTTATCAACATTTCTGAAGTGAGAACTGAATACAAAGAAATTCAAAATCCCCAAATGCTTTGCAATAATAATTAAAAAAAATCAAATCTTCTTGAATGAGTTGCTCCAAGTACCTGATAATAAGGAAAGTTTGTGTCTCACTGTGGAGAGTAATAAAAATGCACAGAACAAATGATATGGTGTTGACTAAGAGTATATAAAATATGCGTGTGTTTTTATTTGGAGTTTGGTTTTTTCTTTCATTTGTTTTTATGTCTATGCAAATAAAATATATTTGTGGGAATAAGTCTGGAAAAGTTTACTGTCCTCAGTAGTAGAAAAACATACATGCTGTAGTCAGCATACATACTATACTGGGAGACATTATTGGTTGTTAATTAAAAGGAAAAGAAGCTAGAGACTCCTTAGATTTTTAAATTCCTTTCCCCTTCTGCATGCTGCTGTCTTCTGCGTACTGCTGTCTGCTGTCTTCTGCATACTGCTCTCTTTGCTTCCTGACAGAATTTTTGTTTTGGGTCTTCTCATATTCTTGTGTCATACTCCCTCATTAAGGAGAGGATAGACCTCTTTGGTGTAACTTTTCAGCTGTGTTAACTCTGATTTGCTGCAAAGATTCTTTGGCTAATTTCAGCAGTTAGTTAAGGCCTAAATTGTTTCACTGTGAGTCAGAATATACTTGAAATCTTGTACGGTAGTATCACTTATGCCTTCATTAACTATGTTTTAATATCTGAGTAAGCCAAACCAAGTTACTGAATGCTTTTGTAATCTGAGCCTGTTTAAACTCGAAATAGTCCTGTTCACGGTTAATCATCTGCATTAATGTTTGTATTACAACTTGTCCTTGCTTTGTGTGCCACTGAAATGACAGCCCCTTGATAAGGATAAAATTAAGGGTATTTGATAGAATTGTGTTTTAGAGCAAGAAAATGCTTGAAAGTAAGCAACCATTTAATTTTCTAATAGTTTCTTGCAATGTAGAGATGACACATGAAATGTGAGAATTTTTTAAGTGGAGTTCACTAAACATACAAACCATGCCACTGGCTACAAAACTAACTACTGGGCAGAAGTGCAGGACTTGTTGAAAGGAAGAGTTCATGCACGGTACACTGGCAAACACATTCTTCTGGCAGCTCCTGATTAACAGAGCTGTAGAGACCAGTTTTGTTAACCAGTGCTACATGATAAAACCAGTAATTTGTTCTCTTCTAGAAACCCTTAAAATAGAGCTGGTAGCACTTTTTAAAACATAGCTCTTTGGTAACCAAATGTGCTATTTGAAGGTGAAATGAGCATTTTTATGAGTAGATTTCCCCTGAGCAAAGTTACTTTCCTGACTTGGGAAATACTTCTCACTTTCTTATTCTATTTAAAAAAAGGTATATATTTTCTGTGTATCTGAGGCATATTATAGAAAACTTTGTTTGCTAGTATAAAATTGCAGTATAAAATTTACTTCAATATGTTGAAAGAATTAGATTGTATTTTCAAAATGAAAAGCATTTTGACCTTTCTTCTCATAAAGCTGAAGTATATTCCAGAGGATTGAAATTTAAGTAGTGAACAAATCTTAGTTATGCAAAAAAAAAAAAAAAAATCGCATTGCTTAAATAAACATGCATCTGATCTGGGCTTGACTATTGTCAAAATCTGCTCCTTGAGGTGGCTTTCTTCTTGAAACAAGCACAAAAATTTTCAATGCTTATTTCTGTAAACCTTACTGATGATGAAGAATGGGTAACATGTGGGACAGGGAGTAATGACATGTCTAAGTTCAGTTGTTCTTGATCACAGCTTAAAAATGAGTGGATACTGGAACTACCGTTTCTGACTTTGATGTTGCAAATGAGTCCATCTAAGTTTATTAGTATGGATCTGTCCAAACAGAACAACTTACAAAATGGACACCTATATCCTTATAGAGAAAATTATACTTTCTCTTCTTTGTTTTTTAGTAGAACCTCTGAAGAATTTGGCTTTGGGGAAAAGATATTGAACTCTTGCAAGGATGGTACATCCGCCACCTTGCTGGGCAGCCTCACAGTAAAGAATTTCTTCATAATATCTAATATAAATCTACTCTTTTTCAGTTTAAAACCATTCCCCTTAGTCCTGTCCAATACATGCCCTTGTAAAAAGTCCCTCTTCACCTTTCTTGTAGCCCCCTTTAGGTACTGTAAGGCTGATATAAAACTGCTTCCCCAAAGTCTTCAGTTCTCCAGGCGGAACAACCCCACTGTCTCAGCTGTTGTCATAGGACAGGTGCTCCAGCCCTCTGATAATTCTCGTTTTGATTTCTCTTTTATCTTGGTCTATCCCACTTTCCTTTTGTTCCTGCTTTCTGAGTTTGTTTTCTTTTGATGTTCTGTTGCTTTGTGGTGTTCTCAAAATCAAGCTGTATTGCTGTGATTAGCTTGTGATTATTATTATTATTAATATTTCCACCCACCTCTACCCTCCTGGGCCCCACATACGCTATAGCAACTGCAGGATAGCAACAAATATGTATTGATGGTAGTGAATCACTTTCCTTGCTCCACTCAGATGCTTGTCTGGAACTTCAGGACTGAACTGCATTCAAAAGTAACATATACAACCTATGGAAATGTCACTGGTTTGAGGATGTAGGGAGGGTGGGGAATATTGAATTTTTTTTTTTCAAAACCGCTTCTTCTGAGTCTTTGCCTTCAATTTCTGTGTTTCTTGTGAGTTTTTTGATCTTTCATTGTTTTTTAGTTATATAATCTTTCTTGAACAATGAACTTCTATATTAAAAGGATTATTATTTCAGGCTTACAGTTCATTTTATCTGTATTAAAAGAGAAATCATTATGCAGTTCACTAACTACAAAGTGTTCTGCAAAAGAAAACTTCTCAGATGCCAGTGAATAGTCAAGTAGTGGAACGGGTTGCACGGGGAGGTTGTGCAGTTTCTGTCCATGGAGACTTCTAAGAGCAGGCTGGCTAAAGCTGCAAAAGAACCTGATAAGACCTCAGAGATGGCCTTGGTTTCACCAGGAGGTTAGATTGGAAACTCCTGAAGTTCCTCTCTCCCTGAATTAACCTGTAATCTTAGATGGTTCCATGGCGTATGTACCCATTCCAGTTTATTTCCAATTGTGATTGATTGCATTGCATTATTAATGACTCTTCTTATGTGTAGTAGAACCACTTATATAGGCTTTACTGTCTCTAATGTCTACCAGTTGGACTTGTACCTGAAGAGAAATTTGCAAATGTTATGCTGCCACTTAAACTACTTTATTTAGCTTTTTTCATCTCTTTATTTGTCCTGGCCCTTCTTAAGATATACATGTTGGGACATCTCAGTATTGGAAGCTCTCCTGTTGGTTGGAGGTCATCTTGTCTAAATTAAGGATATCTGCCTGGCTGGCTGCTGTAGCAATTAGTGTTTTCTGTAGGCAAACAGTCTTGGAATATTAGCCTGTCCTCCACAGATGTTTAAATATTATCCTAGAATACTTTGATTTGGAATAGACCTCAGGAGATGTCTAGTCCAGCCTCCTGCTTAAAGTGAGGTCAGTCCTGATGCCCCAAGGGCTTTTCCTATACGGTGTTAAAAGCCACCTAAGGACCACTTACTGCAGTAACTCTGGGCACCCTCCTTCACTGACTTGACTGTCCTAATGGTGAAAAAGGTTTTGTGTATAGTCAGTTTAAAGGCCACTTTTGTTTCAGCTTATGTCCAGTGTTTCTTGTCCTCCCACCATGCCCTGCTGATCACTGCTGCATTGCCTTCTTGGCCTTTTTGCAGATCCTGTGAGCTGTTTTGTAGGTCTCCCAAAGCCAGCTCTTCTCCAGGAGGGAAGAAACCCAGTTCCTTTTGTCTCAACCTCCTAAGATGGTTCTTCAGTCTCCTGATCATTTTGTAGCTTTCTGCTGAACTTCAGCTTATTTCTGTCCTTCCTGTACTAATAGCCCAAAACCAGAGTGATGGATAGAGCAGTATAATTGTTTTACTTGATCTAAAGCCTGTATTGCTCCTGTTAATGCAACTAAGCATGATGTTGACTTTGCTGCCAGGGCATGCATCTGAATCATCTTCAGCTTGCTGTCCACCAAGATCCCCAGGTTTTCTTTAGCAGAACTTCTTCCCACCCAGTCATTCTTAAGCCTGTGTTGTTGCAAGACATTTTTCCTTTCAGTGTTAGGACTTTGCTTTTGCCGTTGTTGAATTCTGTTGAACTAAAAAGCTGCTCAAAACCCCAAGCAAAAACCAAAGCAAAAAATCCCCACCTAAACCCCCACCTCGAAGAATTTCCTTTGGCAAAACATTTAGGCATGTACTTGAGTGCTTTGAATATTGAAATGCTTAGATTCTTCTTGAAGTTGAGCACAGCATTCTTCTACCCATCCTACACAACCTTCATGACTGAAAATACTTTAATGTTTCAGGATCACTTAATGTATCCTTTGACTTAAGCAAACCATGTTCTGCCAATGTATCCTGTATGACAGATTGCCCAGGGTCAGGTCCTAGTGCTGCAGGACAAGAAGTGTTTCTAAGTTGTGTAAATTGCACGCGGTTTTGCTCTCATTTCCTGTTCCTGTATTTCCTCGTTCTCCAGGTCACACGCTTGTATCAGTTACTGGAATAGATACTTACAGTGAATAAGTTGTGCTGGATTATTTTTGTTGATATGTGTTTGTTGGGAATAATACTTTCACTGCTGATTATTGTTAGTTTTATAAAACTGTATTTGTGCAGTATGGTGTGTTGACTAGTTCAATTGCTCAACCTCACATTCTTTGTTTTGAATTCTGCCACTGTCATATGGGTCTCTGTGTGATGCTGAAAGATAGGCTATGCTGGTAGCATACCATTTTTGATGGAAGAAATACTGAAGTACTAGTTTGAAAGTAGGCTGTAATCTTGGCTGGCCACAGATGTTTATAACTACTTTGTTATTCAATGGAGCATTTTTACTGTTAAATTTTAAGTTGCTATTTTGAAACTTTGGTAGCGCTAATCTGTTAATTCTGCAAATGTTATTAGGCCAGTATTAACATAACAGGAATTTTAAACTGAAATAAACCAAGTAAGAAAAATCTCAGAAACTCAGCATTAAATTTTATGTTGATATTAAGTTTAAATAAGCTTTAAGTAATCTTTTCTGCATATTGCATTTGAATCTATTTTGATGTAAACTTGCTAGCCATTCTTAAGTAGCTGCACTACTAATCCCCAGGTCCAGATGCTTGTTCTTGGATTTCCTTCTAAATGAACATGGTTAAAAAGGTTTATTGTGCACCCTGGGAAGTCATTAGGTCAGAACTGGTTTGTCCCAAAAGTTCAGAGATCAGAATTGTGAGTTCCTCAAGAAAAACATCCTTCTGATAGTCTCTTTTCATAAGTGGAATCTGCTTAACTGAAGACAGTCATAGCAGTGAGTGGGAGGAGACTGCCTAGGTTATGACAATATGAAGTCTTAATGTTGGGTGAACAAACTCTGGAAGGGAGCTGTTGATTTGTATTCTGTAAGATCTGTAATCATCTGCTCTCTCAGTTCTAGGAATGAAGCTGCTGCCTAGTCTAAGCAATATACAAATGTACAATGTACAGAAATGCATTGATTTTGTTTAAGTGCGTTATTCCAGACTAGGGGTGAATAGGAAGGGTGAGGAAGACAGTAGTAATGTGAAGGATGCCTGTGTGATGATTAAGTATTCAGCTTTTCAGTTGTCTCTATGTTGTTCCTATCTCCTTCCAACTCCACGCACCCAGTCTTGTAACTGATGATCTGACTGACCTGCCCTCTGAAACTTCCTCACTCTTCTGTAAGAAGGCGGTGGCAACCCTTTGTGAAACAAAGAGCAAGGCACTACAAAATGAGGGGGCAGTATTAGTGTGGTTGCTGATCGACTGGACTAGATTTGTTCTGATGCTAAAATGAGAAGTGAGCAAGTGATTTTTGACTACTTTAAATTTTGAGCACTTAATCAACTGAATCAATCCCATACTTGGCTTTTAAACCCTCATCATGTCTAAAAGTGAAACCAGATTTCTGTATTACCTTATATTGCAACAAAATGATAATTTGTCTTGTATAATTTTAAAGAAGTAATGGTATATTAGTGTTTGACTGGGAAAAGAGCTGCCTTGCTACTGTTTGAGAATCATAATTTTTCATAAAAGATGAGTAGTCTTGCACAGAACACTTACTCTAATGAGAGACTCAACCCCAAAATATTTGAGAGGTTATGATCAACAGTTATAGTAAGTCAAAATTATTTTTAACTGGAGCGTGTATATCTTGACTATTGTTTGAAAAACTAATGGTGGTTTCTGACTGAATTCCTTCTGACAAAAAGTCGCTGGAATTTGTCTTTATGCTACTACCACATGATACCTTTCTGTAGATTATTTCTGCTATTATGAAGAGAACTGCAAAGGAAATGAGGAGCTTCCTATGTAATCAACTGGTCAACTGCTGTTTCCTCTATCGGGAATAGCGTTGGCGATTACTCACAGTAACTGCGTTTGCATTGTTGTCGTGAGCATGGAATAAGAGACTGTGAAGCAGTAGGAGGGAAAAAGAAAATACAGTGGCCATGGCTGAAATACTACAGTTACAGAAAGAAAGTAGCTTTTTACTCCCATAGTTAAGCTTTTGAGTGCCTCTCTGTTTTAATGACTTTGATGTCACAATGAGATCTTACCTTTAGCAGATGTAATTGAGCTTTTTAAACATGCGTAGCTCACCCTGTCACTGGATCGACTTTATTAATTAACTGCTTCTTCAAATCTCATTGTCTTTGAATAATTTTGTTTACTCTCCTCCTCTGGCTTGTTTTGTTGGAATGGTGCTACTGTGGTCTCTGCAGGACTTTGGAGACTCTCAGGGCTGTAAAACTATGCCAGTGTTTGTGTGTGGACAATATCTGAGACAGTATCTGATGCAGTGTTTTGTGGAAGATCTTTTGGTGCTGCTAAGTAATTCCTTCACCATTTGTGTTAGTCTTGCTTGATCTGAACTCTTGCCTTTTTATGCTCAGGACATTTAAAAATATTTTGGAGGCAAGAGTTAGAAGCTGGTGATTGGAGCTCTAATGTACTCTGCACCCAGTGGCTCCTGATGTTTTGGAAAAAAACTGTTTACAGCAGAAAATAACATCACCTTGGTATCTGATAACTTTAGTTACGTACTTTGTTACCTTTAGCTGAAGCAGTAGAAAACTGTTTATTATTATGCAGTGCTACTCATAGACATGGGTTGCTATGTCCTCTAGTACTAAAACAAAAATATGACTTAAGTTCTCCTCAGTTAAATTATTTAATAATTGAATTGTAGTTTGATTTTATTTTAATAGCCTTTTTTAGGTCTATTATACTGAGTTTCAAATATTGTATTCCTTTCATAATGTTTTGTTTGTTCATCCTTAGGCAAGTGAAATAGATGTTTAGACAGGGATGATGAAATCCCTGCATTCCCACAGATAACCAGCTTATTTCCACTGTAGAAGCCAGCCTCTAGCATACTTCTGGTTGGTTGGATTTCTGGATCTGCAGAAACATTTCTTGCCTCTGTAAACTACTGCTATTGGTTTTATTTTACATGTCAATAGCTACCAAAGGGAAAAGTATGTGGATGAGTAGGGGTAGATAGGGAAAGGAAAAGCCCCTTCCAATGTAACTGTTAGTTGCCATTGGATTAGCTTAATATCATATTTCCCCTCGCTATCACAAACAGGACATATGGAGTAATTTTTCTCTTGAGGTAGCCATTAGTAATCAACAGTTAGGGACTATTTAGGGTATTTATTTCTACGTCTATATGACTAGTACATTCTATGTTCCATAATAACAATAATAATAATATGGAAGATACATAAAAGAAGAAAGTTTTCAGATATAGAGATTTTCTTATTAGATAAGCCTGTTTAGAGAGCAGGACCGTTCAGCCAATGAACTTGCTTCCAGTCTGGTAAAACAGACACTGTTGTATATTGGGACCAAGTGTGGAACCCCATTGGAGAAAAGGAAGTTAGTAGGTAATTGGAATGTAAAATACTGCTTGTGAGTAGGGCGCCAGCTCAAGTACAAAACATTAAAGTGTATTGTTATGTTGATAGCTACATGGTATCTTCTCTTTGAAATCTAAAAGTAAACAGAGTAGTGAGGGTGTAAAATCAGAAGCGAAGTAATGTTTTGATTGTGCAGGTGCCTTAGGAAGAAACCTTTTTATATGCTTGGAACTGCTTTGAGCTAGCTTTAGTGTTAGAATGGAGGATTTTGTAGTAGGAGAACAGTCAGAAGAAAACATCCCAAAACAGGGGGTGCAAAACCACTGTCAGTATGAAGAGATTGTATATGGTGTTACTGCAGAGAAAGCCCTTTTTTGCTGTCAGCAGTTGTTTTTTAATGCAACTAACTGAGGCAGAATGTCATTCACCAAGCACAGTGCTTGATGAAATTGTTGCCAAAGATTATACAACAGGATTAAGTAGGATTTGCAGAGAGAAAGCTATCAACAGATGAATTTTACCAAACTATTAGAATTACTGTAAAGATTTTTCACAAGCTATCTTTGGCCTTGGTAGTCCTGTCAACCAACATTAAGATAACTAATGACATTAATAAACTGCTTTGTAAGTTTTAAGAAATTACCCAATTCCTTTAAATATAAAAATAAGTCACTCAAAATGAGACTTCCTGGAGGAGTTTTTGAGTGACAGAATTAAAAAAAAAAACCAACCAAACAAAACCACAACTCTTTTTGGGACGCTCTCCTGTTTGGAAGTTGTAATGTTGACCCCGTATTTCTTTTTAAGTGTTCAAGTTAATGCTTCTAATGTCAAAAACTGTGTGGCAGTTTCATGTGTAAATTTGGCTACGTGTTTGGTTGTATCTGTAGTGAATGAATATCCTGTTTTCTGAATGTGTGGTGGAAGTAACCAGAAGGATGTCTTAGCTTGTGTGTGTGTGTGTGTGTGTGTGTGTGTGTATGTTTACTCTAGGTGAAGCTGCATATAAAAGCAGTGTGGTTGTGTGTCTTTGGCTACGACACAGATCATCTCACCAAATTTCATTCAACAGTGGTGATTTTCCGTTTGGAATTTTTTCAGAACTATTTTGGTAGATGTTGGTTATTCCATAACCTTAAGTATGGCTGTTTTGCCCTTAAAAAGAAAAGGGGAAAGTATTTCAGGTAGGGAAGAAAAATAATAATAGTTCAAAAAGAGGTCCTTTGCCCCATTTCCACAGATTTTGTTACAACAAAATTGCACTTTAGTGGTACGTTTTGGCATTGTATTATTACTTCAAACCTGCTGGACTAACCTAACTTACTTGGGGAATAATTTTTTGAAAGCCAGTCAGAGGTTGGATTTAAATCAGAATGTTCAGTTTTGAGGTTTGGGATATTTATTTTTGGTAAAGTCTTCAGGTTTTTTTCATGTAGATTCCAGGCTGCAGTTTGTCTACTTCAGGAGAATCAGGTGCTTGTTTTTCTATTAGGCTTGTTAGCATTCCTACTTCAAACTCCTGACTAATTAGCCTGGTTGCCAAAGCTCTTGCATGCAGAGTATCAGATAGCACCAGCGTTTTTCTAGTTCAGTCAGTGTAGCTGAATGTCTTAACCCTGTACGGTGCTGATTCCAGCTCATCCCACAGGAGTGAGAAACTAGGGAAACCACAACCACGTTTAGCATTACAGAGTAAAAGTTCGCTCAAACTTTACTGGCTGTGTCAGCATAAATATATGGCATGACCCTTGTTGCATTATATAAAAATTACTCTGTTTTTTATGGTTTCCTTTGATAGCCTGTTGCATCGTATTAAAGCCTGATACTAAAATAGTAAAAATGCAGTGCTAATTACAAGAAATTAATCCAGACATCTGTTCATTTAAAGGAATGTTGGTGTACCTTTTTTTTGTCATGTAGTGAGAGCTCATTTCCTGTATTTCCAGTATAGAGGTCATACTGAAAGCAAATAAGTATGAATACTTTGTGAAGTGAGTGTCAGGTGGTTGAAGTGAGGGTAGTTTCTGAGCTGCTCTATGTATTTGCTGGTGTCAGCTTATTGATAGGTACCGGCTTGTCAAATTTGGGTTTTAATTGATCTATTGGTTCTTCAATTGAACCTTCAGTCCATGTCAGGAATGTGAAGTTGCCACTGTAAGCGGTCAGAAAGAGACAAGGTATTGGATTTAGTTTGTACTATGTAGTGTATGTACTTATGGACACTAGAGAGTCCATGTGGGAGGGAAATGTTAAGAATGATTTTGTTAGTGCCATCTATAATAAAACCATGATCAGCTTTGGGAAGACAGCCACAAGAAACCAGGCTTCATGACTTTGATTGCCGGTGGAAATGCTTTTTTCAGTAATGCAGCTTTCTGCTGTAAGTAGATTGACATTTCCATTAGAGATACCGAATTTTCATTCAAAAAGAAATATCTTTTCAGCTTTTAGTTGTTTCACAGATGAATTTGAAAACTATGTGTATTGTTATTTTTTATGGATTTAAGACTATTTCTAAGACGTTCCTCCATAAGAGGTTTATTATAGAGGAAAAACTGTAATCTTTTTAAGTTGTAGAGAAATTATCATGTGCTCTGCAATCTGACAGTTTGTATGCCAGTTATAGCAATAGCCTTACGATTACAGTATTCTAAACTTCAGTTTGTGACTGTAGAAAATTAATTTATCTAAATGCCATGTGTTTGTGGAATAAGTCTTTAAAATATTTGAGAGATTTGCCGTTCCTGTAACAAGCTACAATTTCCACTTGGCTCATCAGGACTGCCAGTCTCTGCTAGGCTTCTGCATTTCTGCTGCCTTCTTTGGTCTGGTGCTTGTCTGACCTCCGTAAAGACCTCAGAGCCAAGCCAGCATAGCCTGAGACAAAAAAAACAGTAAGTGCCTGCTGGCTTATAGTGCTGGAGTCGGGTATATGCTGATGGTAGTGCAGAAGTGGTAATAAAGTGTCCAGCTTGGCAGAGGTTGCTGTTTCATGGTTCCTTCAAGTTACTACAAGGTGCCAGCAGAAGAACAGTTTGCTCCAACTGCTAGCACTGACAATTTCCTTCACACTGAATGAAGGGAAGGGAAATATCTTCTGGGTTAACCTGATTAATGTTGCTATACACCTGCTGGATGCTGGTGCCTGCCATGAGAGAGGAGGTGGGAATGAGTGTGTCAGTATGAGCAAGTGCTTTTTGCAGCACTAGAGTTTCAGTTGCTGACTGTGTGTCTACACTTTTAATGTCAAAGTAAGTAAGGGCAGTCTTTTTTGTGGCCTTATTGATGCCTGAGGATGCTTTAAATACAGGGATTGCAGCTCTGCAAGTAGCAATGCCAATGAAAAATCAGACTTCCAGTGTCTGAAGCTTCATTCACCCCTTTCAGTTTTTCTGTTGTATTTTGGTTTGAGGTGGATGTAATAACCTGTTTCTCTTCCTCTAAATGGGACTGTTCAAAAGGAATAGTCTTTAAATCAGTAAATAGTATGGAGAACTCTGGTTTATTTCAGTGGGTTTTTAAGATGGATCTGAAAAATGTTATAGGGGATTGTCTGTAGTTTTAAGTCTTCTCCTCTAAATTTTCTGCAGTTGCTCCTTAGCATTTGTCTCTTAGTTGCACAACAGTGACAGTTTGTAGATAAATAGTAGAAAGGTAAGCAATATTTTATTGAGGTGTATTGCTATTTGTTATTTTTCCTCTTTTAAATATGTCATGATTAATTCAAAGCAGGCTTTGTTTGGTTTCAACCTGGTTTCAAGTATGATTGAACTCTGTACCTCTCTTCTGTTGTTGGAGATTTTCAGGGTATTTTGATATGCCAAATGTATATCAATTCTCTCTCTGTTTTGTTTCTGTCATGTCACCTTGTTCAAACAATTTTCCTTAATCATAATAACAACAACTTTGTTAATAAGCATTTTTTGGGTATATTTGTATATTGTGTTGACAGTTGCTGCAAGGTCATCAGTATAAGGGTATTGAGAGAGTCACCATATGATGCCACCATCAATATCGTTTATAAAGGGTGGTATGTTTTAACTGGGGGATATGATTTAATCTCCTTTATCTTTATTTTTAATTTTGTCAGTCTAATGAATGATTAAATAGTTACCATACTGTTGGTAGTGCTTATTGTTGAAAACATTTTTTGTTTGATTTCTTCAGTTAACTGCAGTAGGTTTCATTTTGTACAAAGAACAGATCTGCGTGTTCTCTGGTTGATTGTGTAAATGCTGTCCAATGCAGCTTAACAAAGCACACCCTGCAGGGGGCAGGCAGCAGCTGTGTTGCAGTGCTGTGCTGATTTTGCTGATCAGTTACTGTAGGTTTGAAGATTAAGAGTTGGAAGGTAATGACTGTCATGCTTTTGAGGAGTGCCCTTGGCAATTTTTTTTTTTTTTCATTTTTGATGGTAACTGCTTTTCGAGTCATAAATCTTATGTGAAGACACTTCATGTTGCTTGTGTGGTATCTTTTGTAAGAGGTTATGAAAACTTCAGTGTGTTCAGAATGAAGTGTGGTTGATGGCTGCACACAGAATCGGGCGGCTCTGGTAAAAGACTATTCTGAAAACAACTTGTTTTGAAGTCGATAGGAAATACTCTGCTTCATCTACTTGATGTAGATGGGTCTTTTTTGAAACTTAACTTTTTGATCTGTGAGGTTAAGTTAGCAGGAAAGTATTGAGGATTACAGTAATGTTTGTTTCATCCCAAGAGTTTTTGTATTAATTAGTCTTGCTGTTGGGGACAGATAGGTGACAGGAAACAGGGACAATGCATATGAAGTATACAGTAAAATATTTACATCTATGATAATTCAAGGTTCACACAGGCATTCAAGCTGCATTTATGAAAGTTAATTCTTTTTTAGTGGATGTGATAGTTATAGACTTGAATTTTGGCCTTAGTTTAAGATTTTGTGTAGCGTTTGTCATATACTACAGTGGGTTTTGCATTGACTTAATTGCATTACATTTATATTGTGAAAATCTTTGTAGTACCCCTTGTTTTTTGGTCTTGAGGTTTTGTTTTATACTGTAGTGGGGCTGGTTCCTAAGATGTAATTTTCCTCAGGAAAATAAAGAGGGGGTTTCACTTAGTAATGATCTTTGTGTTGTGGGTTTTTGGTAATTCTCTCTGACAGAAAGCTCAGTTGTTGGTCCTGTTTCTGTGAACAATACAGTGTCTAAACTGTTGTGGCAGAATGAGTCATTCTGTAGTGGAAAGTCTTTGTTGATCCAGGTGTCAAAGGTTTGGAAGAGGAAATAAAGCTGACGAAAATTATTTTTTTATAGGAACTGTTTTTTCATCTGTATTGTTCTTCCTTTCTTCTCTTAGAGCCATTAAGGTAGTCTTTCCTTAATCATGAACCTGCACTTTTTGAAATTAACTCAAAAACTGTAGCTTAGCAAGAACACTGCTTTTTTTTGCTAGGTGGAAAACAGTTCATAGCAGTTACCAGGATTTTTTTAAAAAGCTGTTTAGAATTCCTTTTTAATAGTATTGTTGTCCTCAAGTTTCAAGTTGAGCAGTTGTTATGGGAATTGAGTGCTAGAACTGGGAATGAGTGCTTGAAACCTCACATGTAATTTCACAGTGCTTATTCCCTTACTGATTTAAGTGGGTTTTAAAATATTGTAGGAAATTTAAAAAAAAAAATGTTCTTGTATTCTTCAGAATGCCACAGATTTGTTGCATATGTATAGCTTTTGGAGAGACAAAGGAAGCAATTCCATTTTACTGTGTAGACTGACAACAAGTCAGATGCAAAGGCATCATATGAATGTTTCAGAATATCCTGCAGTGATAATACTGTTGCTATGCTGACCTGTTATATCGATATTGTGACCTGAATTCATTTGAAAGCAACTTGTATGTGCTTTAATTCTAATTTTTGCACTGTGGATTGGTTTTATTGTTATTTATATTCTATTAGCAAAACTCCTGAGCAACAAGCACATGTATCTGAATAGTAATTGCAGCTTAGTTGTCTGCAGATTTTTGCCTGCAGAATTTGAATGGGGCACGAAGAAAGATGTGATGTTCTTAGTGCTGGATTTTGGTATTTTCTAGATGCAGTCATGCAGAATGTGCTTGCAAGGCAAACAGTGTTATCGATGCAGCTGAAAGAGATCAAAGATAGCCTCTTGGAGAGGGTGCAGATGAGGGCTCCTGAAGGGAAACTTGCATATTCTCTGCTGCTCTAGAGATTGAATAGTTTACAGAATGGGTAGTGTGTAATATGCTTAAGTATTGAACTGTGCAGTGCTTTGTGATGGATACAGGTGGGATAGGAGTTTAAAAGCCTGTGGGTATTCTTTGCTGGCTTGTGGGACTAGTAGTCTTGATATCATTCATTGCTATGCCCTACATGTTGTGATAAATGCTCTCCCATTATCTCTGACACTTTAAAGGAGGGGTTTCCTTGCTACTATGTGAGCATGGCTATAGATTCTGTCTCCTGGATATTATTGCTTTGTTTGCAGAAGCCTCTCTGATTCTTCAGGAAGTCCAGGTTTCCCTGCTGTAAATCCCATTGTGTCACATTGCAGGCTTTTTCCAGGTTTCATGTACTGTGCAGTCTTTTAATCTCTTTCTACTTTTTTTCATATTCCTTCTTGATGATTATATTCTTGTGTAAAAAGAATGGGATGATTGGCAGAAAGAGTGGTTTGGAGTTTTTTATTTTGGTGTGGAATTTTTTTTGTTTTGGATAGCCAAAGTATTAAATACCTTTGCCTTCTGTAATTATTAACACTTTTCATCTGTGTATATAACCACTTCATAATTGAAGAGGAGAGTTTGAGGTACTCTTCCCTGCATCTTTTACTTACTTGCGTGTCTGTATAGCATAAGTTCAAATGAGTAATCTTGATTATTACTGATTACTGCTTTAAAGCAGAAATCCACCCTTGACAGTAAGTACTGGGAACTAGATTTAAAGATCAAACTGTTTTGAGAAACAGCAATCACTTTTGTGACGCCTCATGGAAAACACTGATGATGATTGATGTGATAACTTGGTCACATCTTCAGTTTTAGGTGTGATTTGAGCATTCTGTGTGACTTTGTTATGTATCAAAGTTTGTTTGCTTTCTGCTTTTCTGGTGCTCTTTTTCATTTAATGATGGTCTGAGGTCCTTGAGGAGAATGTCATAGGAGAGTGATAGCACTGAGAATGCAGATGTTTTCTAAGAATGTTTAATCAAAGCTTTTCACAAGATTTTGTAGAATTTTGAAATCTTTTCACTTTGTGAGAGTGTTGTTTCAGGTGTTTAATTCTGATGCTTTTGTGTGTTTTTGTTTTCTAAAGACACGGTTTTGGAACGTTTAACCTATTGGTTTTGAAGTAGTTATTGCCTGTCACTGACAATTTGCATTGACATGCAAAAAGTCATAACTAGGTATTTGAAATGCTTTTATAAACTCTTTCTTTGTGCCTAATGAAGAGGTGGTGCAGCTTGCTTTTGTTTGTAAAACTAAGAAATGATGGTTAACTGGCAATTATTATGTAAGTTGAAACCTTTTGAGTAGCATATTCTTTTGGAAACTACTGTAACTTCATTTCATAGTGACAAAAATGAATAATTATGCTTTATATTTGAGGAAAATGGCCTTTATTATTTGAAAGGCCTAAAAGCTGACTTGCTATATGCTCATTAAAATTTGTTTTACAGTCTAGATGGTCAGAATTAAAATTTTGTGAAAATGGACGTTGTGTGGCTGAAGACTCGTCTGTATCCTTGCATTCCTCCATGAGCCGTGAACTTATGCAACAGATATATAAAATACCTAACGTGATCAGATGATAGAGCTAAAATTGCTTGTGATGCATATAAACTCTTGAGGGGAATTTAGGAGTGTTCATACACTTAAGTAATTAGTCACTCTTGAAATCCAGAAAACATTTTAATTTCTTTTTGTTAATTGATAAATGGCAGTTCTCATCTTTAGAGAAGGATGGTTTCAAGAAATTTTTAAGTGTTTTGGGGAGATTGCTTTGCTTACAAGAATATATTAGGGAATAATAGATACTTCTCTTATCTACCTGCTTTAGGACAAGCAGTTTTTATTCTTTAGCCTCTTTACTTGACACAAGTCCGTATTATAAACTGCAGTGAATATGCCTGGCAGTCTTGACAAAAAAATTCAGAAGTGAATGAGTTTGAGGATGAAACAAAACTCTGAAAAATAAACACTTTAATGCAGAGTTTTTGAGTGGAGAGTGGAAATTTAAGTGCAGTGCCTACTTTGTTGTCTGAGTGTGAGTGGTGGCATCTGTCTGTGTGTAGTTGGGATTTATCACATGGCCGGAAAGTTAAATATGGCTTGAACTGGAGCTGTACGCACACAGCAACGCACATGTGATATCAAAAAAATAATGAAGACTAGAAGGGGTTTTTTTTTGTTTTTATAGTCTCCTGTTTCCTGATTTTTGAGATGTGAAACCTATTGCTTCCATGTCATCAAATACTTTTATTTAAATCTGTCATAGTCTAGCAATGTCCCAAGGTATAGTTTGGAACATAATGGAAATAAAACATTAAAAGGAGTTTTATATGGGGAAGTGATTGAAGATTGTGATGCTGTTGTGCCGTCTTTTTTCTTTTTTTAACAAAAGACTTTGGAAGAAGTGGGGGGAGGGGACGAGGACATGGACTTTGGAGACACAGCTCGAGAAGCTGCCATAGACGAGGATGGGGGAAAGGGACAGTCAGTGGTCAGTGCATTCAGTTGTTTTTATATCCAGATTGTCAAATGGCAATACTTCAGAAAAACACATTACTTGTTTCAGAAAATGAAAACAAAACTTGCTTAAATAGACATTATATCTTGAGAATTCAGAATGCAGTTTTGTCTTGTCTGCTTTGTTAGTGTCTAGAAGTAGAAATAAGTAGTAACAGTAAAATATTATTAATATTACTAATGCTAACAACAACAACAAACATCCTAGTTTAGAAAGCTGCTTAAATTGTTTTTTTTACATCATCTCTGAATGGACCTATGTTCCGTTCCCTTGCTCTTCAGTCTCTCCTGTGTTGTTAAAAAACCTGCAAGTTAGAAGCATGACTTAGTAGGCAGTGGAATGTGTCCTCAGCAAAATAATCTCCTCTCCTTAAAAAAAAAAAGAAAAGGTAGAAAAAGCTACTGGAATCTTATCTCTGTATAGGAACTCACACGGTACATAATGTGTGGAAAAGATAAGCAATATGCTCTTTTTTCTCTTTTAGTTCTTGTTTCAGCAGTACCTTGAGATGGTGGTGGGGAAAACCTCATATAAAGGGAAATAAATGTTCTAAATGGGATATGATTGTGCTTCATGATACTTCTGCAGAAAGATCGTGTTGTCTTCTGCAGCAATCAAACAAGTGGATTGAAACTTTAAGTTGATTATAGAAATACTGTGACTGGTCTGTGAAGCATCATGGTTAAGGAATAGTAGCAGAAGAGGCAACCATTTAAATCAAATCCACACGAAAGAGTGTGTGGAATGTGGCTCAGAATATTACCTGTGAGAACACTCTGCTTTCTAGAGATCATGACATGCTTAGATTCATTTTTCTTGCAAGAATTACAGAACTTTCCAACCCAGCTGGAAATGCAGCATATCTGCCCTAGGAAAGCTTGGGAAAGCTAAAAGGGGCAAGTAGCAGTGAAGTACTTATGCCTGCTGAGAGTTAAAGATGCTGCCGAAAGCATGCCAGCTATCAAGGGAAGTGTGAAAGGAAGCTGACATGACTGAACATCAGGCAAAGATAGTTACTAGAAAGCTGAAGTGGTATCCAAATGAGGAAAATTGTGAGGATATAAAATCTGACAAGAAGAATATAAATGCATAAGATAGAAAAAAATTGAGGAATGCTTTCAAATGATCACTTCTTAAGAGAGGAAAAAGCAAGAAAGCAAGTTACTAGAACCAGAAGATGTTCATCCAATAACTATAGGAAGTGAGGGATAAAGTAATTTTACTAAGTGGTCTCTGATGGCTCTGTTAGGTGGACACCTTCAGGTCGTTAGATGCAAATGCAGTGTGAAGCCAATATTACAAAGGACATTCACTGGTGATGTTATCTGTGTGAGCAGAAACTGCATTAACCTACAGAATTCACGGACACCTCATGTCTATAATACACTGTGGAAAGGTTGACAGAACTTAGAAAAGAAGTTGTGCTTCAGACCTTTTGGAACTCATTGAAGGAGTTAGCAAGAACACATGTAAGGAAGCTCCAAATTGCTATGGTGGGTAGGATTTCTAGAAGTCATTTGGTAGCCTTCTGCGTGAGAGGGGTAAGGCTTTGTATGGATAATTAGTTAATAATTCAGTATCTATAATTAAAGACAAGAAATGGTCAGCATGTTTTTCAGAGGTGAGTAGTAGCTGTTACCAAAATGTTCATGGCTGAAGGATTGAGACCCACCTTTGCATAACTGCAGTTAAGTTCATAGTGTATGCAGAGGTGGGAGTTAGCTGGAGTGAGGAATGTGGAAACTGTAACTCCTTGCAGGAAGGAACCCTAGTTTGGAAGTACAATAGATAGTTCTGTGGGAACTGCAGTGCAGGCTCAGAAAGATTAATTCTGTAAATTGTTAGGATAACAAGAGAGAATAAAACACAATTGGCCATTGTTTGGTCCGTGGTGCATTTCACTGGACTGCTGTATTGGTGTAGGCTTGGAAGTATCCTGGGAAGAATGGTGCTTACTTCTGCATATATCTAGGTGACACAGATGTTTGTCTATGTGTAGGTTATTTGACTTTTTAATTCCTCTTTTAATATTCTTCTTTTTTCTTTTCCTTTTGCAAAGGTCTTCTGAATGATAGAGTAGCTTCAATAAATATCTCGATTCTTTGCTGTTCAAAGAAATGTTGTGATGTGTGTCCTCTGATCAGATGTAGTACTGAAAAGGGCTGTGCTTAGCATAAAACCTGTCACTGTGCTCAACACCTAAGGATTTGCCTATTTCAAAGCCTCTGGAGAGTGAAGACTGGAGCAGTGATTATTAAACTGTAGGGTAAACTTGGCAAAGTCAACTGGAGACTTGAATATCTTTGTTTCCCCTTGAGTGCAGGGCCCCATGAGTGCTGAGATTTATGCAAGGGGCAAAAGTTGACCAGGTGGAGATGACTGGGGAACTAAAATTTGAGTTTGGAGTTGTTGTTCAGACCAGTAGTGGAGTGGCATGAGCAGACAGTATCCTGCTGAAGTTTGGTGTGCTGCAGTAGCACACAGGCTCCAATGGCTAAGGAAAACTCTTGAGGATGTGAATTTACAATAGGTTGAACAGATTGCCATTGCAGTTGTAGTGTAGCCACCTGGTTGACAGCTGCAGTCCCTTTCTTCACCTTGTGTTGGTGCTGGAGCTTTTTTTCCCTTACAGAGTGTTTAGGGAGCTGTACCAAAGACTAATCTTTCTTAAAATATAAAATACAAATAAGTCAAATGGTTTAACTGCCTTAACAGGCTGTTTCTGGGACAAACAGATACCAGTGTGAGAGAGGAGAGCATGAAGGGCTGGAAAGAGGAGAGAAAAGATGATCCTGTGACTTCTGTGACAGCAAGCTGTTGTTTTTGAGACATCCTGCTGCTCCTTAAGCATACACTTTTACAGACTTGGGCTGCAGGGGCCTATTCTTGGGATGTGTTTCTAGGTTTTAGAAAAGAGGTTTTATTAATTCTCCTGACAATAGTTGTAAGTTTGAATACTCAAAGATTTGAAGTATTTTCAGTAATATATAGTCCTTAATTTCTTTTTGCAGCATAGCCTTTTTTTCCAAGTTTGTAGTGTCCTGGTTTTTAATTCTACTGTCATGAAAATTTTGAAAACCAGTTTAATATCTGAAGGTCTGATATTTTAATAATAAATTTGTAACAAATCATAAAAGAACTCTGAACCTTATAACTGTTAGCCAGCACTCAGATTTGTATTTTTATTTCTTTACAGGATCTCGAGTTTCATGGAGTAATGAGATTTTACTTTCAAGACAAAGCAGCTGGAAATTTTGCAACAAAATGTATCCGTGTCTCTAGTACTGCCACAACTCAAGATGTGATAGAAACTCTTGCAGAGAAGTTTCGGCCAGACATGCGAATGTTGTCATCCCCTAAATACTCACTTTATGAAGTGCATGTCAGTGGAGGTTTGTATTTATTCATTAAGTCCTTCCTGCATCCACACCACCATCATATCTACCCCCAGCCGAAGTATCTTTAGGTTTGCCCCCAGCTTCTGAACCACATGAAACTCGGGTTTTTTATTCCTAAATATGTTGCTACTAATTGTTTTTTTGGGAGTGGTTTTCAAAACTTAATTGCACATACCAGGCCTGCAGTTTATGTAAGTTGTGATTATGATCTAGTAAATGCTGTTATTGACATCCTGTTAATTTGTTGACATTTGTGAGAGAGTTGCTATTTTTAGGACTAATAGGTAAAGACTAAATTTATAATGGGAGATTAGGATTGTTAAATTGGAGCAGTTAAGAGTACATCTTTTGTTCTTTGAAGCTGTGGGCCTTTGATAGGTAGCCTTAATATCTCATGTTCTTTTTACTGCTAAACTGGGGGAGGTTCAGCTGAATATTGTTTGAAGCCACTGTGTTTCTTGAACAGATCCTCTAATGTTACCTGTGAAAAACTTGGATAGCTAAATAACCTTTGGTACTGCTAACATTTGTCTATTTCAGATTAGAAGGTGATAGTGTGTGTGGTGGTGGTGGAGACACATACAGGAGAAACTAGCGTTTGGTTGTGCTTTTTAATTTTTGTACTTCAGAAGTTTACACAAGTGCTTATATGACCTTAAATTCTGCATATAAAAGACTGAAAAGAATTTAATTTTTTCTACTTTAGATTCCTTTAAGAATCTGTTAGCACTGTACCTGTAGTCAAAATGAAATGGTTTTCTTTGGGGAACAAGTTCCTGATTTTTCAAAGATGAATGAGCATGCAAGGTGCCTCAATCAATAGGAGTGTTTCTTACTAAATAAAATTAACCACAAAGACATCGTTGTTTCCCTGTGCATAGGTACTGTCTCCTACTTCTCAGAGGAAAAATCAAGTGGCAAGACTTGGTTAAGTTTTTAACCACTGTGTCAATTGTTTTTCTATATACTTAAATAGATGTAATACACTAAATGAAATTTTGTCACGGATCTGCATAATGTTGTGGGGGTTTTTGATTTATTTTTTAAATTTTGTAGTCTTGTTTATTTTTGTGCAGTCTTTTTAGAATAGTATTTCTCGGGCTGCAATCAGACTGTGGTCTGCTTTGAAGTAAAGTTAAAATAAGAAAAATGAGCATTTGGAAGTGTCAGGATGTTGTGAAGTTCTAAACATTTTAACTCTAGGTCTAACTTCTCTTCCAGAATGGTAATGTTGTGTTCCCAGACATAGTTCTGACAAAGGAGTTATGCAAGACTGCCTTTTGGGTACCTTTAGCTTACATAGATAGATGGGATACACTTGTGCTCTTTGCTGGAAAGTGGATATGTAGTTCTACATTGCCAAACTTTCTTTCTGTCCCTATACTTAACAGGAAAACAGCAGTTGATGTGTTCTGTTAAGCAAACCTTTTGGGTTTTTTAAGAGCTTAACTTACTTCTAAATGTCTTTGCTCCTGAGATGCCAAGTAACTGTTACTGCTTTTCATTTTTTTGAAGAAGAAAGAAGATTAGATGTAGATGAGAAGCCTCTTGTTGTACAGTTAAACTGGAACAAAGATGATCGAGAGGGCAGATTTGTCCTCAAGAATGAAAATGATACACTTCCTCCAAAGGTGAGTCTTTACAGAGCATGCTAGTGGTAACAGCAGTTTAGAAATGTGTGGGAGTTGCTTATATAGGAAGACATAATTTCCGCTTCTTTAAATCTTGAAAACAACTGCTACTCATGACCTTCAATATCTGGAGCAAGTATTTTTAAATACTTAAAGTGCATCTTTGCAATACAGCATTTTTATTATCTTTCAGATGGCTGGTGATGCTGTGATCCATGTAGCTGTCTGGTACTGGAGCATGTAATGCCTAGAGAACTTAGAGCTTGCTTTGTTCTATTATGATGACTTTAAAATTTCCTCAAATAGTATATGGTGCCAAATACCAGGAGGTAATCCTGCCTTTTGCAAAGCTTTCTAAAGGGAATGCCAGGGGGAGTTAAAGAGCTAAAAATTATTACCTCCCTAGGTAGCATTCTGTTTCTTGAAAGTAAAGATGGAAGACTCTTTCTTTTGTGCAGGGTTTTTTGTTTTGGTTTGGTTTTGCTTTTTTGCTTGTTGATTTTTTTTGTCTCTTACAAATGCAAAATGAAGGAGCTGCCAACATCAGCCATACAAAAGTTTGCTTTAATATTAGCAATTTAAACATTAAATTAGATTAGACTTTGGCTCCTGAAGTCATATCATTATATATATTATATGTAGCTTGGATGCTTATAGCTATGGAAAACATGCTGTTCAGTGTGGGTTATCTTAAGGCAAGTTTTTCATCTTGTGCTGAGGACTAAATTTCCTTTGCTCTTGGAATTAGAGCTTGTTAATTTTAGAAGTGCTTTGGGTATAGGTATGTGAGTTTGCACTGCGCTTTTGACTACAGGATACATCCATGTTACAGGGCGAAAGGGAGAGTTAATGATGTCTTGCACTACCTTGTTATTCCTATTAATTGAATTAAGTGATCTTCAATCTTCCTTCTTCGTGTTCCTCACTTCCTGATAGCAGTGAGAAAATCTGCATCTTCTTTCTCTCATGCTCTGTAATCTTCTCTACAGAAGGCAAATGAGCCTAGGATTACAGGTATCCTGTGTATGCAAGGAGCAGGAATTGAAGAGGAGAACACTGGGAGGACAACTTGGAAAAATACACCATTGGGGAAAAGTCCTCCAATGTTTTTCCTTCTGCAGTTTATTCTTACCTGGTGCTCTAACAGTTGCCTTGAAAGCAGATTAAGCACAGCATAGAGTATTTTTACTCGGAAGCAAAAATTGGTTTTGCAGGCTTCAATTAATCTTTTGGGGCCAATAGCAGGCATCACTTAAGTGAAATTCTGCAGTTTCTTCACTTTCTTGAGTAGAATTGGTTCATACCTTCTTTGGAATATGACATTATATTTGCCTTCTCTGTGTTTTTCTCAAGAGCATTAGTCCCATCACCGTGTAATGGAGTATTGTTGCCTGGAGTGTTGTTTTTGGATCAGTGATAGTGTGTCTTTAATGTGATTCATCTGCAAAGTTAAAACCCATACTGACTTTCCTTTGGACTGAAATTGATAGAAGCTCATTTATTTCAGAAAGCTCAGAGTAATGGGCCTGAAAAACAAGAAAAAGAGGGAGTAATTCAGAATTTCAAGCGAACTCTCTCAAAAAAAGAAAAAAAAGAAAAAAAGAGGCGTGAAAAAGAGGCATTGCGACAAGCATCAGATAAAGATGATAGACTTCTTCATGGGGATGACATGTAAGTGGTTTAAACTTACTTTTTTTTAATTAAATGATAGTTGTTTATAAGTGCATTAACAAAAGAAAAAACATGACTTGCAAGCACATGCTAACTCAGCTTCCCCATGCGTTGCAGCATTTGAAATCATAATAAAGTTAGGGGTATAATGTAAAGTTTCTTTAATGCCTTTCCCCTTGCCTCCATCTTTAAGAGGTAGAAGACCTCTTGTTTTCTTTGAAAACAAGCAACTAGCAGTCCTTAAAGTGGTTATTTCACATGAACATGGGTATATAAACAGCATTAACTTCAGCAAAAGTGAAATTCATGTAGAAACCATCTTACAATAACTTAAATGAGCTCCTGTGTATATGAATCCTACTGCCCTTTTATCCTTTGTGAAGTAATGAGGATATATGTATTTTAAGCTCTTAATGACATTCTTTTTATTTAACTTGGCAGTGAGAATTTTCGCCTTGCAGCTGAGGTTTACAAAGATATGCCTGAGACCAGCTTCACTCGCACAATATCCAATCCTGAGGTGGTTATGAAACGGCGACGACAGCAAAAACTAGAGAAGAGAATGCAGGAGTTTCGCAGTTCTGATGGCAGACCAGACTCAGGTATTGGAAGTTCTTCTGGTTAAGTTAGAAACAGTAAACTTTTTACCAGGAAAATATTCTTAAGGCCAGCAACTCCTGTAAATTTGACTTAACTTTTGCTTTCTCGAACATTTTTTGCACATGGCTAGTTTATCTGTGGTGTAACTGAACGAAGGATTTGTATAGGTAGGATTCCACAGGAGGGTGTTGCGTGATGAGTGCGAGTCAAAGCTTTCAGTGGTTGGCAGATGGATGAGAGACAGTATGCTCCTTGAGCTTGCTAGAGTGCTAAACTGAGAAAGAAGGAAGGATGGACTTTGACAAACTGTGGAGGCCGGCTGAAATAACTGACATTCATTGTACTAAGAACAGGCTGAATGACCTGAAAGAGAAAATTCAATCAGTAGCATAAAAAAAGGATGTAAAGGACTGATTGTTCTGCATAAAGGCTTCTGGTAGGTCTTGTGAATAACAGTGATTAAGTATTTCTCATTCATGGGGTGGGGATATAACAACAGTGATTGTATAAACATCATTAGAAAAGAACAAGTGAAGCAATGTTAGAACTGATAAAACCTCAAATGATGTATTCTGTTCATGGAATAGTAGTGAAGAAAGAGTTACAGGTGTAGAAAACATCATCCTGAGGGAAATCTTAAATGGACTTGTTAAAAAGAGGGAAAATTCTTGAAGGTCAGCACAAACTTCGTGTCAAGATGGGAAAGGTCTGTTCTTCAACCAGTCATTGTCACTAATTCATTTTAACTTGATGTAATACTAAGCATGGTGAAACACTAGGGAAAAGACTTCATTAGATAGATAAATTACAGAAGTATCACTGGAGATTTTTACCAATGGCAGAGATAAATCTGTTTTAGGGATGTTATGTAATTTTTCTTGTATTAGTAGAGTAATGAAGTGATTTCTGAAGGGGTGTGTTCTTACATTCTGTTAGAAATACAATAAATGACTTCATGTCTGTCTTTTAATTCTCTGGTTGCATTGTTAATTCCATTTTGCTTCCAAGGTGGGACGCTGAGAATTTATGCAGACAGTTTAAAACCAAATATACCATACAAGACAATCCTGCTGTCCACTACAGATACTGCAGACTTTGCAGTTATTGAAGCACTGGAAAAATACGGTCTGGAAAAAGAAAATCCCAAGGATTATTGTATTGCTCGTGTAAGTTACTAAGACATAATCTTCTCATGTTTCATATTTGGTTGGGTTTTTTTTCTTACAGTAGCTTCCAAACTAAATAGAATGACTCGGTTAGTTGTGTGACTAACTTTTTTTCCCCCACTTAAATCTACCAGCCTCAGCAATTGTGAAGTGACATGTCAGGTTTTTTGTTTTTAAAACTTTAGTCTTCCAATCTTACTAAATTACTGCTTGCTACATAGATAAACATTAATACCGAAAATGGTGTATTTCATCATTTGGCACTGTGGTTTTATACCCCTAAGTGTGCTGATGATTCACAGATGTATAAACTAACAGTTTGTCCTGTGGATACATAAATTTGTGCAAAAAACTATTTCCCCGAACTAAGAGTGTCCACTCAGAAGTGGAAGTGCAGAGGTGAGCTCCATTGTAAAAGATGTATGTTGTGTGTTGTTTCCTTAAACCTTGCAGTGGTAGCTGACCCTCATTACAAATCAGAAAAGATTGAAGTGACATGCTTGTTTTCAGAATTTAATTATTTTAGGATTTCTAAATGAATTGCATACAATTGTTGTTTCTTTAATCAAAAAGTCCCATGGGCACTACTGATTAAAGATTACAAACTTCTGACCATATTGTATTCTCAGGGAGAACAGTGAGGCTTGAAAATATTGATCCTTGTTTGAGTCCGGTGTTTGGTTACGTTTTTGGCTATGACTCATCTAACAAACTTGCATTTTTTGCTCCTTAAAATGATGAAAAAATGGGAAAAAGGTTTGTTTCTCATGATATTGTGTTGGTTTGAGAAAATCATGGGCCACAGCAGAGACACAAAGACTGAATTTGGAAGATAGTTTTACTTCAGTCTGTTTAGGTCAGCCTTATTATGCTGTATTACAAAATCTTTGAGTATTAGGAAGTTTATTGGACTGATTGCACCTTTACCTAGGAAACTTGCAAATCAGCTTCTTGTACTGGTGGTGTTCCCTCTTACCTCCTATTTTCTGATCTTGTGTGAAGACGTTTAATGTAGAAAATAGTCTGGGGAATGTTGCTTTGATCTTGGGAAAGGTTAACGAAGTCTTTGCTGCAAAAGAAATAGTTTAATGTTAGTGTTTTGGAAACTTTTGGAGTGCTTTTGGAAAGCACTTCTGGAAAATATTTTTGTGTTTTCTGAGTAACACATCTCCATACAATAAGTTTCTGAACGGATGTAAGTTATGTGCTTATTTGAAATACATGAGTGGTCTTCAGACCTGTTTTTATAACTCTTAAGTGTAGTAGACCTTACTTGCTCACAGTAAGTTGTTGTAGTTGGCTAAAATCTGCTTGGCCATCCTCTGCTGTTACAGTGCTTGGCTTTTAATATGTTAATTCTTCTTTTATTAATAAAGTTGAATATTTTAAATTTAGCTTTTAAAATCTTCTTTTTTGCCAAATATTTTACGTAGTTGCTTTCCTTGCTTGAAACGTTAAAATACCCAAATATTAGCCTCATGTATCTTTAATCACTGTTCTCTCTTTTGGAAACTTAGAAATGCACCACTAAATTGGTCCAATGGCACTCCTTTATATGTTTATAAGCCACTCCTCTGGTATGGCTTTTGTTCCTGTGTTTCTGACACTTCACAGTGTTCTGTGTAAGACAGATCCTGCACATGTTCCTGTTCTTTACATTTTGTTGAGTTCAGCTTTTATCAGTGGAACATATAACTTCAGTTTCTTACTGGTTGGGATTTTGTAAGATTTTGTTCTCTTTGAGTGGCAGGTGAAGTGTCTTCTTTGAAGATTTAAGCAGTTGACATTTGCTTAACTATTAAGTTGAATTTTAAGTTATAGGACAAGATCATTATAAGGCTGTAAGAGTGCCTGTAATAAAGATTACTCAGTTCTGAAGTTTCAGTTGAAAGATAAACATTGTCTTTTTCATAGCATTTTTGACCACTTTTTTATTGTAAATGGCATTTTCCTATTGGTTATTTGCTTTCATACATTGGTTTGCAGTGTTTCAGGCTGTACCTTTATGCCTGGTTCTACAGTGCTTTTCTGTGTAAGTAAACACAAGTTTGTTCCAATGTATGTTTTCTTTGTTTCAGTTTGCTCAGTCTGAGTTTCCCTGAGTAATGTGGGGTTCACTGCGCATCTCTGAAGATGTCAGATTAATTAGACAGTCTTCCAAGCTACCTGTGCATATTCACTCAGGGCATTAGACTTCAGGCACGCAGCAAACTAGTTAACTCTTGAAAGTAGAATCTTGATGTGACTTTTGTTTGTAGCATGCACTTGTTTTTTACTTGAGGGTAAGGCATAAATAACTTTCTGTAATGTCAAGCAAAAACATGCATTTCATGGTGAGTAGTTTTATTGGGTTTTTTTTAAGAAATAGTCATTACAGACATAAGGCATTAAGTATTTTAGCAAGATCTATTGGGGGGATTTTGTGGGGCTTTTTGTGATGTTGTTTTGTTAGTGTTTTGTTTTAGTAGGGGCATTGTGAAGCCTGTGTTCCCAGCTTGTAAGGAAAATTGTAGATTAATTAATTACAATAAGCATATGTATTCAAATATACAGTAGATATGAGAGTTTTTACTTAGAAAACATTAAAATGACAGAAGAGCTTACTGAAGACCTGTTACAGTATGGGGTTTTCTCATGTGAGACTTTTACTAAGGACAGATCTGAAAACTTGATCTCTATATATTACTTATCACAGAGGGCTTAATGCTCAAATACTTAACTTCTCTTACTTGTTTATTCCAGCAAATGGTTTGGAAGTTAAGTCCAAAGTTGCTATGGTCTTAATTTAAATTTCTTAGTTTGTATTTTCTGTATGTTTCACTGCATTTTAAATTAATAAATATACAATGGAATGACTTTATGATAATTCATATATGCTTATGATGAAGCACTCATGATGAAGCAGAGTGTATTTTTCCTAATTCACAGTTTTGTGTTTGTTTCAGTGTATATACCGCTTCCAAAACTTGTGATATTAGGCCAGTTTGACCCATCTCTATTAGATCCTGTGCTCTTGCAGAAATTAGGGAAATGTCTGTGCTTGATCTCAGCAGTCTGTATAGATGAAAATTCACAAAAGTGTATTTAAGTACATCTATGTTGAAGAACTCAAACAAATCTCTACCCATAAGCCAAAACCCAGTCATTATACAGAGTTATTTCCATTCTTTTCCATTATTCTAAAACATAGGAATTTCAGTTTTGTGGGTGGCACTGAGGCATAAACCAGAGATGTTGTCTAAAATGGCATCATAACGACTAGAAGCCTCCTGGCATGCAGGAGCTCAGGTGTGTGGTGTTTTTTATCTTTCTACAGATTAGGTCACAGACCTTTTTAAAGTGAGGTATGTCTGAGTTACCAGCTCACACTTCCTGAGAGAGAAGGGGAATAGTAACTGGCTGGCAGGATGAGGGGAGCAGTGCTTTTGTGACCACTCTTCTCTAGCTTGTCTAGTTCACCACTGCTGCCCTTAAACCCAGTGCTGAGTACGGATGTTTATCCAAGTTCCATGGTAGAAGTAGTATCAGGTTCAAGTAGCACCTGTGCATTTGTATCTCATCTGTTCTTCTGGCTTCACTGCATTTGGTTTTTCTTTGGTTTCCTCCTAGTCCAGTATTGGTCAGCTCCTGATATGCGAGTATTTCTTGTGTTATAGCTAGTTACCTTCTGTCTTAAAGGCTTTGGAGTTTTAAGATTGTTGCTTATTGAATATAGCTTGAAACACAGTGTTAGCCTAATTATCCTGTAGGTATAATTGATTTTAAAATCTGAGATGTGAAATAGAGTGGTTTGGCAAGGTTTGAGTGTAGATGTGTTTCTGTTTCCCTTTGGTTTATACATTTTAATGTTTTCCTTCTTTTATTATATCTTGTTTATTTGAAAATCTAATTAAAGATAATTTAATTAGTCCTATGTTTAGCCAAGTTTTGCATAGAAAATGGTTTAGGGATTACATACTTTTGATCTTAAATACACTTGTTTCCTGCTTGGAAGAAGATGAAAGGATGTTTGAGGTGGATCTGTGAGAACTTGGTTAACACAGAAATGGGTGTGGAAAGGAGGGAACAAATGAGAGTGGAAAGTCTCTAGAGGACTGCCATGTAGTAGGGTGCTGTAGCCAATGATTTCATCGCTTCAGAAGGTCTTACCTTGGTCATAGTTCAGAGGTGGGAATAATTTAGAGTAGTTTGTTTAAAATGGAACTATCTATGAATGTAAATAACACTGTTAGGATTACAAATGTGGGAATACATTATATTTTATTTTATTTTTTGATTCAGCTTTGAAAGATGTCTTTAATAACTGTAATACTGTCTGTCATTGTTACTTGTTCTTGATTGCTGGGGGGAGCAGTAATGCATGAAATTACAGGCTGTGTCTCCTTTAAGATCAGACATCATGAATGAAGGTTTCCCCCCTCCTTTGCCTTGTAAGGATATAGCTGTAAAAGGCAGGAACAGTAGTAGTTCTCCAAAAAGTATACTTGGTTTTGTTTCTTCGTTAGAGCTAGGCAGCGTGAAGCAATTGTGTGAAATGCTCCAGTTGTGCCCTGAGTCTCTTGTGCAGACCACGTAAATTTTGGGTAGGACAAAGATGCAGGAGGTATGACATAGCCTTATCCAGCTTATTGTGTCTTTTTAAAAGATACTTTTATGTTCCTTTAGCAGAATAGCATTAGCAAAATGAACGGCTGATTCTGGTGTGTGAAATAATAATGGATACTTCAGTTTTATTTTTTGACTATCATCTCCACAGATTTTTTTTTTCTTTTTTTTTGTCTTAGCTGATGAGAAGTTGGAATAATATTTTTTACTGAAAGAAGAACTTGTCTATTTTAAGTGTAACTTGGTGTTCTTTGCTTTTTAGACTTATTTGGTGTTCTGGGAAGTGTGATTTAACTGTAGCAAATGGCAAGAAAGGAGAGTTAGAAAATGTTATAAAACAAAGTACATTTCATGTTACTGAATTCTTTGGCCTTACCTCTTGTTATAAATAGCACATGCAAAGAAAGTAATCAGAGGATATACCCCAGAATCCTCTAATTGTCCATTAATAGCTCTGAAAACTGACAATTCTTTTTTAGGTCATGCTGCCTCCTGGAGCACAGCACTCTGATGATAAAGGTGCTAAAGAAACTATTCTTGATGATGATGAGTGTCCACTGCAGATATTCAGGGAGTGGCCTAGTGATAAAGGTATGTCCAAAAACCTTTAAGATATTTTTGTCCTTTGGGTTGTAAGCCATGCTGTGGACCCCCTGTAAAGGAAGAAATTCTAACATATATTTTAGTGTGTTTTGGTTTTGGGCACTTTTAATACTGGGGAGTATTAGAGTTATTTTCTATTTCACTGTTTCTAGTATTACATCATTAGGCAGTAGAAAGGTTTTTACATTTTATCCTAAAGTTTCTAAATTATTCACTATACTGAAGTATACTTTTAATCTCTGTGTAGTTATTTTTAAGTTAAAACTGTTTTAAAGAAGCGACAGGAATTTAGTAAGCTGAAAGTAGTCCTATGGAACACTTGCAGATTAATACATGTTGGTTGTGTGCTTATTCACTGATAGTGTGACTCAAAGGATGTATAATACTGTGTTTTAGGAATACTGGTTTTTCAGTTGAAAAGGCGACCTCCTGATTATGTCCCAAAGAAAACCAGGAAGATAACTGATGGAAAGCCATTAAAGGGGAAGGAAAGAGTTGACGGGTCTGGCTATGGCTCTTGCCTTCCTCCTGAGAAACTGCCATACCTGGTAGAATTAAGCCCAGGTAAGAACTCCAGTTATCTAATAATCTAAATTGCAGTATTATTATATAGTCATTTTGATTTTTCCAAAAATAAGACTTTCTTTGTAAGCACAAGGAAGTCTGTGTGGCAGGAAGTCTGTGCCACATGAGTTGTTTTTCTGATGTCAGATTCTGAATTGGAGCTAATTAAAGGTAGGGCTGCATATTGCTGTAATATCAAAATCTTAGCAGCAAATGGGAAAAAGTGGAGAAATTATTAACTAAGCTTAAATCTGATTTGCTTTACATTCACAAGTACACTGTATCAAGTACCTGGTATTTGACAATGCCGTACGTGGAAAATCACATTTTTTAACGGGACAAGAACAGGAATTTTAAAATCAAACTTAGATGTTAAACATTTTTCAGCCTAGATGGAACTTTCAAATCACTGGCAAGGCTGAGTTTTATTTTGGCATAATTAGAACTCTCTGGGCTTTGTGGTAATTTGCAATTAATTTTATGATCTAGGAACAGCCAGGAGGGATTGATTGTGTATAGCACAACTACTGATAAAACATACACAAGTTATGCTCTTAATTTCTGTTATCTTCGTGTTTATAGATTTGGATATGGACTTTCATTTTTTGTGATTGAGTCACATACAGCTCTTTTTTCTCTTAAGTGTAACTTGAGTACACTCAGGTATTCAAGTAAATGTTACAGTTTGAAGTGTGGTTGTGTACCTTTTGGGAAGCAAAGTTGGAAATTGGTGCTGAAACCGTTGCTTGATCAGAACTGCAAAAAAAGGTTAAATTTATGGTCAAATAGTGTGGGGGTTTTGTTTGTTTTAAATACAGATGAAATTATCAGCGCACAGAATATATGAAATGTACTATCATGTTCTACAGGTTGAGCTTTGGTTTGCATGTTAGTATTTTGGATTCTTTTAATAGTACTGTTGATTTCTTTCCTTGTTCTCTTACTCTTCATGGGATTTAGTGCATTAGTATTAAAATGTTGTGCTTGGGCAGTGGCGCGAGACTCCCATGAAAGCAGAGTCTGAAACCCAGCCTGAAGTGCTGCAGGTGTCAGTGCTTTGTGCTGAGCTTCACACATTGCCTGTGGGACTGACCTATTGTTTGTGTTTTTCTTCTAACAGCTTGTCACTTCTCTAAACAATAAGGATTGTTTCATTCAGTAGCTTTGTAGCACTGATGTCTTTATATTCTACACAGTTTCTAAAATTGAAAGAGTTTAATGCACTTCATCCATATAAATTGAATCGGTGTTGTCTGGCTACAATTTCACCCTTTCCTGTCTTTTCTTTTCTTGCCCTCCTCCGCATGTTCTGCATGGTATCTGTCCTGCTGGTGCTGCCTTCACCTGGGTCCTCTGCATGTGTTTCTAACCCCAGGGAGAAGGAATCACTTTGCCTACTACAACTATCACGCTTACGAAGGTAACGCTGTATTTGATACTGTTCTCTCATTAGTCACTAAAAACTTCTCCAACTGTAAATCTTGTGTTTCTTTTTGACAAATGAAGGACTATCTTATTTATCTTAAAGGGTTTCTTTCCAAAGGACTGCTTCTGTGAAGTAGTTATCTGTTTTGTCAGCTGCCATTTAATTATTTGATTTGTGAACAAACATCAAATAGATTGTGAATGTGCTGTTATCCAAAAAGTTCAACCTTCTAGCTACGGTTAACAGCTTAATTTCAGAGGGTGTTTTACAAGCAATATTGTAGTAGAACTAAAAGTTTCTTGGATCCATCTGCTTGCAGAATTCATAAAACATGTATTGGTTAAATGGCATGAAACTTAATTGTGCTTTTCAGTGTTTGACTGTGTTGATGGAGTGGATGAAATCTGTGATGATTTTTATGTGAAATAGTGTTTGGACTCCTGGGAAAATGACCTCACTTTCTACTCCGTGGTGTTCCATAGCATCCTCTGGAATTTGTGCTGCCTGTTTTGTGGTGTTGTCTAACATTAGTGGTGTATGCCAAAGATTTAGCACTAGAGACTAGAGACTTGTTCAGTTTTTTCTGTAGTGTTTGAAATTGATAGCCTAATGTACAAATCATTATGGATCTTTGATTCTCCTTAGAGTTTAGAGTAATGTACGGATGTGTTCTGGTTTGACCAAATAGACGAGAATACAAAGCCATTTTCTTTTCATTGTGAAATGTCTATCAAAAGATTTTTTCTTTTATTACATTTTTTTTTCTGTTTCCTCACTTTATTTTCTAGACTGCTATAGAAGTACTACATGTGGTAGTCAGTGTTGCTCACTTTTTCCTTTATGGTTGTGGAGTGCAATACTGGGGTTTAAAGAACTGTATTCAAACTTGTGTCCAGTGCTCAATTATTTGAATTGAATTCAGACTTCCATTTCATTAATATCGTTATTCCAGAGAGCAGGAAGGTTTCATGGAGTGTACTGAACTAAAAAGTATGGATGGGCTCTTCAGGAACACTTGACCATTAACTAGAAAGACTGACATTTGGTTGCATGTCACTGGAAAAAAAGAAGAAGATAGTTTTTAAAATCTTTATCTCAGAATGCGTAAAAGAGGTCTTCATATTCTATAATCAAATTGTGTCGTTGGATAAAAGCACTTTAAGATACTTGTATTTATTATAGAAATAACTCCAGTCGAAATGTCCTTCTGTCAAAACAGTGGCTGTTTATATTTTTGCAGAAGAACCTAGCAGACTACTTTTCATGCCCTATGCAATTGCACAAATTCAGTAAGTTTGCTAATATCCAGTTTTTCCACTTGTCCACAGCTGCTGATGTTGCTGTTTGTATGACTGTTTAATTGACTGAAGATTAGATTCTGTATGGTAGAGGATGCACTTCAGTAGCTTGTGGCTGTAAATCGTGGCAGTCAGCAATTGTCTCTGCATCCAAGTCATGTGAATGAACCAATAAACTGAGATGAATCTGATAGTAATAGAAATAGACTGGATAGACTGAAGTGACAGCAGCACTTTGAATAGCTGATTCTGTCTGTATTATCTGTGAACATGGCTTTTGATAAGTTCAAGGATGTTAATAACTTCAGTTGTTCAGTCATAATATTTAAAGGCTGAGAAAAATGGCAAACCCCCATTTTTTAAGATGTGAGCTTCAGATCATACCAGCTTGAAATGAAAATTACAAAGCATAAATAAAAAAAAAAAAATAAGGCAAACCCATAAGGCTTTGTTCCCTGCTTCATCACAAAAAAGAGCAACCTTGATCTGTAGAACAGATAGCAGTGGGAGATGTGGAGGATATGGAGGTATAACAGTTCAGAAAGAAGAAATGCAGGAGGTTGGAGAAGTTGGAAAGCCTTGGCCAGGTGTTTTCCCAGCCAGCCTTCTTTTTGAGAATAGAACTGCAGTATGGCATGTGTAACACTTCTGCACATTAGTTTGAAGGAGCTTTGTTGTCTGTTACAATAAAGAAAGTTTACTGTTGGCTCTTTCTGCTGGAAGTGCACATCTTGTCTGAAATTTAGTAGTAGAATTTTCTCCTGAATTTGACATGGTATTTCAGATCTGTCCAACCATCTCCTAAGCTTCTTAGTGTTTAAACTCTCAGTAGCAGGAATTTGTACAGGAAATACGCTTTTCAAATGTAGATTTAACTTATTTTAACTCAATAGGTAAAGTCCATTGTGTGACCATTATTGTTCAACTTTGGGCTTACTTGTTTTTTATGAGCTGATCTTCATCATTTGGTTTGGTCTGGTGCTAAGTCAATACTATTTCCCAGCATTGTTTCAAGCTATTTCAAGCTGACTAGTGAAATCAATTTGAAGTTATAACTTTCAAAGTGGTGTAGGATTCACTTTTTAGTGGTGAAGTAACACATTTAAAATATATATCCATGAAAGGCAGCCTGTCTTGTTTTCTTCTATTGTTTAAAAAATACATGTTTGTGTTACAAATCACTGACTTGATGTGCTTACAGTGACGATTCACTTCTGTTCACTACAGGTTTTTTATAACATTACAATTTGAAGTGTGAATGGTGACTCTTAAGTGCATAAACCAAGTCATGAAATCTATTTGTATTGCATCCTTTGCTAAGATCAGCCTTCATGGACTGTCATAGCTTGGGGAGTAGAGAGTAGGACCTTTGCCATAAGTATGGCTGAATGTGTATCCTGCTGCAGTGAGTTATAAGGGATACATTCCAAATACCATTTAGGTGAGGTTCCAGCTGTCGAAAAAGAGGAAATACAGTTTACACTGTAGTATAACACAACCTTCCTTTCCTTCTGTATCCCTCCTCTAGAACTAAAAGGCCTTTCATCCTTAGGATTTGTAGTAATTATCTTCAAGATACCTTTTACTACAGAAATTGGCTTTTATTACTGATGGAGTATAACAAATAAATAACTTTGCATAACTCCTTAAAATTTTCTCCTTTTTGTGGGAAGAAAAAATTGCATGTATATCCAGTGCTGTGGTTTTAATACAAGGTGTTTTTCTTATTACAGTGGACATTGCAGAGAAAAAAAGGTCTTAATTTGCCTGAGCAGAAACCTTGTGATACTAAAATATATTTCTTGAGTGAAAGCACCCACATGTGGGTGCCAGTTTTACCAAAGTAGGATATGGCTAGGAGAAGGAAATACTTGACTTTTGGATTCATAAATAAATAAATGAAGGAGCTACTCTGGGTTTTGATGTGTAAGTTGTGGGGAGACATAATAAAAATTTATGGAATTTGGTGTAAGCAGCCAAATGCATTAAGTAATGTATTACATGTCTGCATTTAGTGATACTGAAGATGCAGCCATATAATTTCTGATTTAGCATTGTTAAGTATTTAAAATTGCACACAATTCAAATTGCTGAAGACATTGTACTAGCATTATTTTTTCTGAGTTGCAGTGATATTAAATGTATGCCTCCCTAGACTCAAATACAGAGATTTAATTAAAGGTTTATCCCTCTCCTTGAAAGATGTTTAGAGGGACATGTGGTCTTATGATTAATGCTTCTTTTGTGATGCATGACATGCTAATATTATGATTGTGTTTCAGTGTTCAATAACTGCATATTACTATAGTATCAGCACTTAACTTTAGTATTTACAGTACCAGTCCATGGACTACGTGTTATGTCCCAATAACATCCCAACAGCCCCAGGAGAAGCTTATTACTACCATTTTATGGTTAAGTGGTTTGCATTCTAATTTTAATAAAGATTCTGGTAGTAATGCTGCAAGTTTACAGCTAAATTTATGGAGCTTCTGTTTATATTGACTTTCACTTAAAAATTTGAAGATGATTAGTAGCCTCCTGCAGACAGTATCATTGTACGTGCCATGGCTTTAATAATACTCTCTAATGCTTTTCTGGAGATGACTTCAAATCATTGTTCATTTCCACAGGTAAGACATTCGTTGTCTTGCAGCCTCTGTTTTTTACAACTTTGCTTTGGAGAAGAGATTGGAGAGAAGTCAGAAATGACAGTATTACTTCAGTTTCCGCTAGTATTTAAAGTTGTAGGTTTTTCTGGCAAGCAGGGAGGATTTATATGTATGCCAAAATCCATTTGTGTTAGCCTGTGAAGGCACCAGCTAAATTCTGTACACTTTGTATGTCTAGTCAAATTTTATTCTATTTGGACAATATGTATTTCTGAGGGGAGTAGGAAGGTGGACTTTATTTTTTTACCTCATTTTCTGTGAGATAAAAATATAGGTCAATGGAACTATAAAGATAAGGCCGGAAGTGCTAAAGTCTTGTATACTAAGACTAAAGCTGTCATAGGTAAATATTTTGTAAGATTGTCTTTTAATATAGTCTAGTTCAGTATCTGATAAATTAGAAATGGTTTGGTATGTGGACCACTTGACAGTAGATATTGCTGATAACCTGTAGTTTAGTAAGATCAGTAGATACTGTTAATGTAGGGATCTGCAGGTATTTTATTTTCTTAATCTTTTAAACCCATACTGGTATATCCATATAAAATATTAGAGATTTACAAAAGCTGTTGTATTGCTTAAACTACTAAGGAAATAGAGAAGGTTTTTCAGAGTAAGTTCAGAATAGTAGTTCTTGATTACTTTGTTCTTTGCATTTGTAGAAAACAGCTGCTCCAAATAGGATTTCTCTACTTTCAGTGTTCTTACATTACAAGGAACAACCAAGTTCCCAACAATCTTGAAAGAAAGTCACTCAGGTTTTCCTTTTTTTTGTGAATATCACTATTCTGAACTAAGTTACAGTAATGTAGAAATACTGTGTGAATATTTGAACTTTATTAACTTGCAAATTAATATTTGTTGCTTACTGTACAGATGGTTCTGACTCCAGAGATAAGCCAAAGCTCTATCGTCTACAATTAAGTGTCACTGAAGTTGGAACCGAAAAATTTGATGACAATTCCATTCAGGTATGGAAAAAAGCAGATTCATATTGCAGTACTGATCTGATCTCTGACGTGTTATGTGTCATTGTCGAAACTAATACAATATGCTGTAAATAGCCTTCAAAGTTTGAAGGGTAAAATATTGTTGCAATTTTTATTAATGGTCATAACTGTCTGTTTTAATTTACTTCCACTCTTAAGAGAAAGGTTTTATTATTTTAAGTAGAGTTTTTATTATTTAAGGGTTTTATTATTTAAAATGGGGTTTTATTTTTTGTAACTGGATCAAATGTATGTGCATATCAGTGTTATTGTAACTGCTTAATGACTTTCAAGTCCTAGTCTTACTTTTTTGAGGTAGGATTTTTTTAAGAGTACAAAATAAGCATATTTGTATTAAGTTCATGCCAGGGAGTCTCTTACAGCGCCCTGAGTCCCTGTCAGTGCAGTTAGTTTATTTATAATTGCATTGTGACATTTCATATAAAACAGCAAGTGAAAGAAAACAGTATATGACCAAAACAGTGAAACATTTTTCATTAATGAATATCTGCTGCACATGTTAGTTAAATGTGAATGTGTGTTTTATTATTCTTGTTGCATTGAAAAATGAAGTGAAACTCACGGATTTTAGTACTGTTCATCTCTGTTAAATTCATAATCCAAGTTAAATTACCAGCCTGTAAATAGGGTAAGCTACATCTTAGTCTTAGTTTTTTTTATTTCTGCTGTATAATCTAATTTATTCTATGTTAATTAATTCTGTTCCCAGTTATTTGGTCCAGGAATTCAGCCTCATCACTGTGACCTCACTAATATGGATGGAGTTGTTACTGTAACCCCGAGAAGCATTGATGCTGAAACCTATGTGGAAGGTCAGCGTATTTCAGAAACCACCATGCTGCAAAGTGGAATGAAGGTTCAGTTTGGGTCTTCTCATGTATTTAAGTTTGTGGATCCTACTCAGGACCATATTATTTCCAAAAGATCTACTGATGCAAGTCTTATGGTCAAAGGTCCAAGACACAAGACTGGGTGAGTAAAGTATATTTTCTCCCTACTGAGGTTAGAAGGGGAGCCTTGGGCAGAAAAATAGAGAATGAGATCATTATAAATGGCCAGTGACTTGAGTGTGAACTCATTGAAAGTGTTAAGTATATAATTTTAATCCTTGAGCTCCACCTTGTGATTTTATGTAGGATTAGCAAGTGTCTGTTTCATTATGAAGTATTAACAAGTTTTTCTCATGCTCACTTCTGTGTGAAAAACACTATAATGCCTTATTTTCATGTACTTCACCAAGTTTGTCCAAGCTCCAGGAAAAGTCGAGAATTTGCTGAATGTTTTCAAAGAGTCTGGTTTTTGTTTTTTCTAAGATAATAACTTTCAAAATTCCACTAAAAGGATTTGGAAATTAAGTAATGATTAAATGAGACTGTTAAGATAGGGAACTATATGTCTTACTATAACAACAACTTTTTATAGTGTGATTACTTACCCTCTAGTTTCCTTGTTGCAAGGACTGACAGTTCAGAAGTCCACCCTGTTGTTTCTCATTCATATTTTTGATAGGTGCATAATGAAAATACTGATTATAGATTTAGTGACCAGTAGGGGTTTAGGTATTTTGTTTAATGGCTATAGAAATATTTAGAAGAAACAATCTTAAAATCAGTTTGTATAGCAGGGGAAAAAAAACCCAACATCCTATTTTCCATCTTCTCCATGTCCAAATGAGGTTACTATTGTTAATATACATGTTATTGTATAATGTCATTTAGAAAAGTAACAAATTGGTGTGGAGATGAGTGAGAGAAGGATACCTAGGAAAAGAAGCTTATCTGCTGAGTTAATATAGATGTATGCTTTAACCATTTTAATGTTTTCTCCACTTTATTGTCATATGGAAGGACACTGTGCTTTTTGTAGGCCTTGTCTGCAGGAAGACCTTCAGCCATGTAGCTGTCATGTAATACTCTTGCTTAAATCTTGAGTTCATTCTGCATTTAGCCTGCAGATCAATAAATAAATGCTCATGCGGGTTTACAGCCAACTGGAAGGCACTGTGTTACTGCAGAGCTCTGTCTGGACAGTAAAATCTATGGCAAAAGGCTTTTGCAGCTTGAACAATCAAATATTTTTTTAAATCTTCAGAATAAGGATATAGTAATATGCATTACTATGATTTATGAATTTTTTACTTTATGTTCTACATTTAATACTAAAGAGCTGATAAAAATTGTAGCTAGTCTGCTGTAGTGAATACAACGACATGAACATGTTTTATGTGTATTATGTTTATGTGTATTTATATTTTCTCACTTGACTGGGAAGCAGTTAGCTAAGAATCTGTTTTTGCAAATGAAATTATCTGTAGGAATATTTTTAGGTTTTATTGATATAAAGAACTGATACAGTATTAAAAAAAAAGTTAATATTAACTGGACTCATGGTATATACCCTTGAATTTTAATTTACTAATTTTAGATACTCTGTTCCTTGTTTGTTAAATGTTTAATGATATCATTTCTAAAACATACTGAAAATGTTATCTTGCTTATAGAGCTGTCCAGGAAACCACATTTGATCTGGAGGGAGATATTCACAGTGGAACAGCATTACCAGCAAGCAAGGTATTGTATTATGACTAAGTTAGCAATAAATAAGAGCATGTGTAAACTAAAATTACAACATCAGTAGTATTTGGGGAAGTGTGGCCAATTCAGCAGTCTCCCCAGCCATTTTTCCTTGTGAATGGGCTCAGATATCATGTGCATTACTACAGATTACATGTGCATTTTAAATTTGGGGGTTTTTTTCCCAAAAACTCTTTTGTTTAAATTTGTATTGGCATTGGGCATGCATCTCATGTCAAGAATAGTGACATTTTTTAGAAAGGAAAACTGTCCAAACCTGAAATAGTTTCTCCCCAAATTGACTTATAGAAAGCGGATTATATGCAGGTAGACATTCTTGTTAGAACTGGTACTTTGTTACCTCATGTGTGTAGCATATGGCTATTGTCCTATGTGATGGGGAAAATAAATGTTTTATATAAAATGTGAAAGGGTGTTCAATTTTAATTTAACTAGGCTTTTAAAATTTAATAGATGTGACTTTAGACTTCAGTAGAGCTTCTGTACACACATTGACTAAACAAACTGTCTCTGCAGTCATAATTATAAACATTTTATGAGGTGATAATATTTTCTTGCTTTCTTTCTGCACTTTTTGTCAATAGATTTTGTGCCAGAATTGCATTTTCCAAGAGCAAACAAATAGAGTCAATGACACAATGGTTAATGTCTTACTTGCTATGATCACGTCTCAGATGAAAAGAGAGAATGAATTATTTCAGCAGTATGAAATGTAGTAATCTTCCCAGAAATGCATTCCCTTTTATGTTTTATTTCTACTATTACAAAACTGAAATACTTGCAAATATTTAGTTATATTAATGCAGCAGTGTAGGCATTAATAACTCTGATAGCTTTTGAATGTATTTTTAGTCTTATTTATTTTCTTGCCACAGGCTTTTGCTTCAGTTTCTCTTCTTTCTTTGTAGCTTTGTGACAGTGCTTTCTTTTACCTTGTATGTGTTCTTTACCTATTTCTGATAGGAATTTATTTACTGATATTTTAGAAGGAAGAACAGAAACTTTGTAAACTAATAAAATGTCTTAAAATTCCTCAGAATAAGAGTTTCTGGTTATATAGCATACTTTAGATCCTATTCAGAGTCATTAGAAAAACACTTCTAGTGGACCTAGGGATTAATGGGAAAGTTCAGTTTCTTTTTTAGTTGTATTGTTTGGGAATGTGTATGATACCTTGTTAAATCATTGATGAATCACTCATTGTCTAACATTTGCTCTCTTCTAAGTTTGCTTTTCTGTTTGGAAAAGGGCTAACAGTAAGTTTAATGAAAGTTCTCTGAGACGTGGTGGTGAAAAGTGATTTAGTTCAAACTCTTGCTTTGAGATGCACTTGTTGGCAGGTTTGCCTGTGTTGAAGCAAATTATTTAGTTCTTGAAATTTTGTATGAAATGTTGAAACACTTCCTATTTTACTGATGACTTGTTTTCAACTCTTTATGCTGAAAATAATTGCTATGTATTTTGCTGCTTAAAGCAGCATGTTTGTCCCCTTCCTGATAAAATTTGGTTGAATTAGAAATCATAAATTAAAAGCTTCCTATTGAGGAGCACGGGACACCAGAAGAAAACATATTAAATGATACATAAAAAAAATAATACAGTTTGAATTGCCCCTTCTTGTCTTGGAAATTTTGTACTGCATGACAGATCAGACTTTCTGTAAGATCAGGCTAAATTATATTATGGACCAGTAGTGTAAGCACTTGGAACTATTGCAGAAACAGAGTAGGGGAGCATGGCCAGTTTTAAATTTGTAAATACGTTTAACTTTGTCTCTTATCTAAAGTTTTGATTCCCAACTCATTCTTACTTTGTATTGATAGCTATGCAACTTTTGATTAAAGATGTTTGAAAGCTACATTATAAATTCTAGCAGTGCATTAACAAATAGCTGCTCCTAGCTGGCCATTGTTGTCTGTTGCACTGGAAGCAGGCTCTTCAGTGCTTCACTGTGGCGAAAACGCCCGCTGAGCTATTGCTCTCTGTGCCACACTCTCCTCTTCTGTTTCCCCGTCTCTTTTCAAGCCTCAGACTGATGCTTCATTTTTGTAGTGCCAGGCACAAATGCTGGCTAATTCAGTGCTTGCATGCTAAGCACCTGTCCTGCTGTTTTGAATTAGAGCACCAGCAGACTGGACGGTGACAGGACATCATCTGCATCCAGCACGGCCGAGCGAGGAATGGTGAAGCCGATGATTCGAATAGACCAGCAGGATTACCGCAGACAGGACAGCAGGTAGGAAACGTGAGATCCATTATTTCTCAGAATTGAAAAAACCAGTACGTTTTTCCAATAGATCAAGTACTGCATTAAGGTGTTTTAAATGAGATTTCTTTTGAGATCTCGCTCCAAATAAATACCAGGATTAACAACCAAAGCAAAAAACTTTGCAATATTTTAAAAAGCCCAAAAAACTAATCCTTTGCTTCAGTATTCTGTTATTTGTGGTTCTCTTTTTGTAAAGTCAGGCTGATAGTCATGTCACGTCATTGTTGATTTGTGGTTAGGCATGTCATATGAAATGTCTTCAATAGCAAGAGTACAGTTACTTAAAATTTTCATTTTTCAGTGGCAAGATGATGTGATTTACTCTGGAGAGTGAAATAACCAGGTCATTGCTAGGTCTACTATGCTGTTGTCAGCTGGTGTGGAGTCTGTGTTCTTGAAGATACTTAAAACCTGACTGGACAGAGTAGTGAGCAACTTGCTCTTGTTGACCTTGTTTTGAGCAGGGAAGTTGGATCAGATCATCTCTACAGTCTCCTATCACACCTTAGCAAAGCAGTGACTATATGACTAGAATTTTTTTTCAAATCTTTCAAAAAATACAAGATTGTATTTCTGTCTACATAAATCAGCTTTTAAATTTAGATGAACAACTATGATAAGTGGATGAAAGGTAAGGTAGATGTGCTGCAGGGTTAAAAAGTGCAGTGATCCAAGTTGTAAAGCTTACAGTATGAAGCTTTTTGTACCTTTAAATTGATTTATTATTCACTAGACGGAAAAGAGAATTCAAAGATATGAGTGGCAGGAAAAAAAATACAACCAAGAAAGGGCAGAAAACTGTGCTTCCACTTGAACTTGAATGTTCAAGTGTTCTATAGCAGAGGCATCTTTTAAATACTTTCAGTGAAGTTAGACTTGAATACAACTCACTTCTATTCTGCACTCTTTTGTTAGAGTATCTGGTTATAGTCAGATTCTTTTTTAGCATTTTAGTAAGGATGTGAAGATTTAACTCCCTCTTCTTGAATAACTAGTATTTTAACTGTAATTTTCCTCATAAAAGATGAACAAAAGTTTCTGAACCTTTTATAGCCTGTCAGAAGTTCTTGAGGCTTCTGCTTAATATTTCTTGATCTGTACATCTGTATGTGTATGAAGATTATTAAATTTCTATGAAGAGGATTATCTTGTGCTGTAGTTCTGTGTTTCAAAAACACAGAGCCATCAGTGAGCTGTATCTTGGCTTAATTTTGTTGGGGTTTTTTAACTTTTCAAATTCCTTCTAGAGAGAGTACTCATTGGTAGTCTTTACAAAGGTTTTTTCACCATGGTTCCTGTGTGTAGAAAATATTTTGAGGCATCTAGACCACACTTAAATTTGTGATAACTGCAACCTCGGAGATCTTCATCACCAGCCATGACACAGATATTTTATTTCTGTATATATCTTATATTTCTGCAGTATGTGTTACGTAGGTAGTCTTACTTATCTAAATACAGCACTTCTGTCATGTGTTCTTTCTCAGATACATTCACTGTGTTCATGAGATTAACAAATTAGTGAAGTCAGGATGTCAGATTAGGACAAGACAAATGGGGCAATGAGTTGCCTGACTTCCCCTTTGTGGATGTGTTTTGTGGACCTTTAGTTAGGTTTTTAGTTAGGTTTCCTCTGTGTTACTCTGGTCTCATTTTGTGAACTGTAAGGACAGTAATTGTGAACTGCTTTGCTAGTTTGAAAAACCAAAAATTCTTCACAAGCAAGTTCCAGGTTCTTGTTACTATACAACTTCCAGCCCACACTAAATGTTCTTGTGGGTACTCTTTGTGTGTTCATCACTACTCTCTGAAGGTGAATAATCAGATGAATAAGACTGTCTTCCAGTAACTCACTGAATGAGTTGAAGACCAAAGATTAGAACTTGGTTGCCATGTTTTTTCATTTCTAGAAAGAAAAATAATTGAGATTGAAGAGCATAACTCCAGTCTATTTACTGGGTGTGGTTGTTCTGACTGAAATGTGATTCTTGGAAATGAAACATAATGACTATTTAGTTACAGATTGTGATAATGCATGCTCAATAGATAACTGACTACAATCAGCATGATCAAACATATAATAAAAATGAGAAAAGGTAATTTTTTGCTTTGGATACCTTTCAGGAGTTCTTCAAGATGTGTTTAGTTGGAAATAAATATGATGATGTGTGAGTGGTGTTAACTGAATGCAGACACGTACCTGATTCCTAGCTTGAACATGCCTTAAAAAATTTATGCATAGCTAGTATGTTGACTAAAACAATTACAGGAGAGTGTTTCATTTTTTTGTGCAGTTTATCAAAGACAATCTAGGAGAATACAGACATATCAGGAGAATGTATTATCGCTTTTAATGCAATTTTATAGTGTAATATTACCTGACACTATACTAAGAGAGGGGGCAAACCTAATCAATATTTTATGGCCCTCCTAAACCTCATTAGACTTTCAGACTGGTTTAGCTCAGAGAATTTCATCACCACAGAGAGGCTTTATAAGAGCAATAGCATAAAGACAATATATACTTAAAATGTACTATCAAATCAGAAGAACAGAGAATTACTTCAACGTAGATTTCTAATGTGCAAAGCATAATTAGAGAGTATTTGTTTTGCATGTTCTTTGGGGAAGGCGGAAGATGGGAAGGGATTGGAATTAGGTGATTTTCAAGGGCCCCTTCCAACCCAAATCATCCTATGATGCCATGATTTGTTGAAGGGAACCCCTGTTAGGCTAGTTAAATAATTGATTTTCTGCATCTGTTCCTAGACAACTAATTTGCAGATAAAATTAAATTAACAATTTTTAAAGAATACGTTGTATTCATTTGTCCCTTATGGCCAGTTTCCAGAAATCTGTAAGTAATCTTGCATTAATATCAGGTCTCATCACTTGTGACACATTGTCTTTCATTGGCTGGAAATAGAGTTCCTCCATTTGTGCTGAAATTGATCAATACCATTTTGTTCTAAGGAAAATAAAGTAAATCATCAGCTGAAATCTGTCACTGGTTTACTAAGCAGTTTGTTAAAATATTTCTATGTCTTATTACCATTCCTATAATGAAAGATTAAAACATTCTCTGGAGTTGTCACTATAGTTCTGTTTTATAATGCTGTGTATTAGTAATTATTCTATGTAAGTAATTAGGTTATCAGTGAAGATGATGTACTTTTGACAGTGTGTAGGTAGTGGCAAAAAAGTTCATTTTGAATTTATAGCAATAAAAAGACACAAAATACTAAAATTTACACACCAGCTGGGTGCTTTTCATGCAGATAGCATGCTGTCATGTTTAAAATGTAACTGAAATGGCAGAAATATGTGTACATATTGCCATGCTGTGCTTGCTATTCCTTAACTTTCAACTCCCCAGAAACTGGGATTTGCTGAGCACTTCTTGTAATAAGGTATTATCTAGGTGGCATAACTTGAGTTCTCTACTGGTTTAAGGTTTTGCAAGTTTGTAAAAAAGCAAGCAACTACACAAACCCCCCCCCAAAACCCAAAGGTACCCCTAATTTTTGGATTCAGAGTGCTAAAATTTAATTTTAGATCTTCAGCCTTCAAAGTTATATTGTGGATTTTTACTACAGGAGATAGCTGAATAAAGGCTTTCAGTATTCTGTCTTTGCCTTGTGACATAACTAATAATCTTCAGAAGAATGACGCTTATATAATTATATTGCATTCCTTTCTTTAGCAAAGTTGTTGGGGAAAGTAGAAAGCCGCCTGTTGTGTTATATGTAGTTAAAATGGTTGTTGCATGCAGAAGATGTTACGCTTTTACTAAAAATAGGTGCCCAACCACAGAGAACAGCTCAGGTAATGACTTTTCTTAAGGCAGTAAGGATAGGATGGAATTTAGGCAAAGGTTTTTCACCCAGAGGGTGGTTCGGCACTGGAACAGGCTCCCCAGGGACATGGTCACAAGAGCGTTTGGACAATGCTCTCACTCACCTCCTGTGACTCTTGAGGCATCGTGTACAGGGCCAGGAGTTGGACTCAATGATTCTGATGGGTCCCTTCCTGCTAAGGATATTCTGTGATTCTGTGAAATACATACTTAACCTTTTGCAGGCACCAGAAAAATCAAATCTCTGTTCAGTATTCTACTCTGTGATTTCTCTGATGGGTAGTCGTAAGAAATAACATTGCAGTCAGCTTCAGTGAGGACAATTCTGGGGCTGACTGCTGTTTCTTAATGTCGTGTAGCAACAGCCAGGTGGGGGTAGAGACTGGATTTGACCTGCTTTTCCTCTTAACCAGAAAAAAGGACTAATAGGTTGACCAAGTCTTCGTAAGTTTTCAGGGCATGAAAGGCAGCAAAGTACATTTGTTGTAACTAAGCTGATGTTCCAGGCAAAGCTTCATTCACTTTCTTTCATGTGTCCATGAATAATTTGTTATTTGAATCCTGTCAATGGCAGATGGCAAACTGATCCTGTCAGTCTGCCATGCAGCACAGAAGAGGGTGTTCATTAATATCACAGACTCCACAGTTCAAGTCTGTATTTTTATCTGTTGTGTTGCTGGCAAATACAGCTTAAATGGTTTTGGAGGAAAGGTAAAAAAAGGATCATTTTGTGGAAGGTTGTTGTGTCAATATTTGGAACCAGTATATTTGGAGAAATGTCATTTTACAGTAATTAATATCACCCACGCGGATTATTTGTTTCAAGTTTTCTCATCTTTCTTTAGATCTCAGGATACCCATGGACCAGAACTGATACTGCCTGCCAGTATTGAATTCAGGGAAAGCTGTGAGTAAATTGTGAAGTTACAACACTAACGTGTTAATGTGTTCTATATTGTAATATTTCAGTCTGAAAATGTAAGGGTTCTTCTGTATTGTAATATTTTAGTCAGTTTGAAACTTCAAGTAAACATTGAAAAAAATTGTGACTATACAGATGCTAGACAGTCTAGTAGTATAACTTGTTTTGTTGGGAGGGTGAAAAGATACTTTAGATATTGAGGCATGTTCATGCGTATCTTAATTCTGATTGCATTTCAACTCTCTATCTTCAGTTATTCAAATTAAATGTAAAAAAAATTTAATCCCATCTCCTCAACAGTACATTGAATTCACTGTCTTCTATATAGTTCTCTATGCCTTGTACAGTAGATTGCGTCTTGGTCAAAAACCATTTTATATAAAATCTGATTAGGTTTACATTGCCATTTAGAGTTTAATTTTTATTATCTTGGTCCCCAGGTTTTTAAGACCTCAGATCTCGCAGAAAAATATCATACTAGAGATTGTCCATACTTCAGATATTTGAAAGTAAATAGATTTATGAGCAAGCAAAGGCTGATTTTTATTAGTATGGGAGCTTTTTTGGAATAAAATGTACAAGAGAAATCTTGCATTTTCCTGTTCCCTTGAAGATGCAAATTTTCCACAAAGAAACAGGAAATAGTACAGAAATGTTTCCCAATGGTCAGATCTTATGGCTTTATATAGAGGTGTGTTGTTAGTGTGTCTAACTAACTGTAGTACATAATATAGACAATTTAGAGTTCATATCCTTGTAAGTTGCTCCCTCTTCCTCTCCTTCTCCCGGAAAAAATCCTTTATGCCTCAAGTTATGAAATTGTTTTCCTTCATTTTCTTTCTGTCTTTGGCTTTATGACATACTGGTTTTTTTCCTCTTTGTCTACAGCTGAAGATGCCTTCTTATCTGCCATTATAAATTACACAAATAGCTCGACAGTTCATTTTAAGCTGTCACCAACATATGTGTTGTATATGACATGTCGGTATGTATTGTCCAGCCAGTACAGACCTGACATCACCCCTGCTGAGCGTACTCACAAAGTCATTGCAATAGTCAACAAGATGGTGAACATGATGGAAGGAGTGATACAGGTGAGTTACTCTGCCAAAATACATCAAGGGAATTACCCACATGTTGTTGATAGTGTAGCAAACTTCTTAGCCTTTTTTTTAGTCTGACCCTTAACAGTAGTTGATTAAACAGTAATACCTGCATTGAGTGCCCTTATGAAGGCTTACTTTTGTGTCAGTGACTAATGTCAGTCATAAGAAACTCTCTCCTGAGCAATGTGGGAAGTTAGGGAGTGGCTGTTGCTCTGAAGATTATGTTCTCTGACAAGAGGTGACTCTTTTCTAGAAGGTAAGATCTTTGCAAACATTTCAGGCTGTGAACCCTTGTAAAACAAGTTGGATGGGCTTATTAAAGAATACTGTATAGCTGGTGTTTGTTTGCATTGATTGATGCTTGAAATGAATATATTATAAAGAATCGTGATTTTTAAATGTTGATCTTGTTACTTTTACAGCTTTTGTAACCACAAAAATGGTCATAAAACTTGGACATCTTGAATCAAACTGACATAACTGCTTTGTAAAGAGAAATAAGAGTTCTCAAATGTTTCACCATTTTATATGTAGTCTAATGCTCTTTCTGCGCTATGTGCAAGACTTATACAGAAGCACAAGGGGAATTCTGTTTTGTGTAGAAATGCAGGATAAAGTCCACTGGGTTGTCTGTGGTATTGGACCACAGCAATACTTCTTGCACTGTGTAACTGTTGATAAAAGAAACTGGTCATTTTCTCAAAAAGGAGTGATAGTTCATGTAGCCCCAGTCATTAATTAATTAATTGAACTTCTTTGTCTGAAGGTTTTTCTCAGACGAAAAATTGAAATATGTTTCTGTATTTATTTAAACAGGTGTGTTTGTTGCAAATAGTGCTGCCAGAGTATCAGCAAAGACTCTGCTGTACTAAGTACTGTACAGGCATAACAAATGTGTCAGTCTTGCCTTAGAGAATTTGCAATGCAAGTGTTACACAACAGCTTGATTAAGGGAGAGTAGGAAAGTAGACTACAGGAGTGGCATGAAACTCACAGCAAACCAAAATTGTTCAGCTTCTGTTCAGGTTTTGGAAAATGTTAGTGGAGTTTTCAGCAAGGGAATGTTAGCATTAGACACCTGTGTAAACTTACGTAACAGGTGCCCACCTTTCACAAGAAAGATTGGGAGGAAATGCTGGTGTTGAGGACACTTTGCAATGAGAAAGTAAGATCTGCCTTCCAAAGCTGATCAGAGACTGAAGAGTGGTTTGAATCTGAAGTGAAGAACTAGCACATTGCTTTGAATCTTGATGTCACAGTCAATGGATATTTGATAAAATTGAAATGGTATCAAAAATTAATATTCAGGCTCTTTCATTTAAAAAAAAAAGAAATCTGGCTGTGGAAGAGAGGAGACTGTTGCTATAGTGGAGAACATGAACTGGAAAGAGCCTGAACATAAGGAATTCAGCTGCTAGAATGGAAAGCAAACAGAGGAAGGGTAGGCTTCAAATATAAATTGGAAGCTACATGTCTGAATCAAAGAAAGTCACTCAGTTTATATAACTAATGGACACTAGTTACAATGAACCTAAAAAGACTTGCAGTGAGAGAGGTGGGTACAGTGGGAAAGCAGTGATAATGTTTTCTATTCTTAGTGTTGAATGACTAACGAGGTAGCTGCTAGAAGATACCAGTGGGGTGGACTCAAACATCAGTTTGATTTGAAAACAAATCAAAGCTTGAAAGTAGATTATCCTATGAAAATGTTAATTTACTGCACTGAGAAGGGCTTCCCAAGTGACATGCAGCCTTGTGGTCGTAAGCAAATGTATTTTCTATAATCCTGCTAATACTGTTACGAAACTGTTAAACCTAACTGCTTGTCTGGACTGTCCTTCATGAAAGGCCATTTCTACAGCCTTGGAACTCCAGCTGCAATCTAATCTCCAACCTAAATTTTAAGGAACACATCAGCAAGGAAGCAGTATTTCTGGTTTGTGAAAGATGTTGCCTAGTTGCAAGAAATAGACGTAAAGGAGACAAACGTTGCATAAAAACTGGGAGGAGGTTCATTCAAATGTCATGCTGAAGGAGCCAGAGGAAAGGGGAGAAATTACACCTTGGACAAAAGAGTATAACTTAAGTGAATTTCAAAGTTAATAGGCTGAAGGCAAAGAAATGCATTGATTCTAATGACCAGTAAAACGTCTTTAGCTGGGACCTGTCTTAGTGGGGTATAAATAGTACAAGCTAAACTAAGTCAAATTACTTCATCTAAGGTGTAACATAAGTGGTTGTACTTATGGCTGTCACAGTCAAATTACCATGTGTATCACAATAACTTTGTTGTGTGTCTCAACTGTAAAGCATTCCTGCACCGAAGGGGATCTGGAGGTGTGAGAGACAGAGGAAACAAATGGAGAGGCAAGGGGAGAGAGGCACCCCAAACAGAAAGAGTGAAAAGGTGCACAAACTCCTGTGCTATACTGTGGGAGTAAATTCATGACTGAGATCCTAATTTTGCCTGTCTAGATCAGAAAGCTATCAAGTCTCTTTGTGAGTACTCTTTGCAGTACTCAAGAAGTACTTGGTAACAAATTAAATCTGTGACTTCTCATATATAATATTTGTATCCAAATATTATAAATTACTTTGTATGAGATAGGGATAAATAGGAGAGATCTATGAGAAGGCTCAGTGCTTTCAGTAAGAAAGCAGGATTAGAAATTTAGTTCATATTAAAAAGCCATTTTTTTCTATCCTTTTGTCTTTTTTTTTTCCCCCCAAATCATTCTATGGCATTTTTCATCCTTTTAAAATTTTAACATTTGTTTGTAGAAGGAGCATTTCCTTTTGTTTTGTGCCAACACATCTTCAGTCAGTTAAGACTGCTTAGGTTGGAAAGGGGGAAGAAGCAAAAAAGCAGCAATTTGGTTTTCTGAGCTCTAACTAAAATTAAGATAGTAACACCTCAAATATTTGCATCTAAGCTCACTGTGTTGCAGGTGGGGGAGAATGACCTGAACAGAAAGCAAAAAATAATTAAAAGCTCAGGTCTAAATAATCAGTCAAACATCTGGTGGGTTCTGTTTTTTCCCTTTTAACTCAGTGTAGCATTATGTGTACCAACATTTAAGGAATTTAGTGTGGTATTTCATTTGACTCTTCTGTTGTTTCAAACAGTCTTTTTGTTCTTTAATTGAAAAGCCATGTATTAAATCTGTCCTAGGTGTTCTATGTATTTTGTTTGCTTTTGAATGTTATTTGGTTGTTGTTTTTTTTGTTTCTTTTTGGCTGGGGAGTTTCTCTTCCCTCTTTGTGTGTGTTTGTATATTGTCTCCATTGCAGCAATGTGGGCAAATAGCTCCCAGGATCTGTTGTTTGGATGGCTAGTTATCCCATTGCCTGCAAAAACTTCTGCAAGGTTTCTATGGCACACTGAGCATGGAATAACCAGTCTGGGATGGCAACTAGTTTAAGGCATTAATTCCTTGAATTAATTGTGACATGTGGGCACTTCAGTTCGTAGCTGTTGTGCTACTGGTCCTATTAAAATAATCTTTTAGAAGGAGCTCAGTTGCATCGTAGCTACTGATTAATGCATCTGTGTATAACTGTGAACATGTGTTGTACCTTCATATTTAGTGTTTGATTTCTAAAGCTTTCATGATTGTTCACAAGTTTCTTTCTTCTATTCTGTTTGATTTCCTTCGTCCGTTTTTCTCCAGGAGGTAGACCAGGTTGATCAGGTAGGATATATTGCTGGGAACTGATCCTAGCTATGTTGGCTTAGCTCAGTTTCTCATGCTGCTTCCATATCAAAATACAATACTCAAACAGCTGGACTTGAACAGTTCATAACACTCATTCAGCAACTGGAACATGCAGTACTAAAATCCTTTTTTGACTTTGCAACTTTTACGGCATTCCATAATTTCTGCTTAACGCACTTCAATGTGGATATGAAATGACCAAAGTTCTTTTTCTTCCCTTTATTTTCTTTTTTTGTTGTTTGTGGTTCCTATTCTTTGGATTTCATCTGAGGTTGCCTGGCCTGGCATTTGTGGTCGGGAGATGGTGAGATAGATCAGTACTTGATACTGAATCACATGGTATCAAAAGCCAGTGAGCGCAGTATCAGCGTGGCAGTGGGCAGTAGTGAATATGCGCTTAAAAGTGCACAGATTACCAGATACTGCATCTGCTAAGCTCTTAGCACTGTGTAATTAGATGCTTACACTGTGGCTTTCATTAATATGGCTATTGGCAATTTATTAGCAATTCATGTGTTCAGTGAACATGTTAAAATTGAACTTAGTAGTTACAGCAATTGCGGTATTACGTACAAACATTTTGCAAATATCTGGTATCTGAGAGAGGTTTGGTGAAATGGGAAGAGGTACTGGTCTATCTTTTGGAGCCTTTATAAGCTGCCATGCTTTATCAGAAAATTATTTCCCTGTATTATTTCTTGCTTCTTTCCACTTACAGAAACAGAAGAATATCGCTGGGGCCCTTGCCTTTTGGATGGCAAATGCATCTGAATTGCTCAATTTCATAAAGCAAGACAGAGATCTTAGCCGAATTACTGTGGATGCACAAGATGTTTTGGCACACTTGGTTCAAATGGCATTCAAGTAAGGCTAGCAAACTTCTGTTTCACTTACCATTTTCTCTGTTTCTGTGGTTTATAGAAGAACTTCACATTTCTGCCGAATTTGAGATATAGCAGTAATGCCCTTTGTGTATTGTTAAATGTCTGAGAGGAGAACTTACAAGAAAGGCTAGACTTACTTCTTTAGACAGATGCCTTGTTTTGTGAATATGGGTCACTGAGTTGTGCACGAGTTTCATCTGTTAGACGATCTTGTGATAGTTGAGGCTGCCAATGAAAATTTTAGGGAAATTTGGTTTGTGTTGGTTGCTTTCTCTTAATTCAAGGTGAAATTGTGAGGAAAGGTTAGTTTTGCCATTAGTATGTAAATAGGCTTAAGTATTCCTGTGTCTTTAAAGTAATGAATCTTGTGCTCTTTAAGAGCTTCTAAATATAATCTACTTTCATAATTCTCATAAATAGCAATTTGGACAGTGGTTTTTTTGCACAGATTTTTCTTAAAAAGGACAGGTTTTGGCTTGGAGTGAAAATCAAGCTATGCTTGTCAGCTCAGGCAATTACAATACTGATTAAAGGGAAAATTGAATGAAATATTCACCTGGGAAGGGAAACCCTCAGAGCAAAGTGTCCTTGAATAAAGATAAAAACATTGGCTGAGCACAGCATTATTCGGCAAGAAAGGCTTAATTTTTGTTTGTATTCAGATTTTTTTCTTCTCCCCGAGCCACTACTGAACAAGTGGCTCAGCAAATTTGCGTATCCGAAACTAATGTTTAAAGGAGTCCCAGTGTACCTTGGGTGACTTAGACCCAGCCTACTCCCACTTGCAGGATGACTGTTTTAAATATAGTATTTTCATTTTTCTGTAATATGAAATACTGTATCCTGTGCTCTTTTTATACTGTGACAGGATTGAGAGACCTAACCATCATTGTTTAGCTTTGAGGGGCTGTGTTTCTCAGAAGAGCAATGTGTGTAGTTTGTGAAATGTTACCATTGCTTTCTGAACTTTCAAAAGGCTTCAGGGGAGCACCAAACCCCTTTGTATGGATTCCCATGGGGTTTTTTTTGGTTTTTTTTTTTTTGTAAATTTTGGGCAAGTAGGGTATAGTAAGTAGCTATTTTGACAAAGTCAATTTTTATAGCATCTCTAAATCACTAATTGTTAATGGAGCTGTGCCTTTTGCCACGGCTCAGTATCTTGAATTGGTGTCTTAAAATAACTTCCTGCTACTTTAATTGACCAGGTAGTCATCGAAGACTTTATTGCTGTGACTAGGAAGGAATGGTGCTGTATGTTTCTCTCTGGATGCAAAAGTATTCTTGAATTTTAGCTGTGTGAATTTTCCCTAAGTATAGTGTAACATGGCAGATTCCAAATGCATGTATTAAACTTTTGGAGGTTCTTGGAATACATACTTAGAAGGCAAATTAAAAAAGCACAATTGAAACATGAACAAAAAGAACTCTGCTGTGAAAATGTCACTTGATGGTAACTGGCATACTCCAGGACTAGTTGAAATTGGCATGAATTTAATTTCTAGCAATTGTGGGTATTTCATAAAAAATGTTACCAGTGAAACGAAGGAGGGGTTTTAGAAAGCCATGAAATATTTTTCTGTATGCATATGTTTACAATCTGATTCCTTTTAAGTTTCAGTTCTTAACAGAAAATATATAAATGAATGAGCAAAAACAGAATTAAAGAAAATGTGTAATTATTTGAAAAGAAAGGATACCAAAACTGGTTTTCATTTCAGTGTAGTTAAAGGTTAGAGAAATAAAAGAATCAAACAATTTCTCACACAAAGCCCTAGGGTCATTTCAGGATTTTGTGTATTGGGTCAGAACGTGAATTTTTTTAAGTACTACTCTTGCTAGATTTTAAAACAGAGAAAAGTGTATTTCTGTTGGAAAAAATTGTTTTGGTAAACTTACAGAACCCAAGTTTGGCCTGACAGCATCTCTTCATGTAGCATATGACCTTCACTTAGCAGTGTGGCAGCAATATTGCATGTAAATGTCTGTGCTTGTTCCCAGACAACCTAATTCTTTTTCTAATGTTTCTAGGAAAGGTGTGGGAGAATTGGTCTGTCAGGCCTTTTAGAAAGTATTTTTGGGTTTCCTATAATCACATTCATAACACAGAAATTTCAGGAATCTTGTAATTTCATAGAACTCTTTTCTTTAGAACCATTTGTAATGAACACATAGAGGATTAAAAATTTTTTTTTTTCCCCATTCCCTTCCAGGTACCTGGTTCATTGTCTGCAGTCAGAGCTTAATAACTACATGCCAGCATTCCTTGATGATCCAGAGGAGAATAATCCTCAGAGGCCTAAAATAGGTTAGACTACTTGATCTTTGTGTCTTCCAAACCATACAATTAATTGTTAAGAAAAACATCTATTTATTACTTGTGGTACTACATTTACAAGTTAGCCTTAACCCCTGAGAATTATTTGGATCAATTTGGTATGGATGATTCAGCTCTCTGCTGAATTTGGTCCCTTAAGTCTATATCCTCCTTGTGCTGGGGATTCTGAAACTGGATGCTGTGCTCCAGATGCAGTCTCACAATGCTGAATGCACAGAAAGGATTGCTTCCCTCTCTTCCTCCTGCTAGCTGTGCTTCTGCTGAATTAACAGCTTAAGGTATGCAACTGGATACCTTTCAAACTAGGGCACACTGCCTAATCACATTTAACTTGATGTTTACTACAATCTCTCCATCATTTTCATCAGGAGTTGCTTTCTGTCCAGGTGGCACCTGTCCTGTGATGTTGCAGACTTACTCTATCCCAGATGCAGGACTTGGCAGTTGCCTTTGACCTTCCTGAAGTCCCTATCAGCCCATTTCTCCAGCCGACTGAGGTCCTTCTGAAAAATACTGGTGCTCTTCAGTGTATCAGTATTTTGCCCCCTCTTAGTATCACCTATGAACTTGCTGAGAATGTACTCCATCCAATTGCTCAGATCATTAATTAAAGTCATTAAACAGTGTCAATCTCACCTCAAAACATGAGGGAAGCCACTAATACCTGATGGCCAGCTGGACATTGTATCTACAAGTCCACCAAGTCCTATGGTCCAACCAGTTCTCTTGGTGCATTGCCATCAGCTTATCCAGTCCTCACCTCAGCAGTTTCTCTGTAGAGATGTTATGGAAGAACCTGATAAGTACATCCCAGCTACTAAGGTCAGGCTGACTGGCCTTGTAGGTTCCTACCAGGGTTCCCTGCCATGATACTTGAAATATGATGCTTGCTTCACAGCAATGAATGTTTCTGGGCTGTTCCTGTCCACAAGAGCACGCTGCTCAATGTGTGCTATCACCCTGTGTCTGTAATCCCGGCTCAGTGACTGTGCTCAGACTTTTAATGACTCAATAATTGAAGGAAAGGTGATCTGCAGAGCAATTAAATACAGTCATTCTGTTGAGCTACAAAGAGTGTTTATACAGATTTCATAGATACTTTCTGGTACTTAGGTATTAAGCTTTCTGTTCTTGCTTTTTTTTTTTTTCTGCATTGAACCTTGAAGGAAGACTGAAGAGTCACTGTTATGTTTGTAAAGACCGGTACTGTGAGAGTATTTTGGGGGACACAAACCCAGAAAATGTAGCAAGCAGATACTGGAATAAAGGCAGATGCTGTTCTTATTCCAGTTATTTTTGAGTTGATTCATGGATTTCTTATAACCTAGAGATAATTTTTTCAGACACAATCCTGAGTTTCAATTCTAAAAAAACCTAATTTAATGGTTACTTCAAAAGAGATTTCAGATTAAAAGTATTGCTTTAAAGAAGACCTGGAGATAAGTGTGTTGCTTCCACTAGGAAGCATATGAGGATGTTTGCTTTTGATGATGCTAATAGAAGTCCCTATTGCTTTTTAGGTAATATTGCAATGGAGTAATTGGCAAATGGAATTTTGAATAATGTTTTAAAAATCTAATGTGTAAACAGACGGTGTATTCTATAGTTTAAGTGCATCATACAATGCAAATGACTTCTGCTGAAAATTTTGACTACAATTTGATACTTCAAGAAGCTATGATATAATTGGAATATACATTTGAAACAGTGGAATATGAAGGTTTTAACTTGTTATAAAAACTAATAGAGAGATCAGGTTACTAAAGTGAGGATGTGATTTAAACATTGGGTATAGCCAGTTATGTACTTGCATGATAAATATTTTTCCCCAAGAATTTATTTTCATTTCAAAGGTTATATTCCACCCAGCATTTTAATGTTGGTCTGTCTTGAAAACTATGGAACAGTAAATGTATTTCTGAAAGTCTGTAACTTAAAATACATGTAAGTTCAACCTAGCATTCACCAGCCTGACTTGAGTGTCTCTGTGCTATTGCCTAAACCAGGTGTACACTGCAGTATGTGACCATGACTGACTTCTTGTTTTATCTCTGTAGATGATGTGCTGCATACCTTGACTGGAGCCATGTCCCTGTTGCGACGATGTAGAGTGAATGCTGCTCTGACTATACAGCTCTTCTCCCAGCTGTTTCATTTTATCAACATGTGGCTTTTTAACAGATTAGTTACAGCCCCAGATTCAGGGTTATGTTCACATTACTGGGGAGCTATCGTTCGCCAACAGCTGGGCCACATTGAAGCCTGGGCAGAAAAGCAAGGTTTAGAATTGGCTGCTGATTGCCATCTGAGCAGAATAGTACAGGTGAGTGTATTTGTGATTAACACTTCTCACATATTTGTACATTCAAAGAGAATATTTGCTGATGTTGTGTTCCCAGAAAATAGTATGCGGACAAGTACCGCTTGTGTGAATCAGTTTTGAAACATTGAGGTGAAGACACAAAACATGTTTTCAACATCACTAATGTTTAAGTTACAAGTGAAATTAATAGTGAACATGGCTGTTGAATTTCCATTTATAAGACGGAGCTGTAACTATACTGAACAGAGACAGGAAGAGTATCTGAAAAATTGATACTCTTCATTTATGACGGATTTAGTATTAATTCATCTTTTGGTACAGGAGATATATTTAGTGCTTGTTTTGGGGATATTTATGTTGCTTCTGTTACAAATCTAGCTTCTTGCTTTCTCTTTTCCTATCTCTTATCTAAAGAACATTTAGACACAAGGCTGAAGGTTTCATTCTGGTTTGAATTTGTCATCTCTTTTTTTCCCGTCTAGGCAACCACATTGCTTACCATGGACAAATACTCGCATGCAGATGTTCCAAATATTAACAGTACCTGCTTTAAACTGAATTCTCTGCAGCTACAAGCTTTGTTGCAGAATTATCACTGTGCTCCAGATGAACCACTTATCCCAACTGTAAGTCTCTTCTATCACTCATTGTGCAGTTTTAGCATACCTGAGGTAAAAAAAACACTGGCTGTAAATAGCTATCATGGCGAATATACTTCACTGACTCGAGCAGGGTATTAACAAGAATCTCTTACACTGAGAAAGGAAGGTACCACTCCATGTTGCACATGCCTCAGAGAGGCATCACTGCATCTTACACCATTTGTGGATGAAAGGTGACAGAAGAGAGAACAGAGCACCCCTAATGTCTAGTTCTGTGTGTAACCAGAAGGAACAAAGACTGATAACTTGTAGAAATCAAAGGAAAGCATCAGGAACAGTACACTTGTTTGCATGTAGGATGTAAAAATCCATGGATTTGAATGCCTTCATACAAGCAGTGAATAGATTGTCCTTTGATTAACATATTGGTACCTGGAATTTGTATGTATATAGATGTATAATTTTGCTTTTGGAACTGTTTTTTTATTTTGATATTTAAGATGACTGACTGTTTTAAGTTTTATCCATGGCAAAAGTCAAAAGACAGCGTCTTCCTTGCAGAATTGTAAAAAACACTCTTCAGATACTCTGATAATTCACTGATCTCAAAAAAAAAAAAAAAAAAAAGGAAGAAAAAGAAAAAGAACTGTGAAGATTACCACAGAATNAAAAAAAAAAAAAAGGCAGAGGCAGTCTAGTATTTATCTAGCTGAATGCATTGTCTACAAAGTCCATATTTTATTAACTTCAGATACATTTGTTTATTAAATCAGAGGCACTAATACAACAGCTCTAAAGGTGTTGGGGGGAGGGGGAGGAGGGACTTGTACCTTGGAGATGTTTTTATATATTGGCTACCAAACTGCAAAATCTTGCTGAAGAACACAGCCTATATTACCTGTTTACACATAGGTAGAATTCCATAGTTCCTTGGTTTATTATTATTATTATTCAATTAAAAACATACACCACTAGTTTGGAAAATACTGGCATAAGAATAAGAGCGTCTATCACATTTGCTAATACAATTATCTATGGGATTTCATAAAATAAAGCAATGCAGTGTACTGACTGTACATAGTGGAGCTAAAGAAGTTTTGTATCTGGTAATTTATTTTTCAGATTGATTTTTCTTGCAATCTTAACATCTTAATATTAGGTTTTTTTAGCTTAATGTAATTACCCTTTGTAGTAACAGTGCCTGTCTGCATTCTGTCCAGGAATTGATAGAGAATGTAGTAACTGTTGCAGAAAATACGGCTGATGAACTTGCTCGCAGCGATGGCCGAGAAGTCCAGCTGGAAGAGGATCCTGACTTACAGCTACCTTTTCTTTTACCAGAAGATGGCTATTCCTGTGATGTTGTCAGAAATGTTCCAAGTGGTTTACAAGAATTTTTAGATCCACTCTGTCAAAGAGGTTAGTTCTTTTGTTGTTTTACAATGATCTGCATAGCAAACACAGAGTGCAAAATATGTTTTAGTTAAGTGTAAGCCGCTTTATCTTTGTGTATGTTTCAATCTTTTTATAGCATGTTCTTCAAGTGTTTACTTTTGCAACACATTAAAACTATTAAGGCTTTTTTAATCCTTAGCTTTTCTCCTTGTGTCTTTCATTCAGTTTCAAGGTTCTAAGTAAGCAGTGCTGAGTTACTAGTGCCTGCTGAAACATTGTTTTGTCTTTGCTCAAAACTTTTTTTGATTTTTAAAATTAATGTGAATTGAATAGTTAAATCAATTTTTTTTTTTTTACTCACCAGCTGCTTCCATATAACATTAATAAACTGCATGGGCATAAAATAGTTCTTTCGCTGTTGATCAGTGTAAGAACTTACGGTTTGGGCATTTGTAGTCCAACAGAATTTCAGATGACAAGTAGATGATCTTGTAGTTGCATGAAAGTGACTTAAACTTGAGAAAGTAAAGCAGGGGGTCTGGCCAAGCATTTACGGTAAATGAACAAGTTATAATCTTTATTTGGTGCTACTCAATTTTATTAGAATTTCTTAATTTAAAGCTTAAAAGCAGTTGTTAAAAAAATTGTACAGGAATGTCAAGGTAAATAAGAGGCTGTAGCACAGGAGGCTATTGAAAAAGCAGACTCGCTCTATAGTACAGTGAAGCTTTGCAATTGTTTATTCCAACTTAGTTTATAGAAAAGCAGTATTCTTGCATTTAAAAGAAAAGTAGGAAACTGGCTGTTTTGAAAGCCCGGTGAGTTAGAGAGGATGTAGTCTTGAGAGTAGTAGGAGACTAGTAGAATAAATTCTTTAATTAGTAAGTATAATTCAGTTTCCATACAAATGGCTGTATATTCATTACAAGTAAGGCCTTTTTAATGCATACATTCAAAATTTTGCTTTTTGGGTATCCCCTAAATTATGATGAGGGACTTTTCACAGTGAAGCAGTGTAAACTGAATTGCTGAAAAATAGCCACTGTGCAGAGGAGAATATCATACATTTGGATGGAGTGATTCATAATTTCTGTGTGATGTGGATTCTCAATGTCCCTGATTTAGGAGACAATGTTGGATATTTCTGAACTGCTGTGGCTTCTTTTTCAAAATTCTAGAAATTGTTCAAATAAAAAAAGTAAATCAAACTAAATGCCTGTTAATTGCATTAAAAAACATAATTAGTGCAGGCAAAGCTTCACCACTGCTAAATCTATGCTGAAACTGGTTAGCTAGACCCTCTGCAAAGTAGGTTTCTGTAGCACTGTCTTAATCAGAATGCTGGTAGTTTGTAATCTAAAAGATGATTTGGTGTTTCATGTCTCTTTTGAATCTGGCTGGTGAAAGCAATATTTTCAGCCCTGGAGTTTCCTATGAGCTTGCAGTATTTTTTTAAATAAGCATATTTCTCAGAAGCAACAGCTATAGAAGTATAGGATTTTGTAGGTAGTATCATAAAATTGCAGCAAAGCCCATAATGCCATCTGAGACACAAGATTTGACACATTAATGAATATAAAAACATGAATACTATTTTATTTTAATTAATCTCTTGAGGAAACACCATGACTATTTGGCTGGTACTTTTTCTTTTAGGTTTTTGTAGACTAACACCTCATCCACGGTCACCAGGCACGTGGACAATATACTTTGAAGGTGCAGATTATGAGAGTCACCTGTCACATGAGAATGCTGAGCTGGTAAGTATTGATTCAGGGAATAATTATCAACTGAAATCTTGGCAAGCCATTGAGTTTTATGTGATCAGTTTTAGTCTTTATTAGGAAGAATAGGTTTCATTGTTAAACATGTAGTTCATCAGTGAATTGGTGAACTTAAGGAACTGTGTGCAGATTTTTTTTAAGTCACTGTTTTTCTAGGCTGTAGCATGATTATAATTTTCACATAAGCAAACTTTGTCATATTCCCCCAAACTGAGAACAAAGAATGAAGAAATTTCTTCTAAACAGGACATGAATCTATAAATAACTTGTGAATGGAACTGCATACTGCTTTTATTTATAAACTGGCAGTTGCCAGACAAATATTTAGTATTAAGTTCTAGTGTGGTGCTTTTTCCTGAAGGAAAATAAAATCTTTAGTTTTCCTTTACATTAGACTTACTAAACACAAGTCTCATTTCAGTACAAGGCAAGGTTTTTTTCTTTTCTGTTGTAAGGGGTTTGTTTGTTTTGTGGTGGCTATTTTCTGCTTCTCTGTTTGAATAGCAAAGTTACAGCACAGCTTGGTTTTGGAAAGATGGTGCCTTTATGTGAAATAATTTTTAAAGCAACTAAACAGAAATAGCTTCATATTTATAATTAGTATTTTCAGCTTAAAAACTACTTGCTTTTCTAATACCTGAATTCTGTCTAAAAGTATTAATATTTTTTAATGACTCTTCCTGGCTTATATTTTCACTTGTCATGGGTTTTGTGGAACTTGCAGTTAGGTTTCAATATGAATACCAGCTAAGGTGCTCCAATTTACATCCTTCATCTAATGAAGATTGTGATGACAACTTTGAGTTGAGGAACTGACAATGTTGAGAGATATTAAAAAAAAATTACTGAACATGTTTGGAGACTCAGGCTATATTCAAGAGTATTCAGAAGTGAAATTTTTTGGGACTTTTATTTCAAAGCTGTAGCTCTGCCTTGGAAATTAATTGGCTTCTTAATAGATTTGCAAAGATAATATCTTCTAGATGCAGGACTGAAAGTTGAGCTCTCTATATAGATCACCCTCACCTTTGTAAAAGGGCCTTAGGAGTTTGCACTTCAGTTTTCATTAAAAGTTACTACAATTTTATAGATCTGTTGCATTTCAATTTGTGTTTCATTCATAATCTCTTTATTGAATTAAAGAAGGAGAAACAATGAGTAGAACTGAAAGTTTCAGCAGTGTAGTATATCACAGGTGTAGTACTTAATATGAATCCATATTAATCAAATGTTAGATATTCTACCTGTAAAATAGATACCAGATACATTATTTAGGATGTGAAACCTGCTGCTTTAACAAAGTAGTCTTGTTTGTAATGAATTATTTTGCTTAGTTGCTTTCCTAGCCTGGCAGTGAATATGAGCTTACGAATTTTTTCTTCTTTCCTCTTCACTGTTTGATAGGCTCAGCCTTTGAGAAAAGAACCTGAAATTATCACTGTAACACTAAAAAAACAAAATGGAATGGGACTGAGCATTGTTGCTGCCAAGGTATGGAAGTCAGTTTGTTTAAGTGTTACTGAAAAAAGCTTCTGTTTTTATCAGTCTGCTGTGAAAATTGTTAATGGAAAAAGTCTGTTTCCATTAAGTTGGTTGTGCACATTGTGTTGATCATGCTTTTATTCTGATTGAGGAATGTTTCTGTAAAATACACAGATGTTGACAAAACAAATGGGAACATAATATGGATGTAGTTATTATGACATTTGAATTCAAACCTCTACTACTGGTTTATTCAGTTTTTTCAGAGTCAGAAATTAGGAGTGTTATTAAATTGAATTAATAAATAGGTGTATTTAGCACTTCTACTGAAAGTAAAGAAGTAAATACAAAGAATGTGTGTGTGGGTTAATTGATGAATAAACAAAACAATTCAAATGTATGCATTAAAGTTTGAATACTTTCTGCTGTGGACAACATGTTTTCTTTTGCACAGAGGTGAGGTTCAAGAATGGCTTCAGTTTTGTTTCTTTACAGTAGAGACCTACAGCGTAATAGTAAAAATTGTGGGTGTATGCTGTACCTAGTAGCACTACATAGTAATGTATAGAATGCACATACAGCTCCAGCCACCAGATGGAAGACTCCACTAGTTGGTTGGTTTTGCTTTATTAACTGACTCAAATAGCAGATATAATCTTTTGAGTTTAAAGCTTGTTATAAATTATGCAACAGTGATACTCAAAAGTCTGTGTTGTAATTATGTGGTGTGCAACAGATGGAACAAGTCTTTCCTAATGTCTCTTCACTGTGTAGTGCGTGAAACTTCAGAATATTGTGGTCTTCCTTGGCACTCAGTGCATGAGCTGAAAACATGATTGTTTTAAGTTACTTCACATAGTTAACTGCTTCTAAACAGCACTGTTTGGTTTTTTGGGTTTTTTTTACAACCTTCACTCATTTCATAGTCTGTCCTTGAAACGGTAATCTTGCATGATATCAGCTTTTAAGAGTTATTTCTGACACCTGTAAAGGAATACCTGGTGTCAGGTGTATAGTGCTAAACAATCAGCAGTTATTGAGGAAACAATTCAGAATCTCAAAAATGTAACTCAAATTCTGCTCTGATTTTAGTGGACTGGGTTAATAATTTGAGAAGAAAATACTTGATCTTGACACTGGATTAAATATGTATCAGACTTCTGACTCCCATCTGCATTTCTGTTGAATGTTTCAAAATGTGCCATTGAAGTAATTTTTTTCCACTTTGTATTGTGAAGTCTGAATTCTCATCTAGAGTGAAGCAGCATATTACAGGGGGAAAAGTTTCCTTTTTCATTGGAGCTGGCTGGCTTCTAGATGTTGTTTTATCAACTGACTTTTAACTTCCATTAGGAGTATGTAACAGTGGCACTGGTCAGTGTGTAAGCTTGATCTGAAAGTTTTTTCAAGTTATTTAATGCATTTCATGATTTCTTTATCATGATCAGTCATGGAAGCAACAGTTTTCATCTCTGCACAGTTGCAGAAACACTGGTTCAGGCAGATGTTCCATTTTATCTTACTGCTGTGTGCTGCCCTAGTATTGGAATTCTAGTATGAAAACAGTTATGTTTTAAATCTTGGTCTGAAATAAGCAAGAAACACACTGTTGTAGTTTCGGTGTATGTACAATAGAAAAGTCTGCTTAATATGAAGTCATCAGAATGTTCATTGGATAGAAATGATCGTATGCATTAAGTTTGAAACAAGTTGCTGTAGTAGTTAAGTAGGATTATTTTCAAGAGGTTCAAAGTCGCTTATTGTGAGTAATTATCAGCATGCTTTTCCTGTAATAGGCTTCCTTAAAAAAAGAGTAAAGAAGACTACAAAGAATACACAAGCGTTAATTTTCTCAGTCTGGTCAGTGCAGAACAGCTTAGAGACTTGAGTGAGTGTGACTGAGAAGCTAGCAAGGATTGGTGCATTTTTTCTTTCTATTCCTTATCTTGTTGATATTTACTAGTAATTTTTTTCTACATGTCTCAAGTAGTATATCTTTTACCAGCAAAAAAGTTAAAATTCTCATTTTTAACTTTGAAAATGGCAGAAGAAGTCCAGTAGGTTATTTGTTAAAATTTTCTAAACATTAACTAGATGGAATACCTGAAATGAGAGGGTGAGGCAAGTATGAAAATAGATTCAGATTTTTCAAAACTTTTTAATAGTAAAAGGCTGGCTATTAAGTGCTCATGAAGTTGAAGAATTGAAATCTCATACTTTCAGAAATACATAGTTGCTGCTGCTCTCCACAAGAGCCCAGTTTGATTGCTGACCCAGCTGTGTTTATCGAACTGTTGGTTTCCAGAGTGCTTCAAAAAGTCTGTAGCAGTAGAAAATGCAGTGGCTGGTCAACAGGCCCTGTTCCAACCAGTGAAGGACAACCCTGAATCTATTTAGCTTTTGTTAGGAAAACAGTTCTTTTCCTGTGATGTGACAAAATACTTGCTTTCAGTAACATGTTGTGAGAATACCTTTGCATGTCAGTGCTGACCTGCCTTTCTTGTTATGTGTAATGGGCTTCTCATACTTGTCATGGGCTTTGGATGAAGTTTGTTAAAACGTAGCTTGATGGTAATTCTAGAGGTGGACAAAATGGGCAAAATCTCAAGAGATCATAAAAATAATACCAATGGACTGCTTTTTTCCTTCTACCCACTGCAAAAAATGTGTGCTTTCCTAGTAAACCTGTGCTCATCTCTGAGGAAACATCTAAAAAATTTGTAATCTAATAATTCTCTGAGTTTTTATTAGTTTTGAGGTTTTATTAGCTTAAGATCTGTGCCAATTAAGAGTTTCTAATGAGGAAATTAGAAATCATACCTTATATAATACCTTTACACTTAATGTTCTTAATTATCAAGTCATACCTTCTCTGCTGTGATCAGAAAAAGAGGATTGAAGTTGAAGCAGTGGTTGTACAAGCAGAGAAGGGATGCAACTTGCACTGAAATGCTGTGCACCTGCTTATTCTTATAATAGAAGTAACACCGTGGGATACTAGGTGATTGCAAACGTGTACATTAATGTTAAAAACAAAACAAAACCTGAAGAGGTGAGTCAAGGAGTATATGAAAGTGTTAGGTCACTGGGGACCTCCTGCATTGGATCCTCTTCCCACCTGGTGATAGGTAAAATGTTTAAGTGCATTACTTCTTCCACTTCCTAGTCACAGCTACTCATATTTTATTTAATTAGAAGTTTTAAACGCCTGCCAGGAGTGCCAGAGAGAGCAGAAATTCAGTGCATCACCTAATTCACCTCACTTTGGTGTTTTCTGAGGCAGGACAGCCCCTCTGAGCAAACATGTAGTAAGTGCATATGCTATATGCAAACATAGCAGAGAAAACAAGTTTAGTTATGAAACAGCTGTTAGCTGCCAGAGCAGTGTAAACAGTGTTGTGCTTGTTTGGGTTTTGTTTTCTTTTTTTATAAATTGGGAAAATACCTAACAGCATTTCTTAAACTGAATGCTTTAAACCAATTTTTATTTTTATTTAAAATTAAACTGTATAGCTTCATATGTGAGCCAAAAAAATAACTTCTTGTTCTGCCCTTTGGTAGATATTGCATGTTTTCTTGCAGTAATACTCTGTAGCTTTATTGGGAATTGCTTTTGTAATAGGTACATGGAAATGTAGTTGGTAGGAGTGGTGGGGCATTGGCAACAGGGAACAGTGTTGCTTTTTGAGGTTGTGTGCAGACTTTGGTTGCTCTAACCCTGAAAGATGTTTTGATGTTAAAAGCTGCCAGACTCCCAACCACATTGTGGTTAAGTTTTTATGAAATCCAGATGATTTGGAAGCTGCGTGTGCATGCAGTTTACTTTAAAAATATATCACTTTTTTGGGGGCTTTCGCATGTGACTTCTTAGCCATCTGTGGGCCAGCACATTATTTCCTGTTTAATTTGGAGGTTTTTTGTCTTTAGTACAAAAGGGCTCCCTTTTTGTTTTTTCTAGCAGTTTTCAGAGTTTAATAAAGCCTCTAAAGTAAATGGAAGTCAGAACAGCATAACTGATTACGTAAGAGTCTGAATATTGTATTGGTTCTAGCTGGTGTTGATAAATGCTACACTGTGTCATAGCATCGAGCTCCGAGTTATCTTGATGGGTATCTTGGAAAATCCAGCAGACTAGAGCTGGTGGTTGCTGTTGAGGGCTGGAAGAGAAGTGGAGAATTGTTTTTTTTCTTTCAAGGATCTGTAGTCCCGGAGATCAAAATGTGGTTTTCTGTTGTTGGAAGAACAGAATCCATGGTAAGTCCGTTCAGGTTTCTGTTGGGACTGTTTTTCTCTGAAGTTTACTATCCCTGTACTTTTTCCTGCTCTCTTGCCTGTTTAAACCTGCCAGTAGTTATTTGTTCATGTAGCAACTATGTAATACAGCATGCAGTTAAATATAGTCAGATGTTAGTAGCTAACTTTCTAAAATCTAGAAAGAAAAAACTAATTTTTTAGCTTGTTCTTCATATGCACTTCTGAAATTTGTGGAAGTGACTATTAATATTTAAAGTTTCAGGTGTGATAACTACTGTTTTACTGTGCCAGAGCATGAATAGCATGACTTGCGATCTGTTTACTTGTCATATTAGTTGGCTTTAATCCAGGTTCCTCTAAAAGTCTGTTTTCCTCTTGTAAAATCTGAGCAGAATAAATAAAATTGATGTCTCAAACATCAATGTATGATTTTTAATACTTTCTAGACCCATCTGAAAAGACCAGAACATGCAAATTCCTTGCATTTAGGGTGTCTTATTCAACACATTCACAGAGGAGAGGCATTTAAATTCCGTTTAGGTTGCTACTGCACGAAAGAAAGGATTCTCATGTTCTGCAGGAACGATAGAGCAAGCTTTGTTGATGAATCTTTGCATGCTGGTTATACTCACTAGTGTATTGCGATTTAGTTCTTTAAAGTTTAGTTTAGTATTGCGATTTAGTTCTTTGGCACACTTCTACTTCTTGTCCAGTCGTCTTTTAGTAGTATAACAGAAAAAGTTACCTTAAAATATATATAAGCACCTTAAAATACGTATGTATATGCCCCTGCTGGCACATGAATCAGAGTGTATTTTCTAGGATTTTTTAGCAGGTAGTCAGATTAAGTAGTGCTTACTAAAATAGTATGAGATGTGATAAGGCGTTTCTTTTTTAATAGAAGCATCTTAAACACGAGTATGATAGTTAAGCAGTGAATACTTTGGGGAACAGACTTACTGTGTTAAAAACAAGCATGTGACATCTTACCCATAAATAATTTGCATTATTTGGCAACTGTGTTTGTTCTTAAGGGCAAATTAAGAGATTCTAAGTTTGCTTTAATTTCTAAACCATTGCTTGTCATTTTTATATTTAGCAGTCAATTCAAGGTGTTAAATTTAAGGAGGGTTTGAGACTACAGGAATATCAATTATGATGTAAGTTTTTTCTGAAGGTTTTTTCTACAAATATCTTGTAGGAGATCCATGTAGAAGAACAGGTTTAAACATTCATTTAATTATTTTTTCCCAAAATAGAAAATTATGCTTGTAGTTAATAACACTGGTAACATATACAAATTTGGATCTTTCTAACCTATGTTTGCAAATGTAGACAGTTGGTAGGATTTTTTTTTTTAACTGTTTGTTAGCTTTTTATGTGTGTTGTAGGTTTTAAGATTTCCAGTACCTCAGTATTTGAAGTCTTCTTGTGTCCATGTTTTCTAAGTATTTAAGGAAATTTTCTGGCCTTTCCTCCCAGCATGAATTAATTGAACTGTTTCAGTAATAACATTTAAAATAGTTTTGTGGAGGTGTTTTTTGTTGTTTTTCTTTTTTATTTTAGTGTTCAATGCTAATTCACCTCAGTGGTCTAAACTACTGGTGTTGCCTTAACAGGCTTCTTAGGAGGAGCTTAGTGAAAATATAGTGTATAATTCTCATTTCCAGAACAGATTTCTCAGTCTCACAGAAATAAAATAGTATGTAGGTTGCCAGTTTAGTCTTCATTGTGAACAAAAGCTGTATGTTAGCAATTTGCCTGGTTTTTGTCGATTCCTAACTTCCAGCAGGGCTTTTGCTTAAAACTTGGTGCTTAAAACTTATTAATGTCTTTATGTGCTGTGTAAAATCTGAACACCATCACAGTACGATTTTTTGTGTCAGTAGCTGTGAGACCTCAGCTCTGCTCAAGTGGACTGGGTTTTGTCTTATTTATTTGCTCATACTTAGATTGATACTGCAAATAGGTGACCCAGACGAGTATCTGAGGCCTTCTGAAAGAAAGTGAGTTCTAAACTTAATGTGCCATTTCCTCAGTGCACTAATACCCTCTGTATGCAGGCACTTCTTAGCATGCTTCCGAAAACTGTAGTGCACATATACTGTAGATAGAATTCCTGTCCAGACTTCATTAAATTCTGGCATTCTAATAACTTTGAAAATGCTGTTTAGGTACATGTTAATACAGCATTTCTATTAATGAAAAAGACTTTGGGAACTTAGTAAGTTCTGTGTTGACTTTCTCCTGTATGAGTAATACTCTCAGTTGGAGTAGAAATTTAGGTGCGTAATAGTATGTGTTAGTGTACACGCTGATCCTGGATTATGTTGTATCCATGTGAAACTTCAGAGCCTGCATTATATAGAAGGTAGTGCTCTGGGTTTTTTGGGTTGTAATTTATCCTTAGCTATAAAGGCAAGTGCCATTTCTTTGAAAAGGTGCAGAGATACAGCGTAGGTTTTTTTCCAAAATAAATTGCCCAGTATGTCTTGCCTGTGAAGCCCAATGCAGACATAATTAAGCTGAAACATTAGATCAGAACTGACTTACCGAGGAAGAGCATCACAGAACCTGCAGTACAACTTGTAGATTTGTACATAACTCTGAGTAGCCCTTAGTGTGGCAAAAAAGAAGTGGAATCAAACAGGTTCATGTATTTAATTTTTTTTGTTGAAAATTAGAAGTGCCTTTAATGCTTTTGTAGAATATCATATTAAGTTGCAGCATTTATAATAATAAAGAAGACTTATTTTTCAGAAAAGTTAAGAAAGATGAATGAATAAAATTGGCTTAGTCTTTTACAAATGTTGTATATGAAGCGTTTTGCCTTTACTTACTCCTTTTTCCATTTCATAAGAGTAAGAGTAAAGTAAAATAAGTTAGGAACTGTTGCATACTTGATTCCTGTCTTAGAATGAAATGTTAGGCTAGTTGCTTTAGCTGGCTCTTTTAATTGATTTTATTTTCATCAAAGCAGATTTATCTTTTTGAAGTGTTCAATTCCTGGAGTGTGAGAGAAATCCTGCTGTTGTAAATTTATATTTTTCTGTTTAGCACAGAAGATGCTGCAGCTCTTTGAGTCAGTGTACCTGCTTTCCATGCTGAACACTCTTAAAATCCCCAAACAACAACATGTGCACAAGAGTACAGCAGAGTAGAATTTATTAATGCCATTTCAGGAGGTCCACTACAGAATATTCTGGCTTGTTCTGTGAGAAGCACATTTAGAAGACAAGAGAGTATATTCACTTGCTTGCTTTGTGCGCAAGTCAATCTTGATTGCAAACATTCTTTCATTAAAAAGTAACACATAATCCTTACTCCATTAAAAAGAACAACAAAACTCTTCAGTCCTTTCTCTTTACTCCTTTAGATGTTACTTGTAAATAGAGCATCTGGATACACCAGACATAAAGTTTCTAGGTTGTTGGATGATTCAGCTGTTAAATGTACTGCTGCCAGTCTACCTTTTTTTTCTCTGAGTGGTAAGACACTTACTTTTCATCTGGTTTTCCCACTCAGTGCAATTTAAAGCTGCTGTGGAATTGATTGTAGCAGTTATATGCTTAATGTTTCTTTACCTGTTGAATAATGTTGATTATCACTAAAGTTTGAATTTATAGTGCTTCTTTTGTATAATTGGAAATATTTTGCCCGCTTGTGACTGTATTTTGTCTAGCTCCAGAAACATTTGAGTTTTGGCCCCCAACATGGAGGAGTATGTGAGAGGGGAAAGCAGAAGTATGTTGTATGTAGAGCATGGGTCACTTTTAATATTCTTTTTAAGTTGGAGTATGACATGACTCAGTACAGCTGTAGCCACAGCTAACAGACCAGTTTAGATACAGTAGGCTGGTTCACCTCATTTATATTTGAAAAGTATTTTCTTTAATGATGACAGATTTCCAAAGTGTCTGCATTGGTCTTGAGGCAGCAGAGGCCTTAGCTTTCCCTGACAAAGTGGGGTTTCTCTGATTTTCAAGTCTGGAAAAGTTTGCCCTTGCTGGAGGGAGGACGCATAGCTACAAAGTTGGCTTTTCTTCTGCCCCTGGGCCCACAGCAAGTACTTCAATGAGTCTTAGACTTAGTGTGTTTGGTACCTAAAGGAGATAAAATATTTACTCATACAGATACAACCTGAAGAATGCATGCAGCTTTATGGAATGTGAGTGTTTGGGTGGTCAAAAACTTTTGCTTTTGCCTCCTAGAGAGTAAATTTGTAAATTGGCTGCATAGTTTCGTAAACTTATTTTTTAAAATGCTTACAAGCTTGGGTTATTTAATTGCTTCTAGACTAATTACTTGCCAGGGCAGTCAGAATGAGACTTGATTCTGTTCCATAAACTCACTTTTAAGGATGGTTATTACAACTTGTGTAAGCTTAAGAATCTGGAATCAGAGAATTAGCCTTGATAAAAATCAGTCAAATCTACTCTGGGTGGAGGCAGATAAAAGATTTCAGGCCTGATGGCTGGTATCAGCTACATTTGTATGCTATTTTCTTTAAAGACATTTTAATTGCAGTTGATTCATCCTGTATTAAACTGTTTCATTTTTATAAAATACCACAGAATCTTAAGTGACTTGGGAAAACAGTGTCACCTGTAAAGCATTATGAGACATCTGAGATTCCTTTAGTAAGGTATATTTGTGTATGAACACACACATATATATGTGATACCTACATTATTAAAAGAAAATCTTATTTAATGTTTGCATAATTATGAAAATACAAGAAAATCTTGAAAATTACTTTAAAAGATCTGTGGTTATGTAAACTACTGGAGTGTTTTGATATATACTCTTGGTAACTGAAGCCACTTAAATTGGAGTATTACTTTGAAAAGGTTGGTGACTGTATTACACTTTTGTGGATTAAAAGAATAATTGGAGAGTGAAAATACTTCCAGTACAGGACTGTTTTTTCATTTTACTATTTATGTGAAGTGTAAAACCATTTACATGTATATGTACTCAAGACAGAAATGTACATTTCTGTATTGAAAGACCATTAGAAAGACTTTCTGACATTTTATGGAAATGAAAGTAGGCTTTTAGTACATCTGACATTTTAAAAAAAGAATTGTTATTGCAGAGTATTTTTTTTTTTTTTTAATCAGGTGTGGTTTTGCCAGTTTTTGTTGGAAGCTGTTCGTTGCTCCAGTTTTACCAGAGTGATAAACAAAGTACATGAAGCTCAATGGGTGTGGGCAGATGAGGTTTCAGAACAAGTAATGACAAGACCTTACTGTTAACTGTCTGGAGCAGCACCGGTTTGGTTAGGTGCTGTACTGCAGATATGTTCTGCAGATGCGTAGTTTTTCCTTAATTACTTAATACAATTCTACTGTTATTTCTAACAACTGTAAAAGTGTTTTTATAATAGTTTTTGTAGTTCTAGTTCTCATTATAGGTATTGAAATAACTAGGTCATTTTACAGGTCTACTAAAACTGCAAGAATATTGCTGGCCTCACAGAAAGTACAGCTGGTTTGTGATCCACCTATGTTAGGTGGGGCAAGATGTGTTGGGAATGGGAGTAATTCAGGTGTTACGAGGTTAGCACCTGGTCAACAGATGGACCTTCACTCCCACTCATTCTTTAGACTGGGATACTGGTGGGGCTGTGTGGTGTCTCAGCACCTCCAAGCCTTCATTCTGCAGGTGGCAGGTCCCCATGAGCATGTCACAGCATGGGTGGCTCACCTGGGAGTGAAGCTGCCTGTTAACTCTCACTAGAAGGGGGCTAGCTGTTGTTTTCGCTGTGCCATTATTGCTGCTTGTCCTGGCAAATACCAAATAGGAAGGAGGAGCAGGCAAAATATCTTCTGCCTGCTTCTAATGCTTCTGTGGTGACTCACCAGCTCGTGGATAGTTGTGATGCTGCCATTAAGAAGTCTGTCTCATATTCCTGTTATTCAGACTTTTTCTATACAGTTGCACTATATGGTGTGTCTGAGTTTATTGCTAATGGAATGTATGTGAGCCAGAGTTTCCTGTGTCTGTTACTGACAAGGAAGTTTTATAAAACCCATCTTGTGACATTAGCAACACTAGCAATAAAATCTGTTCTCCTTAAATACTCTCATTAAATCTGTCATGTTTATTAATTCATTACTGTGGGTACTTTTGTACAGCCTCAATTTTACATCCTCCTGATGTAGAAGTAGTAGGTTTTTTTTTTCAGATCACCGGAGCTTATCTTGTTCTTTTCTTCAGTGGTCCGAATACTCTGGAAGTAGCTGTGATGGTTTGGTTTGGTTGGGTTTTTTTAAATGCTACCTCTTTTATTTCTACAGTTTTCATAGTGATATTTTTAAGCAAATGCAATATTTTGGGCACAAACCTTTTTAGAGCAAGGAGGAGCATGCAAAATAATGCTAATTGTGCAAACAATTATGGGCTACTGTGTACTGATATATTGCTTGATAATGACTGATATTATAAGTGGATGTGATGGAAAAGGACTTCTTTCTTGTTAAGCTGTCTCAAAAACTGAGGTTGGATTACATTATCCAGCTTGGTCCTTTGGCTTCTTTAATGACAGAATTTTTATAGTTAAGCGGAAAATTGTACCAGGCTTAAAAGGGCAAATACCCTTTTGGACAACAGGAGTGAAATCTTTGCATAGCATTGTCTCAGCTGAGCTTTTTCTTTTTTATGCATTAAATTGACTTGACTGTTGTATCAACTTCATTTTCCTTCTATCTTCCTGCTCCCAGTGAATTTGTAGTTTTGGTGGGTTTTTTTGAGATTGAAGTCTGTATGACTTGAAGAATGAAAATCCTGTAAACAAATATAATACTGGGGGGAGGTTGTTCATTTTCTTCACCTTTCAAGTTCTGTTTTAGTGAGGTACTGTCCTGGTTAGTTGTTCACTGCCCTGCCCTGTCTCAGTGCCATCTTAAATATAATGTATCATCATTCTAGAGGCTGAAATTGTGCTGACCAGAGGTGTCAAAATTTGCTCTTTAACTGCTTTGGATTGGCATAGTTTCATGAGTTTTCAGAACTCTTCCAATCTGTCAGGCCCTACAGGAAAGTTATTCAGTCAATTTATTTGTTGGTTTATTCAATAAATTCTTTACTGAATTCCTTTATAAAAAGTGATATGTCCTGGGATGTAGCTCAGGTTTTCCAGTTGTTCTACTGCTTATTTAGAAGACAGTTATAAGTGGAAGTTTACAGAGTCTCTGTTATGTCTTAATTTTCCAAATATGAGTACTTAGTAATCACTTTTCCTGAATTAGTTGAGGACAATATATGTGTGTCCGTGTATATTTGTCAGTATATACCAATGTTGTTTCTATATGTTAAAAAAAATGTTATCTCTCAGGTGAGATTTTAATGTTGGCTTTAATTGTTGGATTTTAACGGGTTTTTTGTTGGCTCCAGTCTGTCTGAATTCATTAATCTCCAAGATAAATAATAGTGGTTTTTTTAAAAAGAACTGAAAGTTCTTGTTGAAGTTCCAGCTGGTTAACTGTTCTCTGCTCCACAGTCTTTGGTCATATTTTCAGGTGAAGTTGATTTGCATGGACTCTGCAGCTCATGGCCTGTGAACAGTAGTGATGTGAAACTTAACAATCATCATCATCTAAATGCCTGATAAATCTTCTCTGTGTTTGATTTCCTTGCTTTTTATTTCCTTTGGTTTTTTATTCATAGCCTTAGGTTGTAATTTTAGACTCCATCTTGTAAGGTTTTTCTAAACATGTTTTTGTTCTGTGATAAGAACTATTTCAAACTAGCCTGCCTTGTGAAAAATAAATCTACTCCTCTTTTCTAAAAACTTCCCTATCTTCCTTCAGTCCCACTTTAAATATTTTCAAACCCTGTATGAGGCCATACAGATGAAATAAAGATAGATCTAAGGAAAGTAGAACTTCTGGTGAGTTTTAATCTCTGGATTTATTTATAGTGTTTCATACCTCAGTTTTTCCTTTATCCTCTTGACTTGTAGCTCCTTTTATTCTAGCTCTCAGTGAGGGAGGACTCCTTGTTAATTTAGTTTTTACTTATAGTAAAAAAGTAGTTGTAGTTTGATCACTTACACATTTTCCCATATGTTCTTTTTTCAGTTAGATTTAGAATAAAGACCCAAGTTACCATTCTAAACAGACTTCTGTGTGCAGAAATGTTCTGTGTTTGTTTTTACCTCCCAAGCAGGATTAGAAAATCTCTTAAAATTCCAGTTAAATGTGGAAGTTGTCCTTTATCATAGAATTCCACTCTGTCAATCACAGCAAATTTAGGATTAATTATTCTCATACTCTGACTAAACTCCAAGTGCATGTCAACATATTGCAAGTGCAATATGTTGACATCTTTCAACTTGAGCTGTTTTAAAACATTTAATTGCTTCTTAAGATAAGTGTGAGATGATAAGAAAATCTTTATACAGGTATTTCATCTCATGCAAATGTGTGGCGTCATCTTGGGTACTGGATCTAATAGTTTTCCTCAGTTACCCCCATGCGGTGGCTTTGTCTATCTTAAAGATGAGTAAGTCCAAGCATGGAGCAGATTATTGTCAAGAACCTTTTCATGTTTTGCCTCAGAGACCTCATAAAGTTTTCTCGAAAAAAAGAGGGGGCGGGAGCACAACATTTTTATCCCATTGTGCAATTACATGAGTAAAGTGCATTGTGTTTTTTTTTTAGCAGGATGAATTTTCATAATGTCATTCATTTCCATCCCTTGATAAAGTTAGGATTTTTTTGTTTGCATTTAGAAGGGGAATGGGTGGGACTTTGCAAACTTGGGAGGTGTCTTTTCAGTGCGTTTGCCATGCAGGCATTCAAAAGCTTGAAATGAAGACATTTTTCCACTGTGTAGTTTACTTCTCTGTGTGGGAACCTGCATGTATGTGGGTGTTTGTTTTGCAATTGTTGTGGGGCTCAGCTTCCACTAGAATACAATTGTTTTGCAGACACTACCCAGAGCTGCTTGAAAAGTAAATAGGTGAGCTAGGATTTAGGAATTTCCAACAGTTTAAGTTGTTGGGTTGAAAATAACATTATTCACCAAATAGTGGAATCAACCCTCCTTAATGATCCAGGCCCCTCCTAGCAACCCCCTTTCGTGTTATGAACAGTCATGCTGTGCTGTAAACAATTTAAGGAAGCTGATTTAGTTGAAAACAAAGCTTGTATTTTGGGAGGAGGGGAACTGGAGACAGGGATCAGCTGAGCCTCCAGCCAGGTCTGTCATGGGACCTGCCACAACAGAGTAGTGCCTGCACAGCTCCAAGTGTGAGACAACATCACAACAGACAGGTGGGTTTCTTCCTGACACTCTGTATGAGTGCACTACTAGTGTCATTGTAATTAATTTATTTTACAGTATTTTAAAAATCCTGAAATGTGTAAATAGTGCTTCATGGCTGTCTGCAAACTAGTTCTCTCTGCTTTATGCACTTTATTTGTGTTGGGTTTTTTTTGTGTACTGATTATTTAACTGGATTATAGAAGCACAGAATGGAGGTGTTTCTCATATTGAATCTTAGGTCTGATGTACTTCAAATATCAGCATTTTTAAATACCATGTTCCCTTCTTCAGTCCCCAATTCACTATTTGTTGAATTCTGTTCAGCTTATATCTTCCTTATAGAACTTTTTTCCCCTAGGATTCTATTTTGGCTATGCATTATAAATGTATTATCATTTGGAGGTCTTCAGAGTAGTGTTATACTCAGTTCGGGAATATTGTCACCCAGGTGAAATGAAGCAGCGATAGTAGTTAAGTGGATTTTTCCCTTAAATTATTACTTAAAGGGAAGGATTTCCCAAATTTTTCCTCAGTATGGTATATTTTACTTTCTGCAAGGATTGTGGAAAAAGTTGCTTCAAGTGTGAAAGAAAATGGGTAGACTGGTAGCACTAGAGCGTATGGTACAGTGGATGAGGCTTTTTAAAATTTAGAATATACTACATTATTGTTTGAAAAATACTTAAAAAGGTTTTGGGGATTTTGTATTTGGTTATGTATATTTGATAAAATGTGCTGTAGGTTCAGTATGTTAAACTCGGGGAGAGGGCATAGCACCTCTCTTTATGCTTACTGCATTCTTGCTTTCCACAGTCATCTGACTCCTTTACAGTTGTGTTCTTCTGTTTCGACTAAAAGCCATATAGATACACATGCTTCTGGTATTCAGGATTGGAGAAAATAAAAGTGAAGTGAGAAGAAGGTTTATCCTCTTTTTGGTACTGATACACACGTTATTCCTTATTTTATTTGTGGGGGAATAGTTTTAGTTATGTTGACCTTCACATTCCTTTGAAAGAAAAGCAGCTTAATAAGTAGTTCACAAAGAAATCTGCTTTATTGTAATGTCAGTAAATGATAACAGGAAAATTCATGTGGTGTGTGAGAATTTTGTTCACTTTGGAGTTTAGTATGTGTGACTACATATTAAGAACCTTTTTGTGTTTCTAATAATTTTATATTTCTTTCTAATGCAGCCTTCTGGAAGGTAGACCCAAAGCAAAATCAAGTCTGTTTCAATAGAAATTAAGAATTTGGATTCAAGTTACTATAAAACTTAGGGTAAAAGCTGAAGGGAAGGTGATGAGCTGATTTTAAGGATATTTAGTGAGAAGTCTTCCCAAGCTTGTGCAAGCACATACATGTTGTTAGAAACATGTTAAATGACATGTGAATGAGAGGAGAAGCTCATTGGTCCTAATAATACACGAATAGATGCAGTACCTGATAAAGAATTTTTTTTATGTAATCTGAACAGAGATTTATTTTTAAGTCGTTCTTATGCTTTCAAAATTCATTAGTTTTGTATTGAAGTGAGATGACTTGGAGCTAACACATCTGCTTATAAGTTCCTTTAAAAGAACAGAAAAGAGATTGACAAACTGTATAGACATCATAAAGACAGAAAGGAAGAAGGAATAAGGAGTAAAATGTCAGCTCCTTTGAATCATAGTGAACAATTACTGTCAGGGTTAGAGTATAGTTGCAGTTATAGCAAAAATCTGAGTGATACTGTATCTTCCAGCTGTGGTGCCTTTAGCCAAAGAACATAACAAAAACAAGTGTGAGATCTTTTTCTTCTATGAGGAAAGGCTGGGAGAATGGGGATTGTTCAGCCAGAAGAGAAAGCCCCAGTGTAACATAATTGTGGCCTTCCAGCATCTAAAGGGGAGCCTGCCAGATGGCTACAGAAGGACTCATTAGAAGGGCAAGACAAGGGGGAATGGCTTTAAACTGAAAAAGAGTAAGTTTAGATTAGATGGTCAAAAGAGATTTTTTACTGTGAGGGTGGTGAGGGATTGGAACTGGTTACTTAGATAAGTGGTGAATGCCACATCTCTGGAAGTGTCCAAGGCCAAGCTGAATGGGGCTCTGAGCGACCTGATCTAGTGGAAGGTATCCCTGTCTGTGGCAAGGAGGTTGGAGCTGGATGGTCTTTAAGGGCCCTTCCAACCCAAACTATTCCATGGTTCTGTGGTTCATCCAGGTTTCTAGCTTTCTGTAATTTCAGAGTGCATTGTATCTGTTCTGGGGGGTTTATGTTGTTTGGTTGGTTTGGTTTATTTTAATCTAAAGCCTCAAAGAGCCCTACCAAGAATCTCTGATTGTGTTTACACTTTGACATCTTTCAGCAGTCTTGTTCCTTGCTGTTTCCCAATTTAATTATGAAATCCTATGGAAAATGTTTTGCAGGACAGAGGTTTGTTGCATTTTGTTTGGGTTTGTGTTTTACTATTTAAAACATGCTAGCTGTGATTGCAGAGGCAAGAAAGAATTGGCTGATTAGAGAGATGATAAATAATTCTATCAGTGCAACTCATAATCCCATTGGCCTTCAAGTTCCTTCATTGTTACTGAGCTGAGGAGCCCATGTCTGCTTAGCTGATTCTCAGGGAAGGTATTCCATGTTTCTGATATTTTTTGTTGTCCCTTGGACCTCATGGTTCTCTTGGTGTCATTTTGTAAGGGAGTAATCAGAATTCTAAACAGTTTTCTAGATGTGACCCTTTTAGATTTTTAGTGACCATGATAGTTTCTGCTTTGTTCTTTTCTCTTCTGCTGGCTTCCAGATTTCTGACCCGATATAAGATGGCTCTGAAAACGGTGGCTAAACTTTAGGAGTTAAAGTCAGTGTAGAAACCACTCTATGGGTATTTGTTTGAAAATGTTTGCTTCATCATTATCTGCAAACCAATGCACATATCATGGGCTTACATAGGAGGTTTCAACTTCATTTAAAGTGCACTAAGAGTCATAATCAAGCATGAGAAAGGTGATGTATACAGATGAATATAGTGTCTGATGCAATACATGAGTACCAAAGTTGCTTGATTAATGTGTGTGCTGTTTTAAGTGGCTGCGCTCTTCCAAAGGTTTGCTTGTTTTTACCTAATCTTTGTATCAGGCAGATCTTTGTCTGAATTTCTGGACTTAAGGGGAAGAGATTCCTGCTAGCATCTTTTGAAGTTAGGACTGAATAAAAATGCTGTCAGTTCCAGGTGGCTTCAGAGGAATCTGATTATCCTTGGTCAGTCTGGCCACCAAGAAAAGCTGCTGTTTGGTCCTGGCAATGACTGATGTGATGCATGAGGTTATAACTGCAAGGGTGGGTGGGTGAATTGCTGTTGATTCTTTTGCCCTTTGAAATTCAAGGAGCTTGCCTTCAGGTATACTTAGTGGCTAGAGGCAGAGGAAGGGACATATAAACCCTGTTATTTAATTTTCAGTTCCCAACAAGGGAAGGTGGTAACTGGTTCTGCCAGCAGTGCCCTGATGGGAACCAGCACCTTAGGAGGTTGGAGCATTACTTCACATTTGGACCAGTGAAGTACATCTTCACCCCATTATTGCTCCAGTGTTCAGCATCATGTGATTCTTCTCCAACTCTTGGTTTGACTTACTTGATGAATCTTCTATTTGGTACATGTAGTTACATTTTCGTTTGCCTTTTTTTTGGAATGCTTGTGAGCATGGCACATTCATTTAGGGCTCCTCGGCAAACTTCCATTCCATGTGAAAACTAATGACTTTTAATCCATCATTGAACCTGTTACTAATACTCAAGGACAAGTTCTTTTCTTATTGCATGTCACCTTGAAGTCTTGAAGAACTCCTGCTAAAAGATCTTACAATCTTGAAAGTCTAGATATTCAACTAGATTATACTTCTTCATGTACGTCTTGGTTGCTTGGGGGAAAAAAGGAGATTTGTGAAGCATGATTTCATTTTTCATTACATTTATCTAGCTGTCTTCTGACTTGTGTTTCTCATAACTGTAGCCAATTTTTCTGGTATAAAGTTATTCTGTAGTTACTGCACCATTCCTTTAGAGCTCTTTAAAAAAACTAAAAAGCAACCAAATTATTTTAATTGTCTTTATATTCTTTCTATACAATGAAAGTATCTGTATTTCAGTTACTTTTTTCATTTTTTTCATTTTTATCCATAAGTATGGCTTGAGCAATTATTATGAAAAATTTGGACACATAGTATGTTAATCTGGAATCATAAGACTTGAAGGAATTCTTTTTCTCTGGCTTTTGTGTAAACATTTGGGATTAACCTAAGATTTAATGAAAACAGATCTTTCACTTGCTTAGAAAACCATGTCTGTATAACACTAGCTTTTGAATAATCTTCACCTTGATTCTTGTTTTACTTTGTCATAACAATGGGAGCAGTGCATGTTTTTGCTGCCAAAAGAAAAGAGTTGAAAAGGAGGGGGGAATAAAGGAGGAAGCTATATGTTGAATATCAAAGCATCTTGGGGGGTTATTTTAGAAAAATGATGTTACAATTAGACTGTTCTCTGTTGAAAACATACTTAGTGCTCTCCTAAGTGACTTGCAGAGTAAAATGGCGCCATTTGCTGTAGTAGATAAATGACAAGTAATAGTCTTACGTTATAAGAGACATTTAAACGTTTGTGATACTAACATGTGGACTGATTTGTGTGGTGTCTTGTACATTGGAGCATGTGGATGACACAACAGCATGGCTTGAATAGATGCTTTTGTTCTTGTATCTTGGATCTGTTGGTTGTCTTGCAATAAGTTCACTGTTAAAAGTCCTTTCAAAATATAGCAGAACACTTTTGAGAAGGATGTTTTATGAACAAAATTGCATGGTTTTGCAGTAGACTTAAATATTTGCTCTGTCAATTCTAAAATACTTACGTCTGCTTTACTTTTTTATGTAAAGCTAGAGGCACTCTTCGTTCCTTTACACTGGCTCCTTTACAGTCCTGATGAATGTAAAAACCATTTCTATTCCTTTTTCCTGTAATCTGCAATTTACCTTGTTTCACTGGGGTACAGTGCACTCTTTTGAAACATAATACAAAGAGGTATAAATACCAACATGCGTCTAAAAATGCAAATAAGTATTTCTTCTTAGAAGGGGACTAGAACAAACTTCTAAAGTATAAGTTTTAGTTCATGTATTTTCTTTCTTATTCAAACCTGCATTAAGACCAAATATTCTTTGCTTCTAACAAAGCTTGCAGTTTTAATAGGTGTAATATTAAATTTTTCATATGATTTTAATTGAATGTAACTTTTCTCTGTATAATTGTTTTTTCTCCAGTTTGAAAATATATAAAAGTAATGAGAAAGCAGAAGTTTACTTAGCCATGTAAAATTCTGATTAAAGTTTGCGGAGTGCTTCAGAAATTAAATATAAATTAACTAAATTAATGCCTCTTTCTCTGTAGGGTGCTGGTCAAGACAAACTTGGAATATATGTCAAGTCTGTTGTGAAAGGAGGTGCTGCAGATGTGGTTAGTAATATTCTTAAACATCAGATTTCAAGGGCGGAAACAGCCTTTGGAAATGCTTTAAAATCATTTCCTTACTAGTTTGTGTGAATGATTGATTGTTTTAATGGAGATCATGTTAGCATTGGTGTATGAATTTTCTTCTTTTGGATATGTATTTAGGATGGGCGTCTGGCTGCAGGGGATCAGTTGCTTAGTGTGGATGGTCGAAGTTTGGTGGGCCTGTCTCAAGAAAGGTATGGAATGTTTTCCTTGCTTGTTTTTATGTGAAGAAAATGTTAGCATAATAAAAGTACTGAATTGGACACAAGCTCTTTCTTTTTTTTACACTTTAGGCTTTGTCTTGGCTTCTGATAACTGTGTGTGAATAACCTTAGTAACAAGTTCAGCTGTTTGTGTACTATTTTCCCCTTCTTTTCATATAATATGGGTTATCTGTATAGGAGAGATTGTATTACACATTTGAGTTTTGGTTTTGAACAATCTTTATTTAGCTCTAATTTTAAATATTTTGGCTTCTGACCTTTAAAGAAGAAACTGGAATAAATAGTACTTACCAGTAGGTATTGTCTTCGCGCATAAGCCTGTCTTCTTGTCATCATTTTGTAATTTTTGTAAAGTGATTTTAAGTATTAATCAGAAAAAAAGTGCTTTGTCAAGCAACAGATTACTGATAATAAGGGTAAGTAATACAGTGCCTAATTTAATTTTGTTTTATTTGCTCTGCTTTTTATTGCAGGGCAGCAGAACTTATGACTAGGACAGGTTCTGTAGTAACACTGGAAGTAGCAAAACAAGGAGCAATTTACCATGGTCTGGCAACCCTGCTTAATCAGCCATCCCCAATGATGCAAAGAGGTAAAGATACTAATATTATTGATGTTAACAGCAGCTTTGTAAATCTGCTTTCTGCATTTATAAGAATGCAGAAAATATAATAATAATTTACAGTATCTTACTAAGTATTACCATAATATTAAATCAGAAAAGAAATATAATTGCACAGGAAAAAAGAAATTTCCTTTCTTATCAGAAGTTAATCTGGTTTTACTGTTTTGAAATTTTCCTGGTCTCGTAATTAATCAATCCGTTGCACATGTACCTTTCAAAACATAATTATGCATTTAAACACAATTCTGATTTTAATTAATTTTTTATTTTAACAAATTGAATATAATGAATACAAAGGACATTAAACTTAATGGCTTTTTTTGTCCCTTTCTTAAGAGCTTCTCTCCTCTCAGAATGTCTTCCTTGTAACCACAGAGTGCAGTGTATTTAGTAGGAGAGAAACAAATGGAAACAGAAACCCTGGAATGTATTTTGCCATTGAATTTTAATTTCTTTTATTTTCTTTTTAAACTGGAAATGTTGAAATGTATCTCCTTAAGTTTCTGTGTCTGATCATAAGAAGTTCTTGGATGTTTCTCCAATGTTTTATTTTATCATCCTACTTCAGTAGGGTACTAACAAAAGACATATTAAAGTCCAATATAAAATAATACTGTAGAGGAAATAATTTCGTCAATGAAGACATTTTCTGCATACAGGGTAGTACCACAGTATAGAAAAGAAAGGGTTAAAAGAACAAATCCTTATTATCACAGTTTACAATACCATCCCAGATGCCATATGCCTCAGTCATTCAGCGACCTTTCAGTATAACACATTTGGCTTTTCCAAATAGTGTGGTACCTTGTCAGAAATTCTTCTGAATAATACAAATTGAAGGAATTCTGTATATTTGATACAAGATTGGAATTGCATATTTGAAACAGTAAAGTTTTTAAAATTCAGCATTTGCTTTACTGGGAACTTTATTTTCAATATAAGCTCAAGGTAGCTCTGGTTTGAAAAAAAACATGCTAGACAGTAGTTAAGTGAAAGGGAGAAACTACATATCCAACTGTTACAGTTTCTGACCGCCATGGCTCAGGTAAACCCCGACCAAAGAGTGAAGGTTTTGAGCTGTATAACAACTCCACACAAAATGGATCACCTGAGAGTCCTCAGCTGCCGTGGACAGAGTACAGTGAACCAAAGAAGCTGCCAGGGGATGACAGATTGATGAAGAACAGAGCCGATCATCGTTCCAGTCCCAATGTAGCAAGTAAGAAAAATTATCCTTCTTTTCGGGATAGATGTCTCCTCCAGTAGTTTTAGAGGCTGTTGTATTCAAAAGGGGTGATTGTTTTTAAAAATGGATTAAGTTTAAAATACCAGTGTAGTGGTAACATTTGGAGTAAGCCTCTTGCTAGAACTACTTAAAGAAAAAATTGTAGTTATTTTGTGAATATTGTTACTTTATTAAGTCTTTATTAAATTCTGGAAATTATTATTAACAGTCACATAAATGCTTCCTTTAACTTTCCAACAGATCAGCCTCCAAGCCCTGGGGGAAAGAATGCTTATGCATCTGGAACTACCACCAAAATAACCTCAGTCTCTACTGGAAATCTTTGTACAGAGGTCAGAAGTGGCAAGCAAAATGCTGGCTATTAAACTTCCTTTATCTATCAGTAGTGTCAGTGTGCTTGAGTCAAACCAGTGTCTTACTGAACTATTTGACCACAGTGCTGGCGCTTGTGACTGGGTGGGGTTTTGCTTATTACAACTAATGAAAGGTTGAGACAGTTTTCAATGATTTCATTAAATTTTGGTCATGAAGTTGTCCTTGTGATTTCTTAGGTTTGTACAATATTGCATACTCGCTTTGAGACCATAAAAACATGAGTCATAGCCACAGTTATATTTGATACTAGGCAACCTCTTTATCTCCTGTTCCACACAAGTAATGCTCTTATGAGCCAAAAGAAAGTACTTGGAAAATGCATGTTCAGAACAATCTTCCATACAGATCTGTGTGATTAGAGAATTTGACCTTATTTTCTTTCTCCCGTTTTCAGGAACAGATTCTGCCACCACGACCTGAAGCTTATCCCATCCCAACACAGACCTATACTAGAGAATATTTCACATTCCCAGCTTCAAAGTCCCAGGATCGAATGGGTCCAGCTCAGAGTCAGTGGCCAAATTATGAAGAAAAACCACAGCTCCAGGCAGAAAGTAATCATTCTATCAATACTACCATGCAGGTGAGAAGTAATTTTTTTCAGTATTTCCTTATTTCAGTAAGGAAACAAACCAGAAAGAAACTGCTTGCTTTCCACTCCCAGACTGCTTGAGACTTTTTTCAGAATAGTCAGCTCTCTATAACTATACTGTAAGATGGGAACAACTATACTTTTGCGAAGATGGGCTTGGATTCAGGGAACCCTATGCTTTTTTTCCTTTTCCTTTCTCATTCTGCTTTTTTCTCCCCTTTTCTTTCAAAGAATTTGTTACCATGTTCTACAGACCCATTATCTGGGATATTTTAATCCTCTATTAGAGGTAATGGGGTGTAAGTGGTAGTAGGGTTTGTCTTGTAAAATGTTTCGTGGTTTTCTGAAAAGCAAACTAAATCTTCCATTCTTCCAAGAAGGTTTACATGGAGAAATGTTTGCCTGAAGGCTGTGTTGTTTAAGTGATAAAGTGAAATATTAAAATTTAAATAAAACTTCACTGAAATTCTTCACTGAAACATTCCCTGCTCCCAGTTGAAAAAAGAAATATATAATTTCAAGTTGTATCTATTACCAAAGTGTAGATGCATCTTGACATGAAATGAACTTACACCTATTGTACTTACAGAAGTTCAAAAATAGTGTTGTTCTGCTCTTGTGAATGAGAACTTCACTCAAATCCATACAGGAAATTAAACCTAGACCTACTAAATCTAGTTACTGGATGATCTTTTTCTCTAATCCACCAGACTTAAAAATATAGGGAGTTTTTTTTTGTTGTTGCTATTTTGTAATTAGTGATAAGAGCATAAGAGCAGAGCCTTACACCAGGCTTATGTTTTACTTTTGGAAAAAGTGTAATGTAAATCATCTCGAGATTCTATCTAAGTAAGCAAACTAAGAATTGTTTATTGGTTGCTCACACATGTGTGGGCAAGTAAATTCAGTAAAAATTCAGCTTTTTTTTTTTAAGTATGTTTTTAGTATTAAATATAGAGATTAAATCCTAATTATTTGGGCTGTTAAAAAGTTGCCTCGTTCAAAGTAGGATGGTATTTTAAAGGGGAATGCTGCAAGTTGAACCACTGTGACAATTAGATATGGAAATATTTTGCTGAATTTTCATGTTTAACTCTTTCACACTTCGTGACTTCATCTCACTTAATCTTAGCTGCATAGTTGACATCTAGGTGCTCTCTGTCAGTGGTGGGAGAAGGGGAGATGGGTGCCTCCAGAGAATAGTTCCTACCCATTTGTCTTAACTGAACTCCATGATAATTACTGCCTGGACATGCATCTCTCCCCTGCTTAAGACAGGCTTAAGTGAGTAGCTTAGATGAGGTAGTTAAAACCGGTAAAGATGAAGCTCATGTATTAAAGTTGTTGACACACTGAATTTGAGCTATAGCCTAAAGGCTGAAGGCAGTGCAGAAAAGCATTTTGCTAAAACAAAATAGAAGCTTTAATTCCTTACAAGCGTTGAAAGAATTCACAGGGTTTCCCTGCTGTAAATAGTTCTTTTAAGTTGAAATCTAGAGGAAAATATTTTTTACAAAAGTAAAAAAATACACTTTAATCTTTGCAGTGAAAACTGGGCTTATAAAAAAAGCTGTGAAGTGCCTGTTTTTGGTTCTGTAGACATTAGCAAACTGTTTGGCTAGGTGCATCTTTACAGCAAATCTAACACAAATAACTGTGTGTTCAGCTCTGCTGGACTAATAGAGCATAAAAAATACACTTGTTCCTCTCAAAGAAGGCATTCTTTAGGGGTCACGGTTAAAGTCATTGATGGAGGAAAATAAAAGGAGTTTGCTTTGTTAGTCTTCTCTCAGTTGGTGATAATTGGTGCATTATATGTTCAGTGCTTAGCAGTTCCTAACATTCAAAGTATGAATATTTGCTTCAAGAAAATCATTAACAGATTTAATAATCTGGGTTTATGGTTCAATGTTCCTTTTCAGGTGGTTGTTCAGTGCAATGAGACTCTGAGGTTGTATAGAAAAAGACTTGGTGTTTGATGCACTAAAGTGACAAAAATCTCAGACTGTTATACTCCTGCTCCAGGAGCAGGTAGAACTAGACTGCCTGCCTGGATTCCATACCCTGAATGGTGTTAGAAATGGGAGCGTCCTGCGGGGCATCTTGCCTGTTAATGGAGGAGGGTGGGCAGAGGCACTCCGTCTCTCTCTCGCTCTCTCTCTCTCTGCAGCCTTTCTGTTTGCTTTCCCAATAGGAAAGATGTTCAGTGAAGCCAGTTGAAGCCTGAATGGCAGAGCTGGTATGACTGAGCCACTGCTCAGAGCTGCCAGAACTCTCATACTCGCGTGGGGGGATGGGGTGTCAGGGATAGTCCTGAGAAACTCTGTGAGCTGGGGAGGTTTTCAGCTTAAACTCCGTTTTGCATTCATCCTTCCTCCCAGTCCGGTTACCAGGCGTTCCCAGGAGCTTGCTAAGTCTTCCTTCTCTTGAACGAGTTAAGAAGACTGAGAAGAATATTTTATTGTTGGTTTTGGGAAAACTACTGGGCAAGGAAATGCTGAAGTTCGTTAGAAGTAATTACCTTCAGTAATAAGAATGTGTTTTGTAAGCCATTTTCAAATATGTTCTAATGTAGATGGACTGTGACACACATGCCTTGTTTAATTTTTTTCAGCGTGTAGCTCGTTCCCAGGAAGAGCTCAGAGATAAAGTTTTCCAGCCAGAAAGGAATCGTTTGGAAGTTGTTATACGGAAGGATGTGGAGTACATTGATCGGAAGTCGGACAGTGATCAGTGGATGAATTCATCTGTGGATTCTAGCACATCTAGCCAGGAACACCTGAACCATTCCTCCAAACCAGTCTCTCCTGGTTCTTGTTTAACTAAAAGTGGACCTGGCCGTTGGAAAACCCCAGCCTCTAGCCAGCCGACTCCAGTGGCCATTTCCCAGCCCATCAGAACAGATCTTCCCCCTCCACCACCACCTCCTCCAGTGCATTATGCTGCCGAATTTGATGAACTACAAATGGATTTGCCTCTGCCTCCACCTCCTCCTCCAAATCAGATAGGAGCACAAGCATCCTCCCAAGTAGCAGCTGCTGAGCGTAAAAAAAGAGAAGAGCATCAGAGGTGGTATGAAAAGGAAAAGGCACGTTTGGAAGAAGAACGAGAAAGGAAACGTCGTGAGCAGGAGAGAAAACTGGGCCAAATGCGTTCTCAGCCACTAATTCCTGCTCAGCCTGTGGTTCCTCCCGTCTCCCTTCAACAAGTGAAACCAGAAAAACCCTCAACTTTGCAGAGGTCTCAAGAAACAGTTATTCGAGAGCTGCAGCCCCAACAGCAGCCACGGACTATTGAGCGGAGAGATCTGCAGTACATTACTATCAGCAAGGAAGAACTGTCCTCTGGTGATAGCCTCTCTCCAGATCCCTGGAAACGGGATGCTAAGGAGAAACTGGAGAAGCAGCAACAGATGCACATTGTGGACATGCTGAGTAAAGAGATTCAGGAACTTCAGAACAAGCCTGATCGTACAGCAGAAGAAAATGACCGCCTCCGCAAGCTCATGCTTGAGTGGCAGTTCCAAAAGCGACTGCAAGAATCAAAGCAAAAGGATGAAGACGATGATGAAGAGGAGGATGATGAGGTGGATACTATGCTCATCATGCAGCGACTGGAGGCAGAAAGAAGAGCAAGGGTAAAAGGGGATAATTCTTTCTAGAAAAAATATTGCAAATTTCTAGCTTGGGGGTTTTCATGCTTTGAGTATTTTGATGTTCTTAGAGGGTAAAGGAGGATGACACTTTGTTAAATGTCCTGAATTTTAAAATTAGTAACTTAGAGAGGCTTCACCAGTTAAGTAATGTATTACGAAAATATCAAAGCTACCTTTTATAGAACTCAGTTTAGCAATTGAATTTACTTTTCTGGTTTTGGGGAGAGAAAAGTTCCCTTTGGATATAAAGGGTTTTTACTATGTACCTAGATTATGGTTAGAAGGTAAAATATGGCAGAAATTTGCTTGCAGAAAGGTAAGTAAAAACATTTGACATTATGAAAGTCTGTAGGTGAATCAGGAATAGAAATAGTGTGATTTCTCCCTCTCCTCCCCAGTGTATTTACCTCTGAAAGTTTTTATTTATAGTCTTGGGACATGAACACAGACACTGAATGCATACTATTTCCAGGGAATAGTTAGCTGAACAGACATTCCAACTTGCTGGTTTGATCCAGCTGCTACCTCTGCCTTTACCACCCCTCAGTGCTGCCTCCAGCAGTGGGGGAGCATTGGCTGAGACATGTGGTTTTGGGTGGTGTAACAGCTAATACACCCTGTCTAGGGCTCCAACTCATACATGCCTGGATTTTTCATGGTGTCCAGTTAATTCAGCATCTGACAAGGTTTGCTTTCCTTAGCTTCAGTTTTGTGAAAGCTCATAATATATGTAATAAGATAATACAACTGAATAGTATGATGAAATTTTTAATCACTCTGCTGGTGGCTGTTGTCTCCCAAGACTCTGCTAAATCTGCTGTTATTGAGAAAAAGTTTCTACAAGAAAATCTGTTCTTTTCTGAATAACAGCATGGATTCCCAAGTTACATACCAATAGCTATGCTTTTCCAGGCTTAAAAGCTAGCTCTGTAATATGTTCAGTGTCTTCTGTGTGTTTGTCTTGAAAAGTTGACTTAATTCTATGATAACCAATGTTTAATTCCTGAGAAATGTTTGGACATGCTTGTTTTGACATTCAGAAATAGCTAGTGGCTTGAGTAGGATTTGAGTTTAGGATTGTTTTGGCAGCTTCATTTCCTAAACTTACTCTTCTCATATTCGCTGCAGTCTGCATTGCTTTCCTTTTTTTCTTGTGCCTAACTTTCTCACTGTGAAAAATAATAGGTATCTCAAACTTGGAAACTGAAGAAAGGAAAAGCTACATATATATTTGGCAAACAGGTTGCCCTAAAGTCCAGCATTGCTACAGGCAATTTGTGGCACATAGACAGTTACCTATGGGCATAAAAAATTCATGTAGAACTGTCATTTTAACAAACAGTGTCTTTAAAATTTTACTGTAGCAAAACTAAGAAAGCCATGCGTCATTAAAAAAAAAAAAGCCAGTTGTATTGCATAACAGTATTAGTCTTCTCTGCAAGTGCTGGCTTTAAAACATTTGTGCATAAAGTTCTTCCAGCTTTTTGGAACATTTTGAAACGAAAAAAGTAATGGTTGTCTTGAACTCAATTAATGTTTGAATTTTGATTACATTTCACTTAGAGATGCAGTTAGGTAGCATCTCTGCAGAACTACTGAGGTGTTGAATGAGTCAATACTGATAAAAATTTTGGATTATTTGTTTTAATTTCTGTATTTCAGGTTTATGTACATTCAGTTCCTCGTTCTAAAGCAGCCAACTAAACAAATAAAACAAAATGGTTTTGAAATAGCGCAAGTCTAACCTATCTTTATTTACACTGTGCATCTTTCTTTTTTTTCCCCTTTCTTACTACCTGCAGCAGACTGCTGTGCCAGCAATCTCTGTTCTAGATTTGGTATGTTTGTTTCTTTCTCTTCAATATCTCTTTCCCATTTCAATTCCTTATTATTAATAACAACCCTATGTGCTTTGGATGATGATTTGGCATCTTTGAGTGTTCAAAAATCATTATGGTATAGTAAGCAGTAAGTTAACTGCAAGCATGCATTTGAATGTTTTCAGATGTGGTGATTCCTTTCCCTGTGTTTCCTTCCTCATAGATGTTGTGTTCTGCTTGCAGACTTGATTTGTTTGTTGCAGCAGTGCTCTAATATAAAACTGTGTATCTGCTGTTTTGTGCAATTTTGTTTATAAAATCTTACTAATAACTTTGAATGAACAGGCTGTGAGGTAAGATTGCTTCCTTTCCTGTTCCCACCCATGCAGGTTTTTAGAAGAGCTCTGAGAACACTATTCCTTTCCAGTTTGAAGTGAAATTGTACTAATTTCTAGAGAACCTAATAATACAGCATATTTTTTCAGCACATACTGACACCCTGTTGTTTGCAGGTCTTACAGGTGTTACGTTTTGTCATTAACATAAAAAGGGATTGTAAACTCAGAAATTACTTCTGAACTGATATTTCCAAGTTGGTTGCATAAACATGCAATCATTAAGTTACAATATAACTTCAGTTTCAACTGGTTAATACTATTTTCTTGCATCTAAAACATGACAGGCTTTCAAACTGGAGCAGTAATTGTTATGACTCCAGCTGATTCTGTACTTTATTGCACTCATTGGACATGGAGACATGGAAAAGAAGTTTTGTAGTCTGCTAGAGCAGAAATACATCCCCTTCAAAGCCAATTTCTGTATAATTAGTATACCAGTTTGAAAGAAAGGTGATGCTTGCAAGTCCTATTAGTAAAATTTAATTTGTGCTGCTTGAAAAAACTAAATGTGTCGGGTCAAAATATGGATTTGGATATTCAGCACTGCCTTATGAAAAAAAAATCACCTTTTAAAATGCATATTTCAGGTAACTTATAAAATCTAAGATGTTCAGTTTTGTATCTGTGTGTTGTGTGAGCATTAAGCAGTTTACAGCAGCGGAACAGGTGAAGCATTTCACCTTTCTGAATTAATGGACAAGCCAGGAGTCATGGATTTTTCAGACTTAGTATCTTACCAATATTTTCTTATTACTACACCTATATTTTTTTTTTTGCTCAAACCTTGATCCCTGGAGCTGAAACGAGATAGATAAAGTACTTTTCCAAGCAGACTGCAAACATCTGGATCTTTCTGCAGCAGGGGGTTGGTGAAGGCAGACAGTATCATCAGCTTGGAAAGTGGATTAGACAAATGCATAGACACCACACCTGCAAACAGCTACTCAGAGGATTATACAAGGCTGTACCAGCAGACATCTCTAGTAGTGTGCTAAATGCTGGGGGAATACTAGAAGAAAAGGGGCCTGGCTCATGTGCAGCTCTTCTTGCCATGATCAGAGACAGCAGAATACTGGACTGGATGGATGCATGACCCAAATCAGTCGATGATTTATGATGTTTATAAATTCAGCTTTACAATAAGACAGCAAGCTAATTCTGAAATAGTTGAACACTACACCCAGAAAATAACACCTTCTCATAATGTCATGATTTTTATACCATTCACGTAACTTTCCAGTCATAAATGCATCTAAACAATGCCGCTTCATATACCCAAGTAATCGCTACTTTGTTTCTAAGAAAAACCCAAAACTTTCTCATGTTTGATGCTTTTATGTATGTCTAGGATGAGCATTGGTGATAGCTGTTCTGCTAATTACAAGGCTGAAGGCAGGTGATGAACAGTTAATGCATGAATTGTCAGCTTGGCTACTGTTTGTTTTTTAAATTCCCCAGGCCACTATGAGATGTGACCCAGCTTTTTAGCTGTCATTAAATAAATAGGTATAAATTTAAAGTTCTCCTGGAAGATCTTTTAGAGTGTTCCAAGCAGTGCTTGGAGAAATGAACATTTTTTTGAAATCTGAGACTTCCTGGATGCCTGCCAGTCCTGTGAATATCTTAACATTCCTGATTGGATCAGCCCATTGGTCTCTTTACAATGAACAATAGCTTGGAAGAAAGGTGGGCTTCTTTGCCCTCCTAGGTGTAGGAGTAGTGCTGTGAGTAGATGTTGGCGATGGGGAGACAAAGTTGTGTGGCTGAGCAAAGGGTTGGCACTTTCCAGTAGAGCTGGGTCGAAGCAGGGGAAAAGAATTGGTGCTTTGTGCTCAGCTACTTTGCTCGGTTACAGCTGGGAGAAAGCTCTTCTCCATCACTCTGGCTGTACGAATTAGTTGTTCTTCCCTGTTATAATATAAACATGCAGCTTTGGAGGAGATGTGGAAATCAGATGTGTAAATCAGGTGAAAATGTGACTTCTAAACAAGAGAAAAACTGATTGGGATAGGGAAGCATCCAGTCAAAATATTCAACCTGGGAATCTTATAGACCTTTTACTAGAAATGGGATGCAAATCTGGTTTTCCTTTGCATCTTGAAAATTTGGGATGAAGTCAGAATTGGGTGCTCTTGTACACACAGAATTAGAGACACAAATGCCTGCAAATGCTCTGGCATGCGTCATAATCCCACTGCTCCCTGCCTTGCTCTGGGAATGCTCCAAAGTAGAAACTAGTTACTGATCCTGTGACCTGGATACAGTTGTCTTCGCAATTCTTATGATTCAGATGTTAACAACAGTTCCCAGGTGGGAAGCTTGGTCACTTTTGCCTTGTTCCTTTAGTTAAGGTTGGAAGACAATTAAACAAACCAGTCCTACTTTCTCTGTAATTTAGTTGGAAATTCTTTCTTGTTTAAGTGCTTTTGAATAGGAATATTTGCTGCTAAGCAGTACGGCATCCATGCCATAACCTCAGAGCAATAACTGCTATGTTCAGGGTGTTTTTCTAAATGTAGTTGGGACAGGAATTTTCCTGTATTTTGTCACCATGCAGTTTTTACTTGGCTTTTTTCCTTTTTTTTTTTTTTTTTTTTTTTTTTTTTTTTTTTTTTAGTAAATTTTTTTTTTTTTGTTAAGAGGAAATGACTTCTCTTGTGAATTACTAGCTGTCTTTCCTTTTGACAGCAACATTATCTCCTTTGCTAAAGTAATGTCTTTCAAGTAACTAAGACAAGAAGTCTTAATCCAAGCAGGGAGTTGGTTAACTAGTCTGTTCCCTGCTCTACAGTGCAAACTGAGCTTGATCTTTATCTTTGTCATTTCCAGTTACAAATGACCAAGTTTTAACCCTAAATAAGGGGAATTTACTCAGAGGTAGCATCCTCTAGAATACATTCACCAAATTAGCGCCTAAATGAAATGAATTAATTTTGTTCTTTAGCTTTCCTGCTCAAAAATGATCAGTGAGGGGAAATAATTGTAAGAAAATCGGCCAAAAATGTTTAGACTTTTTTTAGTAATTAATTGGGGAGGAAGACACTTACATGAAGGTTGTCCTCACAAAGTCCATTAAGACTTAATTTCTCTTTCTTTCTTGTACTGCTTTGTGTGTTAAGGGTCTTTTTCTCTAAGTAAAATCAAATCCAGGAGTAGAAAAGTATCCCAGTTACATGCAGTTTATAGCAAGATCAAATCATTTACTGATTTATGCCAATAAGGATAAAAAATATTTGTGTGGAGGAAAAGAAATTACTTTAAAACATATGCTACAGTAAGAAATAACAAAGCATGTAGTCCAGTTAATTTCTACGTGTATTATTGTGCCAGTGAATATTCCTGTCCATCAAGGGCTTATATACTGTTAGCTTTAAAGAATTGTGCAGAGTTTGGATTGTGCTCAGTTGTCCTATCTGTGCAGTATCATTACGCATATATAAACCAGTATTGTCTGTTGGACATGAGTTGTTCTTGTGAGCTGTTTAATCCCAGTAGTCAGAAGTTTTCTTTCCCTCACTCTCTGCTTTTTCCAAAACACGTCTGCTGCATATACAGTGCGAGACTTTATTTATCTCCTGAGACTATTTGCAGACTTGCTGAATGAGCCTGTTACTTTAAATGGATTGACCCTTTGACTAATGAGTCATGATTTTCCGGTGCTTAAATTCTAATCCAGAATGAAAAAAAAAAAAATATTGGCTGCTGGAGCTGTGGACTGTTGGTTCCAAGTATTTAATTTCACTTTACTGTACCTATGAGACTATGGTTGTTGAAGCTCTTTGAAACGTGAGTCACCTCAGTCTTCTGCTAGGGGCTCATATATGACTGCTAAAAATGTCTCCCTGTGTATTTTGTGCTTTTATGTATGTAGTTCTGTGTGCCTCTGTTTTGCTTTTATTTTCTTCCTTAGGGATTTTAGGCAAGCCAGTGTAACAAAGCATACTGTTAATGGCTGGAAATTATATTGATGTCTCTGTAGCATAGTATTTTCTGGTGAATGAGTTATTTTTAGATGCCAGTATTTGGTTACATTTTTTTGACCCAACTTGCCCACGTGAGTGACCAATTAAAGTTGTGTCTCTGTTAGTTACAGGATGAAGAACGCAGACGGCAGCAACAATTGGAAGAAATGCGGAAACGAGAAGCAGAAGACAGGGCCAGGCAGGAAGAAGAGCGCCGACAGCAAGAGGAGGAGCGGACCAGGAGAGAGGCTGAAGAAAAGGTTGTGGTCTTCTGGGTGCCACTGGGGTTCTTGCAGGCCTTTCTTCTTCATCCTGGCCAGTAGCAGCTCAGTGTTGGGCCAGCAGGGTTTAAACACAGTAGCCCCAGTGATAAGGGTCATAGCCCAAGGCTTCAGTTTCTTCAATCTAAACTAAAAAGTAATTAAACAGCCTGTTCCTGCTGGCTAGAGTGGACTGCTATTGCAGAAATAGTACTGTGGGCTTACTGGCTGAAGGTTTTTAGTGGTGGCAAGACTGTTACCTTCAGAGCCTTTCTAAAAAATATGGAAGAATTCAATTACCTCCCATTTCCCTTCAGCTCCTAACATAACGTGCATACCTTCTTTATTATCATGGCTCAGGTAGTGGTGTTGGGTTTTGCTATGTTCAAGAGATGGCACTTAAATATTTCTGTAGTATTTAATATTATAGATACAGAGAGAAGTATGAAATACAGTAGAGTAGTGATGAATGTTCCATATTGTTTTTCATGTTTGGACTGTGGAAGGGAAGAGAAGTGGTTTCTAGAAAGCAAGTAAATAATTTCAGCAGATAAGTGTGCAGTCAAATTATAAAAATTCAGGGTTGTAGATTCCTTTGAAACATTATACAGGAATTTGAGAAGCTTTACAGATAAAACTAGAAGACAAAGGAACTTATTTGACTCAGCATGTTTCATAAGACCTTTGTTCCTAGAGAAAGCAGTTACTTTTGTTCAGTTTGCCTGTTAGTAACACTGACTTAAGAAAGAAGGCTAGCTTTTAAAGTTGTTCATCTTGGAGGATTGGGCAAATACATTTAAAAAACCACCAAACCTTAGATATATTAACTGTGTGCATTTATTTTTGTTTGATTGTTTTCACACTTTATTAAATTGTTTCCCATAAACGGTATGGGTTGATGAGTAGAAGAGGTAGTAATAAGAGAGAAGTGAGGAAGGTATACCTGGAATGAGAAAAGTATTTAAAAGTATACTGTGGGAAGCTTAAAAAAAAATGGCAACCAGGAGAAAACAGCCATGGCTTTCTTAACTTCTGACAGTGATGCAGCCAAAGGACATTTGGATCACACACTTGAGTTTTCAGTGACAGATGTTGACTGAGATACTTCTACCAACTCAGAACTCAGGACCAGCAGTAAAATGGTTTTAGAGAGTAGTATAAGGAGATGAGTTTCACCTCTTTGCTGTAGATGAACGAGATCAGATTTATTTATTATTTTTTTCAGGATAACTGACTTAGTGTTGGACAGATAAGCAGATAAGGTGGATTTTTTTAAACATGTGGATTAAAACCAGAAATAATGGTTGTTCAAAATGTCATATGAGCAGAAGTTATACTATACTTACACCCGAAGGGTTTTGTACCATACACACAGTTCCCAAATATACTTTCTCATTTGTTATCAAACTACTGAATAAACCCTTGTATTAATTTACAATGTGTCTGAGACAAGAGCCGAACAGGTTTACATGCTATTTAGTTTAAAAACAGAACAGTCTTTTAAAATGGAAAAATACAAAGAAGATATTTCATGACCTTTTAAATAGTCAGTAACCTCATATAAATATCATTACCATAGTTTCTGTCTGAAATGCTTTTTAACAGCACTTATTTGATGTCTGGTTTGGAAGAGGTATTTGTCATCAGTTTTTGTGTGAATATAGTTTTCCTGGTGTTTATACTAAAAACTTTGTTAAGAGTCATCTATTCCAAGGCTCTGTTGACTAATTTACAGTGTATAAGCATGAAACGAAATTACAAAGTTTCCTTTTTAAGATGGTAGCTAATTTTAGTTATTTTCCTCTCCCACAGACTATTTACAGCTTTAGTAAATCTGTGCCTTATTACCTGTAGTTACATTTTGAGTAGTAAATGTTGGAATGTCCTTAGTTTACACAGGCAGTTTCCTTAGTGACCACAGGCAGTGGTAAATTTGTAAATAACAGCTACACTGTGTTATTGGATGGCTGCTGGTTTCTTGCATAGTAGTAAATATTCTTTGTACGAGTCCATATAGAAGTCCTGCTTATTACCAGAAAAGGAGACAAAAAAGATTCACACGAGATGTTTGTAGCTCAGTGATGGAAAGCTTAAATCTTGTAAATTGAAATGTCTGACCACAGCGTTTCTGTTTCTTATGGGCTTTCAGAGGCGCCAGGAGGAGGAGTATTACAGTCGCTTAGAGGCTGAAAGGCGCAGGCAGCACGATGAAGCTGAACGAAGATTGCTGGAACCTGATGAGCCTGGTCTGTACAGACCTCCGCTTCCACGGGAATATGAACTCCCATCCCCAACCCCTTCATCTAACGCTCCTCCTCCCCCACCTCAGCGAAACACCTCTTACCTCAAAACACAGGTCCTCTCCCCTGACACGATTTATACTGCCAAGTTTGTTGCATACAATGATGATGATGATGAGGAGGAGGATTCCAATCTAGCAGGTCAGGATAAGTACTCCAGCACAAGAAAATCTTATGGTGACTTTCCTCCTGCCACCCTTAAGCCACAGCAGCCCTCCCGCCAGCCTCGCCCAGTTTCAGATGGCATCTTTCTTTCCAACTCATTCCAGTCATCTCCTGTCAATGCCAACAGTACTACTGTCAAAAAAAGCCAGCCCCCACCCCCATCAAACAAACCAAGTTTCATCCATGCCAGCAGCTCTAAAGGTAGAAACAATGAAATTAGTCATCTCTACAAAACTATCCTCATATTTTCAACTCCCGTGCTGTAGATTGAATCACTTATTTTGTGATTTCCCCCTCCCTTAATCACTGTTTTCACTCTGGTGATCTAACTTAAATCCTGATATTAATATGAATCCTTCAATTTTTAATTATTTTGATCTCTCAAATGTTCTTGCTCTTTACCCAAACTTTTCAAAAGCAAAAATTCCATCTTTCATGTATGAATCAGAAATAATTTTAACTACTACGCAATCAATTAGAAGTACTGTTGGTTTTGGCTTTCACTCTGTATCTTTCAGTGATTTGTTTTGTATGACTGACCGCTGTTTACTCAGGGCATCTGGAAGTGCACCTTTCTTGAACACAGGAAACCTCTCCTGATGGGTTCATGGACAGAACTTATCTTCTGCTTTGTTATTGGTACCAGGGTTCTCTCTCTTTTAATAGTGTGTGCAAATGGCTTTAAAATTACATTTGTAGATGTAGTTCTTAAATATACAAGCACCAAGAGAAATACAGGTCTTGCAGTTATTTTCATGTATTAAGTACCATTCCTGAAGTTCTGGTTTGTACAGTAAAGTTTACTTGCAGAGAGACAAAAATCTAAATTTCATCTTAGTACTGTTTCCTTTACTCCTTCCCTTCCCTTCTACACCTCTGTGTTTCTTTGACTCCTCATCTTGTTGGTGTAACTCCAAGTGGCCAACCATAATGGAGTTTAATTTCAGTTAGAACTCTAGCTGCTAGTAACTTCAGCACCCTATTTTACCTGCAGAGTACTAGTTGAGCTATACTCCTGAATTCAAAGCTAATTCAATCCAAAGTTTTGGGATTTTTTTTAAACGGCTGCTGTATAGGAGAAATCTTGTGTACTTGACTCTTTGAGTATGTCTCACTCTGATAAGTTTGCACTTTATTGATATAATACTTGGTCTTTAAACAGTGGTATCTGCTGGTACTTCTACCTTTATTTTCTTTTATAGTCCTTTGAAGGAAGTGGTGGCCATCACATTCTCCTAGTTTTTTCTTTTTACTTACGCTGGAGATTACCAAGTGCCTGACAATCAACTCCAGGTGATCAAATCATCCTTCTAAAATGAAAAGGGTAGCAAGTCACCTGAGATCCTAAGGGAAAGTGTTTATGCTGGCTTCTAGCTGAATGGCTAACTTGTTTGCTGGATTCAAGTCTCAGTGGCACAGGTAGAATCCTATAATATATTATATCCCTCATCACTTTTTTGGCCACCTAACAAATTACGAAAATCGCTCACTTGCTTTATTCAGCAGTGTGCCCTGGGCATAGGGAGGATATGAGCCTCAAAATAGGTTCCATCTATTAGAAGCATTTCTAATCCAGCTGCAATAGTATGTGAATCTGATTTAGGATATATACAAGGCCACTGAACTTCTTATCCCCGTCCTTTTCAGTTGAGGCTCAGGTCATCGTTTCCCAGCAAGGCATCCTTTCCTTTGCAGGGCAGATTAGCTTCTGCTAGTTAGACTGCTTCCAGTGCTGAAGAGAAGCTCTACACAGTATTGCATAGTTTTTAATATTGCTGAAGGGACAGTTTAACTCGGTCATAATTACTGTCCCACTGGTGCAGCTGATGATTAGTAATTCCACTGCTTGGGGTCAGCACAACACCCCAATTGCATAAAAAAAGTATCCACACTTACTCTCGTGTAAAGGTGGGGGAAGCCTGGTTATTTATGCTGGTGTTGCCTGTGAGATCTCAGGATGTAGTAGTCTCTGTGGTAGTAGTCTCTTTCCTGCAAGCGCATCTGTCACTCCTGTCTGGCTCTGTAATAGGTTCTGAATCTTACAGGAAGGTGAGGGAAGGTTTTAGCTTTTCAGTGTATTTTCATTAGATTGGAGTATGAGCAGACATTCTGGATGCTACCTGCTGTGTGCTACCATTATGCCTACCCACCGTGCACATGAAGCCACTGATAAACCCACAGCCAGTTTTGTATCAGGACTTCAGCTTTTGAACAATGGATATCACAAAGAATTAAGAATATTCTGAAATGGCAGGCTTCTGACATGAAACTTTGGTACTGTATGTCTGTACAGAATTTTTTTCTTTAAAGGACTTTCTAGAAATTCTTATTTGAAACTGACTGTAATAAAGAGTAAAATGTGCCTTCCATCACAGCATGTAGGCTTCCAAAAGCCCTTGCTTCCCTTCCTTATTTGGCACTTTGAAAGCTGTACATGCAATGAATTAAGCAACCCTAGAGCCATCAGTCACTAGTTGTCACCACCACTCTCCCTGCCTCCCATCATCCACAACCCAGAATGTCATTTCATATATACTTGCATTACTAATCCTGCTCTCTGTTAATTTTAATTGAAAAATGAGTCTCAGGAAGTGAAACATTCAGTGGTACTGTGTGTGCACATTTGTTTTTCCTGGAAAACAAACAGAAGGACAATTTCCTAAGATTTGGTTAGGGTTTTGGTAACAATTAAGGGATATTGTAGTATGATGCTTCGCCTTCAATAGCCTAATTCATAAACCATACAACTAATTCTGAATACTCTTATTTCATAATTTTTAAAATAGCCATGAGAACAGGTTAACTACACTTGATTGCTCAAGCTTCTATGAAGACTGCCTGCGTAACGTACAAAGCCGTTTGCACAAAATGCAGAATTCACTGTGCAGTTTGACCATCTCCCATCTCGCTGACTCTGTTACATTCCTGTCCTTTACAACTCTTTCCTGTTTTGAGTGTTAACTCTAGTAAACCACGCTTCTGCAAATTTTGCTCTCGTGCCTTCTTCCACTGGGTCTCTTAAGACCATTGGGTCTGTCAGCTCACCAAGGAAAAAACCAACACCCCAATGAAAAGCACTATTAATGCAAGTGAAACTATGAACCACAGCTTGTGGATCCAGCCTTTTCAAAGTAGGGAAGGCAGTACTTTCAGGAATGTAAGACTCACAGCTGAGAGGAAAAAACTTCATATGCCTGGCATACCTAGTATGATTTGGTTTGCTGCAAATTTTTCATATAAACAATTTGGCCTACAACACATTAGTTGAATTGGCTTTTGTGTTCCAGCCTCATTTGCGTATTACTGAATATTTTTGAGAAGTTAGATGTACCAGTGGAAGAAGCAAACATCTTCTTTTGTACCAAAAAAGGCTCACAAGACATAACATGTCTGATATTGAGACCATACCTGTCCAAAGACAAATCTGAGAAGTGTGCTGACACTTTTTTACTCTTTTTCTGACAGTTATTAAGAGAATATGGTCTTAAATATAAATTAAATTACTAAACTTCTGATTGGAAATAAAAGGTTTTGTCTTGTGGCCTTTAGAAATAATTAATATAATGTGTAAAACCTGTGTGTTATATCAACTTAAAGGTGCAGTGCTGCAAGAGTTGCTTGAAATTTAAACTTAGGGGCGGGAGGAAGGGGGCATCTTCTGAGTGATACAGTTTGCCTACTCAGACTTAACAGAGACTAAAATTCTGATTCTACTGAATTAAAAAGATGGTATACACTAATCTTTGCTTACTTTTAGCCTCAGAAAGAGAGGAGCTGCAGCTAACTTATTTCCTGTGGAGCTTGTCACAGGATAATGAAGAGTGTTGCTCTTTCTGTTGATCTCCTTGAACAGCTTCTAGTGTCTGTCTTACAATAAGCCATACTAAGATAAAGACTATGATTTGGCATGTGCTGGATAATCTAAACAAAATGGATTCTGACTCAAAATTAGGAAGAAAAAAATTAAGCCATTTTAAGAGGGTTGGAATTTAATAGTACTGGGTTTAAATGTTCTAGAGGTCAGATGACCTCTGATTATGATTCTCGTTTGAGATTGTTTATTGAAAGAAGCACTGCACCTTTTTGAAGGAATACAATAGAAAACTTTAATGTTGTAATTGCAGTCCTTCAACTTACTTCTTTCTTTTGCATAAGGAATAAATTCATACACTGGATCTACAGGAGCAGCTGCTGGGGAAGTTTATCGGGATCCAAGAGACAAAAGATCTAAAAGGTGATATACAGGAGTCCATTAACTTTTATAAAACTGACTTGGCTAAATTCTACAGTATTTTCTGTTGTCGTCATTGTATCTCAGTGGGCTACTCAAGAGTTCTGCAGTTGGCTCTATTATGGGTTGCTATAAAACACACCTAAGTTCTCTCCACAAGCCCTTAGATGATCTGAAGCACTTCTGAACAGCAACATATTTTGGCACTACAACTAAGTAAACCAAATGATCACTGTAAATAAACAACTTCAGCTGGTTTAGGTGTATTTATGAATCTGAACAGTACCTCTCCAGGGGGATACTTACCAAACTTGTAATAAACATAAATAATAGAAGCTATATATGTATCTTGTACAGGCTTTACTGTGTAGCATACTGAAGATGTGACAATAGAAGCTTTGTCTTCCAGTGCTTTTTCTTAGAAATGTGCCACCAAAGAAAAACTTGCTAGTTTAGCCAAAGCAGTAATGCTGTGCTAATATAGGCAGAGCCTTAGTTTATACTTGGCATTCATGTTGAAAATTGGCAAGCATTTCCATTTATTTTGACATGCAATAAATGGTCAAGTCATAAATTTCTCCTAAGTGATATCGCAGTGTCAGAGTTAAAGGTATGTGTGAGGAACAAAACCTTCAGAATGCAGAATGGAGACTCCTTTGCTGTAATCAAAGAAGCTGTCATTACATGTCATCAAGAATGATTATGCTTAAGAATATTGTATATGAGAATTAAAAAAATACTTTTTGTTTCCCTTCCAGTCAAGATGCAGATTTACCTGGAGCACCAGAAAACTTGACGTTCAGGGAACGCCAGCGACTTTTTTCACAGGGTCAGGATGTATCCAATAAAGTAAAAGCTTCTAGGAAACTAATGGAACTGGAAAATGAATTGAACACAAAATAAGATTAAAGCACCTTATCAGATGTAACAGATGATCTCCAAATTGAGGGATTGAGACTGGGGGCACACTACTAAGTATGAACAGAAAATGAATGTTTTCTGAAAGGAGTGACTTTGATTCCTCTATATCTAAGACTGTTAATTAAGACTTAGAGATGTTGCAATAGCAAGAAAACTGATTACTTTGCCAGGAGCTTGTGGTTTATACAATGAAAGCACTGTAAAATTTTAAAGATATGAATCACGTGAAGGTAACATTTTTTTCTGTTTTGGGGGTTAAGTTCTTTTGCACCAGACCAAGTAGCACTTGTCAAAGATAAGTTCTGTTTCCTGGTGTTTTACAGACACAATTTTGTTTTAGCTGCTGAGCAGAGAGAGTGAGAATAGCTTGAACTGCCTAAACTAAACTGTGCACTAGAAATTAGTATTTTTAGGTTGTTTGACAAGAAGCCAATGTCTGGGCCACCTTAAATAAGATTTCATATGCAAGTTTGACATACTGTATGGTGTTCATAGAAGGATCAGCATATCAATACAGATCTTACCATTACTTAGTACTGGCATAGCACACATTCTCTAGATAGAATCTTGGAATAAAAACGTTTCTATTCCTATGTATTTCTTGGGTCTAAAATGGATGCCTAAGATTTTATCTGTAGTTACGGAAAAGTCTATGTTGATGCATCCCCACTATATGTGCTTCAGACTTTGAAAAATGTGAACATAAAAACCTTTGGGTCACTGTTTCATTAAAAATTATACAAGCAATAGATAGTAGGCTACACTTAGTGGCCCTTCATCAGCTAGGACCAAAATGTTAGAAGTGTATTAAAGGCAAGGATTCCAGTTACAAGGTGAGCAGAACAGATGGGTATGTTTTCTGACAAATTCAGATTAGAAGTTATTGGGCAATTAGGCATGGAACAGTATTGATAAGTCTGTTATTATCAATTCAGCAATAGATTTTTTTTTTTCCTATGGAGATACAAATTGGCATATTAGAGAAGAAGACTGAAGTGTAAAGCATCAAATACGGTAGTGCAGTCTGGAAGTGGGAATGTTCGTAAGGTCATTGACAGAGCTGGTGTGCTGGCAAGGAACCATCCCTGCTCACACTGATGAAGCAGTGCTAGCGAGCGCTTCTTCAGTCTAGCTGGCTTTGCTGACATCCTGTTACTGTTGTACTGAAAGCCTTTTTGGCAGTTCAAGCTATTTTTTCACACTATTATAGCCTTATTTAATTTTAAATTGTTAATCTTTTTCCTCCCACTATTTCTTCAGCTATGCTTATGTGGCTGATGATGTTGGGAATAAGGACCTCATCAGAGTCTTTCTCATTGTGTGATGTTAAGACAATATATATTGTGATTCCAAACAAATTTTCTATTTGACAAAGCCCTTTACTGGCTTTAGATGATTTTTTTCCCTGTATCATATTGTTCTCTTATAAATATATATTTAGGGATTTGTGCACACTTCCAAATACAAAGGGGTAGACTTTCACTGCCTTAGGAAAGAAATCACTTTTAATAAGAGTTGTATGATAAATAAATGCAAGTTAATGAAAATTGGAGTGTAAATATTTTTTACGTATTTCAGGTTTCTTATTTGAAAGTGTGCTTTTACCGTTTCACCTGTTAAATATGAAGTAGAGGATTAAACTGATTCAAAGTGTTAATGAAGGATCTGCATGCTTGCTATGTCTGTTCATCAGGAAAAGCAAGCCTCTCCCAGTTTATCTTGAGAACACTAGCAGCCTTACAGTGACAAATTTTTCTTGAGGAAAAAAAACTTATGCTGTGGCTGAATTACTGTTGCTGCTAGATTCTGAAAAAGGCTTAGCAAAAAAAAATACCTATAACCTTCAGTTGAGTGGATTTGGCCGCTATTGGGCATTCGGGTCAAGTGTGAATATGTGTAAAAGTGCTTTTCATATTTGTCTGTGCATTATTTGAAAAAACATCAAAACTGCTGTAGTTTCCCATTTCTACTGTATTTCACTGCAACCTATTTTTAATAAAGTTTGTATTGTATTTAACTTTGCATTAAATGTTTTTTGTACTCTTATTTAATTCTGCATTCCTAACAACATTATCATAAAACAGAGAGACTCTTAGTATGTTTTGCCTTGCCTGTCCTCTTAAAATGTATTTACGAACAAAGTCAGCGTATCTCATAATAAGTACATGAAAACCTCAAATGAATTTTACATGGCAAATCAACAAAGGAGGCTGACCTTCACTAATCACAGAGGAGAATTTCTTTGCCTAATGTTGTTTGATACCTATAGTGCTGACTTGAAAGAAGTGATTTTTACAGCTTAACCAGCAACTTATGAAGTAGTGTCAGTGGGGTCGATTATGCAGACTAGTCACATTGTATTTGTATCCTCCTCAAGTGTAAAGTTGTTTTTTGTACAGCAAAGAGGAACCTAGAACATGGAATCTTTTGGAAAAGTAAATAGTATATGCAGAGTCTCCACTGGGATTGCTGTGGTTAATGGGAGTCAGCAGTTCAAGCTCTGCTCGGGAAGGGAGCCAAGTCCCAGTGGAGTGCTGTAGATGCCTTCTGCTGTAGCTGTACATCTGCTGAAGATGGGATTGAGAGCCATCTATAATCCCAAAAGAACTCAACTTTTAATTTTGAATGTAGAATGTCTAGCCTAGAAGAAAATGGAGACAATCCATTGCCCTTCTGTGAGTCCCTCAGTCTAAACAAAAGAGCCAGTACAAGTAAAAAGTGGTGTATTTGAATCTGTAGTTATTGCAGCTGCGAATGTTGTCATAGAAACTTTTATTTCCAGACCAAAGTATTCTGGGGGTTGTGAGAGAGGAACTGTGTGTGATGTCTAGCAGTGGTAATGCATTTTCAGCAGAGGAAGATGTTTTGGACCATGCCTTCAGGTCAGATCTGCTCAGTGAGCACACCGGTGTGATGCTGTTGGGCAGTGCAGCACCTGCTTTGCTTTAGGGACGTGAGTTGTCAGCCTTGGCAGCACAGCTCTTGCTGTTTGAACTGATGATGGCCCTTACAGTGATAACTGTGTGAAGTTATATTTGCATATGCAGCCAGCTCTCAGCAAACTAATTATTTCAAACCTGTGTTAAATTCTCCCTTCTGCACCTATCATCCGTATACACTGTTTTCCAACTCCTTTAGGTACTCTGTACTAGTCTTGCTGGTTTTTGAGGAAAAGGCAGGGAAATTTAAGATGTTGACAAAGTCGATAGTATGCATCCTGTTCCCTAAGACAATAAGCAATATATTTGATCATACAGATTGCTGTTTGTAAGTCAAGCAATGAGTACACAAGTAGCAGAATAAAGAATACTGTTCTTTACCTCCTAATTCAATCAGATAACACAAAACATAGTGATGGTAAAATATGAGCTTCAGTAATAATAGTCTTAAAACACATGTAATGACTCATGTATGTGATGATAAGAATTGGCTCTTCCTCCTGTTTTGTCAAATCATACTGCTGTCACAGGGTCAGTTACTGGTTGTGTGGCCCAGAAGGCAAAGCCTCACAGGTTCAAAATTTGGAATTGGCTGACTTCTTTCCCAGCTGTAATGGCAGGTAAACTTAATGAGGCCACAGTGCAATACACCTGCCCAGAGAATCTCAGTTTATTGTTACTGACAAGTGCTCAGAACCGAACTACAGTTCCCAAAAAATGTGGAATGAAATATTTATGGCTTCATCAAATAAAGCCTATGTTTACAGACTGTGTGCAGTACAGCAGTCTCAAGTTACCATCTGCTGAGTGTGGAGAATGCCACCTCATACAAGCAGTAGAAAACATGGAGACATACAGCAGAATCTTCGTGTTTGGCAGAAGAAGGACAACGGCCTTCTCTTCTGGTCTTTTTCACAGATGCTTTTCTACCCATTATGTTTCTTGTTACTGCATTTAGGAATGTTGTAATGAACAATTCATCAGAAGTTGATGAAGCTGCGACCTCTTAGGTCTTGGTGGTTCCACTGCTGGGGTTAAAGTGAAATGCATCAGAAGACAATTCAAGACAATGCTTACGTAATAGTATGATAAATCCTAAGATTTATCATCCACTGATGGATTTTATAATCCATGTATGGTATTTCACTGATGCTAAAATTAATAAGAGTTAAATGTGGATTTAGACAATTGCATTAAATTTCTGGCCCTGAAGTTCCACAGAAGGATCTGTAATACAGGGCCCTGCATTTGGTGGGGCAATATGGGATCAAGTTGGTAAAAGTTTGGGGATAAAGATTCTTAAAAGCAGAGAATGAGTGTAGAAGGGTGTGCTGGAGTAAAGTCTGGCAGCATTTCCAGAAGATAGCTGGATTTTATATTTGTTTCTTGCCTAGGTCTCACTGACTGTTTTGTTCCCTGCCCATCAAGCAACCTCTCCTAAGCTTTGGATATAGAAGGAAGATCCCTAAGGAGATTTGCTACTGTTATGATGAATCACATCTCATACTGTGATTTTTTTGTTTTTATACTGATGGGACAATTTTCAGTACTATTCGACTTTCAGAGGTGCACAGAGAAATGACTAAATAAGAGTAGTGGATGCTCAGTTTTAGGTTACTAGAGTGATAGTAAAGTATTGTCTGTTGTCGCAGCCTACAAGATCCTTAATCTCATTAATATTGGGTAAAATCCACAGTAAGGGAGAGATTAACCATTACACTTCAGAGGTGATCCCTCTGAGATGAAGCTGAGTTTTGCTGGAAAATAACATTTTTCTGACTTGATTGCTGCTGCAGGATAAGCATTACATATAAAATGACAGCTCATTGTCAAGAATTGTGAGTCACACCCTGCAAGCAACACAGTCATCCTCCCCAAAATAGCTGATGTTAAAATCCTGTCTGCCTTACTTAGTGCCAACATCTTGTAATATCCACACCATTGCAGCACTGCTGAACTCTTGTTTAGCCTGTATCCATTTGTCAGTTCACATTTTTCCATCAAAGCAGAACTAGTTGCAAGGAGGAACTGCTGAGTTACACTTTTGTGTGCCAAACCCAACTGCAACCAGCCAGATGGGTTTTTTGTTTTTTTGCTTTTTTTTTTTTTTTCTAAGGGAGTCTACAGATTGTAGCAACTTGTTGAAGATGCAGGATCCTAGAAGATGGTGGATAGAGCTGCACAGGAGTGTTTGGTTTGGTCTCTAATAGATGGGCTGTGTCTGAGTTCCTCTGTAAAGGAGTGCTGTCCCTTTTGTGCCAAACATGGAGGGATTCACTGCTGTGTGTCTTTGGATTTTCTACTGCCTGTATGAGAGCACATTTGCTATGTTCAGTAGAGAGTAACTTGAGACTGCTATTTTGCAGAACTGGATTCCTCTGTAATTATCATGTTGGTTTTGGTTTAAAAAAAAATCCCAAACAACTGTAGTGCAAAAATAGTGCTATTTCCCACTTCCAAGAAGCTGACATGTCTGTATCTGGTATACTTACATATTTTATAGCCAAATAGTACAATGACTGCTTTCAAGACCATGTAAATCTTTCAGTGCAATAGAGTACCAAGTAATATTGCTAATATATGTCGCATTTTCACCTTAGAAACCTCAATGTGAGACCCCCAGCCATAGCCTGGATGAATGTTCTGGGCAGCTTCTCAGCACTCCCACACCACCTGAACCCACAGGCTTTGTGCTTGTTCTAAGACCAGCCCTAACACCAGCCATGTTTGCAATTGCTAAACAGACGCTGTGGTGCATCGTCCAGCCCAGTGTCAAAGCAAGGGCAGCTACAGCTGCTTGCACAGGGCTGGGTCTAATTGGGGTTTGAGTAGCTCCAAGGATAGAGACTCCGTCATCCCTCTGGGCAGTCTGTGCCAGTGTTTGACTATGCTCACACTATCTTTACACTCCTGCCTCTTGACCTCGCCTCTAGGCACCACAGAGCACAGTCTGTGGTGTTCATACTCTCCCATCAGGTGTTTGCACATATTGACCAGATCCCCCTCAGCCTTCCCTTCCTCCAGGCTGCACATCCCCCAGCACACTCCATGTAACAGATGTTCCTATCCCTTAATCTTCTTTGTGGCCCTTACAGCCTTAGCCCAAAGCACACATCACCAGTGGCTTAGAGGGGAAATCCTGTAGCCAATATCAGAGCTCTCAGCTCTATTCTTCTCCTCCTCTGAGCTGGTGTGAGGTTTGTGCCCCTGGGCCCAGGAACTGGGTAGCCTTACACCAGCCTTGGGAACTCCAGGCTTTCCTTCTATTCCTGCACTCCCTGCCCTAATCCTTGGCCTTGGTCTCCGAGATCACTTTTCCCAAGGGACGCTGCAGGTGGAGGGATCCCCCGGTCCCTATGGATAATGGGTATGGACGTCTGAGGTCACTTTTCCCAAGGGACGCTGCAGGCGGTGGGCTCCCCCAGTCCCTCTGGACAGCACGCCTTTCCCTGCCCAGCCTCCCTGCTGGGGGCGCTCTCTGTCGCAGGCGCCCACCATGGCCCCGCCCCGTCCCCGCTCCCTGCTCGCGGATTGGTTGATCGCCCTGCCACTCAAAGACGGGGCACAGGCCCAGCCAATGGCCGCGCAGGGCGCTGGGCGGGAAAGGGGCGGGCCCGTCGCCATGGCAGCCGCGCTGCCGCCGCAGACGCGTCCCGGGTTAAATCCCGCTGGGGCCGGGGCCGGGCGAGGGCTCGCTGCGCCTCGCCGCGGGACTGGCGAGGACGATGGGACCGCGGCGCGGGCTCGACCCGGGCTCCGTGTGGGCTCAGCGCCTGCGGCAGCTGGAGCAGCAGTTGCGCGTGAGAGGGCGAAGGGCGGGGCGGGGCCGGGCCGGGCCGGGGCCGGGGCGGGACAGGCGCGGGGCCTGGCTGGCGAGCACGTGCTGCGGGGCCGCGCCTCGGCCTGGAGGGAACTCTCAAATCCTGCGCCTTCCTAGGCTGGGATCCTGCATCTGGCAGCCTCGGGGGGCTTGTTTAGGCCCCCACGTGTTGGGGGAAGGCTGCTGCAGCTGGGGCTGGGATAGAAGTCTGTCAGAGCAGTGAGAGCCTCTTCGGCCCCACCGCTGGGCAGGGCGGGCGCTCAGCGCTCTCGGGACACGCCCTGGTGCTGAAGGAGCGTCTGGCCCCGACACCGTTGAAGACGTCTAATAGTGCTGCCTTGGAAATGGAAACTTACGTGCTTACGTATAAGTAAATAAAATAGTGCTTTTGTAAGGACCACGGTTCTGGAAAATGCCAGGAGGAGGTGGTTTCGTAAAGCAAAACCGCTTTAAGTTGTGTATCTATGCGTTCTCACACAAGCAAGCAACGTAACAGAAAGGATAGAAATAAAGGAGTATTAAGAGTTTATCCTAACTTTTGCATGCTCGTATACAAATACTGTCGTGATTAGGAGATGAGGGTAGGTAGTCCGTTGATCTCAAAAGCCTGAGAAACAGGGGAATATGATAATGAAGGCTGTCATAATGAAACAATATTAATCAGACTTACATATTTTTTAATTTTCTTTTTTGTGTATTTGGGTGGTTTTTTCCCTTAGACCAAAGAAGAAAGAATAGTTGTCCTGGAAACTGAAAATGCTGCTCTTCATCTAAGACTTGCAAAGGTGACTGTTGTTTATTTTTTTCAAAAAGAATTCTTGTGGCAATAGAAAAAAAAGACACTGAGATCTGCTTTCCTCTTTTCAAGTTTTGCCCTCTTTAGCAGTTGGGAAAATCAAAGTCATCAGTGGTAGCAATAATGATAGGCTGATTAAGTAACTAGAAGTTGGCTTAAATTTAAATATTTGCTGTTGTTTTAAATCTATAAAACTGAACTGAGGAAATGACTTTGGAAGCATTAAATATGAAACATTTCATTCTTTTTACAGAGAACCTGTTTGTGTAAAAGACAAAGGAATGCTTTTTGGACACAATTATGATGACATTTTGAAAAGAACTGTTCACAGAGTGCAGGAAAGAGACTTTGTTATGAGTAGACTTAGCAGGGATGCCCTGCTGTGTGTGTTTGTAGCACTGGTGTTAACACTTGTCTAGAAAAGAGGAGGTATTGTTGCACATGTACCTTGTCACAGAGCATACAGCAACAACTGGACGCCCTCATTTCCTTATATCCTTCTGCAGAAGCAAAGGTTATTCCTAGATCCTCACTGAAATAAGGAGCAGCCTGTGGTAATATTTGGGGGCTTCAAAGGTAGGATTTCAGAGATGTAAAGAATTTTGAATATAGATCTAGGCTGCTAGAGCAGAGCCAGTGGTGAGTATTAGTGGTGGTACAAAGTGTTGGCCAAGAGTTGCTAATCTGGGCTGAAACATTAACTGCTTGGGTGACCTCAGGGAAGCCATTTGCCCTCCCTGTGGATTTGTTAACACCCGTGGATAACAGTGGGTTTAACATTTTTGAAAGTCTAAATGGAAACAGGTGGTATGTCTGAAATGAGTTTTACTAGGTATACAGAACACTCATTTATTCTGAGAAAATGTTTTTATTGTCTTTGTTCTGCTTTACAATATTCACTGAAAGCCTTAAGTATTTCAGATGATTATTTTTTATTCTCACAAGCACAAGAAATAAATTATTCTAGTCAGTAAGGTATATCAGATGTAGGAAGGATTTGCCTGTATATCAGAGAATGAAGCCTTGTTTTTGAAATAGAGCACTGCTTCTTTTTGTTGAAAACTGTGCTGGAAGAAATGGACACCTACAGACACATGAGGAGTGTGGACAATGCAAGCACCATCAGCAACAATGTCACATTAAATCCTTTGCAATTAACCTTGCACTTATGTTCCTATTCAGGCAGGTATTTAAATACACTTAAAAAACTTGCCTCTTCTTGGTTCATTTGCCCCAGCAATCAGAAAATATGAGCTGAACTGACATCTATGAAATAGTTTTACCTTAATTGAAGACTCTGTATTAAAAACAATACTAATTGAAATGAGTATTATTTAAGGTTGTGCAATATTGTACCACATGTCCTAATATTCTACCAGCTATGCTGGTGAGAAGAGCTACTGCCCTTAACTGATCCTTCAGATCTGTCAGTGGAGCTGCCTGAGTGATTGAGCTGTAACAAGTTCAGTCACAGGGACCAGGGTTAACAGAGGTCTTATTCTTAACTTGTAAAAGGTAATTGGATTCGTTTTGGCTGGAGTGTGTTGGGAAGCTTTGGAGACAAACTTGATTGCCATAAATTAGGATTTGCAGTGTAAATGTTTGCCTATAGGTTGCATCAGTCTCATTAAAATGTTATCTCCTGCTATAGACGTTCCCTTACATCCTTGAGACAGTGATGAATTTCAACACTTCTACTGTGTTCTGCAGCCTTGTATATTGTTATCCCAGCAGCATACTGGAACAGTTGTTAATTGAACATAGGAAGTCAGATTATTTCTAGGTAGACCTCCTTTTGCCCTGTTTTTTCCTGTTTGAAAATCTGTTCATCTACCTGCATAGCCCTTGCTTTTATTAGCAGTCTTTGAGGTCCTGACCCTGCAGCCTTCTTTACATAAAGCTAAGACTGCCAGAATGGATCTGATGGCAGAACTGAGATTTCGCTGTGGAGAACACCGTTGAATAGTTCAGTTTCACTTCTGCTTATAATAAAGCTGACTATAAAAATGTTTTTGTCGATTTTTTGCTGCTATGCACAAGCACAAATTTGCAAGTTCTGGCCTATGAACAACTCTGATGAATGTTAAAACTATTTTAGTGGAGAAAACCCCAAAATCAAGGCAACATTTGCAATAAAGATGAACTTGATATGGAAGTGATGAGAGGGTGACTGCAATGACAGTAGCATCGACCTTTCTGCTTTTATCATTAGTGTTGAGAAATATGGAAGGCTATGGGGAATCTGTGCAGATGGTGCAGATTAGGTGCTAAAAGGAGGTTTTAACTGCCCTAAGCTTATTTAACACCAAGGCTTGAATACTGCAATTGCTTATATACATATGCTTTTCACGTGTGATTAGAGATACTAATTCTGGTGCACTATGTGCATTTTTGTGAAGCTGTTTGTAAATACTGCATCTGAGTACTGTGAGTCTTGAAAATCCTTGGATTTTCACAGCATCTAAATACTGTATAGAATCAGTCTCAGTATTTGGGAGCTTAAAGGCTGTAACAATTTCAGAAAAACCCCTCTTCCTGCTAATTCTTGTAAGAACTTTTTATATTACTGCTAAAGTGATGCATCCTTGTACAGAGCTGCCAGTTGCATTAGTAATGCCATTGCTTTGTGAAATGAAAAGCTGCATAAAAATATTGGTTTCGATAAGTGAAGTACTTTTTTTTTGAAAATACAATCTTTCTTTATTGTAACAGCTCCAGGATGTTGTATTGTTTTTGCTGATATCGTCTGAAGTTAAACTGCAATTAAATGTTTGCTTTTTACCTATTTTAATCAGATGATTGGAATCAAATCAAACCTATTGTGTGAGTAGATTTAGCTCTTTCATGTCTTTTGTTGTACTCTTCTATGCTTTGCTAATTTAAATAACAGGGAATTGCGGTCACGGAATACATGGTGTGAATAAAGTAGGAAATAAATCTGGAAGAGACAAGTGCATTTCAAAAATAAAGGAAGAGGCAATTAGTACTGCTTAACAAATGATAGATGTCAACAGGGGATGGCAAGGTGTGCTGGTTTAGGGCAAATTTTGAGAGGACCCTAGGACATTGAGGAAAGAAGATGAAGAAGTTGCAGCTCATTTTAAGCACTAGGACTGTCAGAAAACTACAAAAACCATTTCTTTAGTGTAATACAGATTCTTCCATATTGCAGAATTTCACAAGAAGTCTCTACAGAGATGTGGGGTTTTTTTGCATTCATGCCTGTAAATATTTAAAGTTGTATTATTTCTATTTTCCTTTTGATTTCGAAGTCTCAAAAGATTCTCAGGTTGTCCATAAAAATTGGTTTTGCATGATAGGTAATTTTAGATTGTTAGAAAACATTCTTCTCCATGTCCTTTAAAAATTGCTTTCATTGCTGTGCTCTCTGAAGACCCAGAGTGGGACTTTATTGGCACAGCTTGGCACCACTGCAGCCCTACTGATTGTAATGGAGTTGGTGTTGTCAGGGGGCACAAAGTTGGGGGCTGTATGTTACCAACTACTTCAGGACTTCAGCACTTAACACGTGTCTGTTCGTCTTTGTTCTCTTTCATGTCCTTCCACACTGCTTTCTGCATTAAATCAAGTTTCCAGGAGACACTTAATCCAGCTGTGTAACCTGCCCTTTTCCCTAAGTGAAGGCACAGTTGTAACCCTTTAGATTCACCTCAAGCACAAGTAAGAGGGTTTAGGTACTGCAAAAGCATTTTAGTAATCTGGTGCTCAGTTTTCTGACCCTAAGAAAGTAGAATTTTGTGATGTTGGCTTGTTACGATGAGGTGATTCTTCATATGACTCAGAAAAAGGTAAAAACAAAGAAATTATGTATTGACAACATCCTATGTAATCAAATAGTTGAATTACAAGTATTTACAGAGAAAAGGGGGACAATGTAACAGGAAACATGATTGTTTTAAGGGATTTTTTGTGCGTTTTTTTTAATAGTATCAAGGGTTGGCTGGACGAAGCACTAATGAAGTATTGCAGCTCTGTGCTGCTCATGGCCAGCAGCTGAAATTGCAGAGAAGTTCTGTTGCAACCCAGCTGCATGGAGCAATAAAGGTAAAGACATTTAGCAATAATGTCGGAATAATCTATGCCCTAAACATTTACATGCTTATCAAATATAGTAAATGAAAATGGTGTGATATGAACTTAATCTGTGGTCTTATGGTATTCACAACAGAGCTTACAGTGAGTTGTAACAATGATTTCATAGTGGTTTTGCTATAATAGGCTGCAAAGTCACTTGAGAACATGGTAAAAGTGGATGCTCCTGAGCTCCAGGATCTTACATATAGGGTGCTGTTAATACCTGAGCTAGATATTTTTGTAATCAAAACTTCACAATTCCCCATTTGACTGTTATACAGACATCCCTTAAAAAACAATAATTGTGATGTACTTTAACCAGATAGGCAAATCCTTTAAAATAAGGATTTGACAGCTCCACTGATTACTAAGAGTTCTCTGGCAAATCTCATGAGAGGAGTAGTTTGCTGTATGCTCACTCAGGTTGTTTCGATTTTGCATCAGAGAGACTGAAACTGTTCTCCCACTGCCAGTGCTATATTTGCCTTTGTTGAAGTACTTATTTGTGAAGTTACTCCATAGAATAGTGAGTTCCTTTTAGGGACACTACCAAAAATCAGCTTTTCCCAGGGCAGCACTGAATGCCTGCATAAAATGACCGACAAGTATCTCAGGAAAAAATCTGATTCTTAACAGGCAGAAGGATGCAGCTTAACTGTTGCATTGTTGGACTAGATTGTTGTAGGTCCTTTCCAATGGAACTATTCTGTTTTATACTAATTACAGTGGTTCTGGTTTGTAAATTTTGTGGTGGTATTTTACATTTTTGGTTAGCTAGAATGGCAGAACTGCTTGTGACGCAATACCTGTGGATTGAGATAGTAAACTATCAGATGTCAATGAATACTAGGAGGGAGCAGAGCTCTCCAAATAAAAGTGTAGATGAACAGTCATCCTATACCCATGATAACAAAAAAATACTCCTTCCCACTTACATTTTGTGGCTTTTGAGAGTGAGAAATGTAGTGGTTTTTTTCCCTTTAGTTTAGATTGCCTTTTTATCATTGAAACTAATTAATTAATTCAAGGTCAGTACCACAGTTAGAAAAATAAAATGTCACAGAATATGTAACACTTTGTAACACAGGCTGACAATGAAACATCACAGTGCTTCTGTGACATAAGGTATTGTTAAGCTCACCTTAGAGATGGCTTTACATGTCCATTTCAGGACTTGGATTTTCAGGACTCAAGTAGTTTACTAATCCTAAAATCAGGTACTTTTTTTTTATTTAGGTGGAGTTGTAAGTGAATATAGGCTGACCTTATAAACATTTAAAAGTCTCATTGTGTATGTTATGCTGAGCTACATCCATAATACAAATACTTCTCTGAACAATAACATTTTCTGATATTTTCAAGATACATCTATTCTCATATGAAGACATAGAACTAGCCTACATAAGAAATGGCTTAAGAGTGAATCCTAGCAAATACCTTCTGGTCAAAGTGTGGGAAATGAAAGTAGTAAGGGATATATGGATCACGATTTTTCATTGCTAATTCTAGATATGACTTAAAAGTGGACAGAGCCCACATATGCTCACACACACTTATTTTTGTCTGATGAAATAACAGAGAGACTTGGTTATACCTGAAACTGTATTACTGTATAGATATGGTAAAATGATAAAGGATCCATAAAGTCTTGCTGAAATTTTTCAGAAATTACATTGCTAAATGTTGTGCAGGGTCCTTCTCTAAACATGCTGAAAGATATGCTCCTGAAGACTTCCTTCCATCAAGTACAGGGTTCTTCCTGCCTGTGATATCTCATCATGATAATTGGGGTTGTTATGTTGGTTCTTTTTAATTGCTGATTTTGTGTCTTTGTAACATATTCTTCTTCTTGATGAGAAGAGGCTTAAGCAAGACCTGAAGAGCCTTCATTCTTTTGCTCTTGAACTTTCAAAAGACTTCCAGCGTCAAAGCAAGACTTGTCTTTACCAAGTTCTGGCAGCAATCCAGGGGCTACAGCTGCAAAATGAAGCAATGCAAAGTAAGGTTCACTGCACTTACATTTCGAACATGTAACACCACCAGTGTAATCGTTCAATGCTACTTACATTAAAAGGTTGAGTTTGATTTTTGAGAACTGTGTCAGTGGAATTGTAGCACTTGTTTCTTGTTTGACATTAAATAATCAAGGAGTTCTGAAGCATTACAAGAAGTACAGATAACTACAAACAACTCTGCAGAGGTTATGACTGATAATTTGGAATTGTCTTTTGTATGGATTACAGCTGCTATTAGACTGCTGCTGAGCTGGCTCATCTGCAACATTTTTAAACTGAAGTTCCCAGGCTTATTATCTTAGCTATTTTAGAAGAGGTGAATAAAGAATGTGTTGCTTTATAAAGCTGAAATTTGTCTGCTTTAGACTCTACCAGAAAATGACTTGGCTGATTTCAGAGGTTTCGGAAAATACTGCCTGAAATTAGGATAGACTTGATTTTTAATATTTCTGTGTATTTATCGAAAAAAAATTTACTTCCAAATCAAAAACCAATTGCATTTGCTGGACTGTAGATACAGCAGCATATGGACTGCTGTTTTGGAATTCAGGTACTTCCTTGTTCATGTGTACATAGGAAGGAGAGCCGGTGCACTGGTGTGCTCTGCCCTCATCACTGAAGACTGAGAGCATTGGTCCTACACCTAGATCCCATGGTATGGATCTCTGCACCTGCTTTCAATATCCTTAATTCTGGTGGAGCTCCTACCAGGCCTGAGAAGCACATGACACATGCAGTGCTTAAATTGTTTGAAGTGGAGCAGCCTGCTGAACAACAACAAACATACAAATTTACAATCAGAGACCCTTTGTGGTGCTCTGATATCCATGTGCTGCCATTTAAAAGGTGTGTTTTCCTTCCTTGAATTACTTCATTTTGGGTCTGATTTCATTCCGATGGGACTCCTCATGTCAATAGCAACAAACAGCACTCTTGGTGATTGGTGTTTACAGAACTTATTCCTCTATGTTAAGTACTAAATTATGATTAAAATTTATTTGATTACTGTGTTATTCTTGTAGACAAATGCTCCATCAAGGTGTCTTTAAAACAGAAAAAACCCACCGAAGTGGAAAATTAACTTTATCTAAAAAATGAATTTTTCTCTTATTGACAGAGGGGGCTAAATGAACAGACAGGAGATTGGATTTGGCATTTGAGATATTGTGGTGTAAATAAATAAATATGCCTTCAGAGGCCGGGCAAAATTCTGTTGACTGTTCTCAATTTGCTTTTCTGATGCATTGTTCTTTGAAATCATAAGCAGGAGAAGCTCCCCTAACTATAACAAAATAGTGTGTTGGTACTTTGGTGAATGACTTTTGTTTTGAATTTGGCTAGTTTTCGGTTCTATGTCAAATGTTTTAGATGGAGATTCTATTGTTAAGGTTAAATATGACCATTGGAATTGCTATCCTTAAATTACATGTAATCTTTTGTAGACAGAAAGCCCTAAGTATATGTTCCGGAGACAGTATACATTACCAGTTTAATCTTAAAATAGAGATTGAAAACAAGGGAGAAAATTACAGAAGAAGCATTTGAGTAGGTAAATTTCAAGGTTGTAGTTGACATGCAACAAACTATAAAACGTTCCTATAATAACTGAGTAGTCCTTTGCTTAGAAATATTTATTCGTAGTCCGAAAACCAGGCTACTGCCACCTTTCCCACTGGAATTTAAGTCCCTGTTACAGACTTTTCTGTTGTGTTTGTGTAACTCTTTGTGAAACCACACACAGAGCAGGTGAAGGAGCTGATCCAGGACAGAATTTGCTCAGAAGGAAGGATTGCTTTTAGACTGCTGTGTGACCGAGGAAAGAGTTGTGCAAGCACAGCAGAAGGTCCGGTGCAGCACTGAAGGGAAGGGAATGAAAAGCTCTGTAACCAGGACTGTCAATTAAGGGACAGGGACTGTAAAGGTTACAGGCCTGAATATGTTTGCAAGACATCACAGTTGTTAGACTGATGTAAATGTGACCAGTAACATTTAAACAGAAAAATTGCTGGCATTCCCAGCTCCCAGAAAATTTCTATATAGATCAATGAAATGGGCAAAGGATGGGGGAAAGAGATGCCTATAATGGCTGCATTCATGTAATGACTACTTCTCTTGCATAATGAAGAGTGTGTTATTAGTATTTTAAAACACATGTACACCATGTCTACCCCTAGGTTAAGGATGAAAATGTAACTCTTGTATAGCTTGCATCTGATGCCAAGCAGAAAACCAGGAAAATGTTAAACGAGTGTGTATATTTGTCGCTATATAACCCTATTTTCAGAAAAAAAAAAAAGTTCAGAAATAACTTATGCATTAGGAAACCTTTTTTCTCTGAAGACTGGAGCAATGGAAGAGTACCCTCAGCATCTGTTGCTTTGCCTTACTGCTTATTTAAGAGACTTAGGGAACTCCAAGTGTGTATACACAAATTTGTAAATGAAGATACTTATTATGGAGATTACTTAATCAATTGATTCTAACCTTGTGTTTTAAAAATTACAGTATGATTAGGGGTCAGTGAGTGTAAGTGACCCTTTTGACAATTTATGGTAGCATATTTTCATGGGATTCTCCAAACCAAAGCATGCTAGTGTTACTCCACATGCATGGTGCAAGAGAAGGATTTTTCATAGTGAAACTCCTAGACTTTGATTCGCCAGCTATTAACATCATGTTTCCCCTGGGTGCATGCACTTGTGGAGGAGCACTGTGAGATGGAGGTGAACGGCATTGGTATTAGGAAAAAAAAGATAAATCTCTAGTGTAGACAAATGTCCCTTGAAGTTATCTGGTTTTTAGTCTATACCAGAGAGAATAAATTGTATATGTGACCATACTGAGATACTAAGTCTGTTCCTTGCTCTGCAGGGTGGCACACACTGAGGCTAGTGGCCATCCTTCTATCTCAGCCCTCAGTCCTTGGTTTTGACTGCTTGATGCTCCACATCTCCAAACTGCTCACTAATTGCTGGGGACACTGATTTCTCACTGGGGTTCCTAAAAACTTGTTTTTTGCACAAGCTTACAGTCACATAATGTGTCTTCTGGGCTGTATGTTTGTTTTAGGCCTGCTCAGTGTTAATGTAACTGGGTTGAAATAAAACCATTTGTGAAGTTAGAAGGCTTTTATAATGACCCATATCGCTCTTCTCAGTTTTGTTAGAGAGACTTCCTGGGGTTCAAATGATCCATGTTTCCTATGAAATCCTCATGGAGTGATGGACCTGTCTTAAAGGGGAACCTTACAACTGTTGTAAAGGATTAGTGGCACTGTAAATAAGGCTGAGTATAAAGGACAGTTTAACTTCTTGTAAAGTTAGCCCACATGAGTTTAATACCTGCAGATGTGGTATGAGCCTTGCAAGTGACAGCCCCATCTGGCAGCAGGCTGCTTCAAGTTTCGGTTTCAGGCTTTGCTGACAGGTAACATCACTCTAACTAAACTCACACATTTGAACTGCCTTTAAATACCTTATATTCTTGACTACTTTTCAAGATTTCACATGTATACTTGTAGTAATTATTTGTAGCTTCACATAGCAAGACCTATGATGGGATTTTTCATAGGTGTCTAGTAAATCAGAAACTAATCCTCCTAACTGAAATTTGGTAGAAGTTGAGAAGGTTTGTGCTTATATTTCATGAAGTGTTACTGGACAATTCTTTTTGTAAAGTCATGGAGTTTATTTCTCTGAAACTGCTTTCTTCTAGTGTTTCAGATAAAATCTTTTGATCTTGAGCAGTCTCTACTAGAGGTGACAGAGAGATATGAGAAAGAAAAGCAGAAGAGGAAGGCTCTACATAACAGCTTAGTTGTAAGTATGTTTAATAACAGAACGTTGGCTTACTTTGTTGAAATTATTCCCATAATTTCCTCACCAATAAAAGGAAAGAATATGCTTCACATGGATATATAACCTCCCCCAGCTGTCTAGATATGATGTGTTTATTTGCTGAGGCACAATTGTCTTATAATAAACCCTTTTTACACAAGATCTTCCAAATGCACTTGTGTGACCTATTGCCCTAAGGAGTACCATCCATTTTGAATAGTGGACAAAAGTTGAATTTCTTCATCCTCTTCTCTAAATTTGCAACTTCTGAAATTGTTGTAAAATTCTTAAAATTATTAACTCGATATTGCAAAGTAGTCATATTTTATTTTTCCAAATATCTCTAGCTGTATCCTGCTCAGCCATTAGTGATGGGTCATTTGGGATTAATTTTCTCCTGTTTGTACTTTAAATTTACTCTTCCTCCCATTTCCACAAATGACTAGTTTTGGGTTTCCTCATTCAGGACCTGATTTTTAGAAACACAAGCCTCCTTCAAACAATTTTTTTAAATGTTTTTCTACCTGGAACAATGAAGCACTTGCCTTCTTAAATTTGCCTTGTGTTGCAGTTTACTGAAAGGATGTTCCCCAGAGCAGTGGGGCATTAATGCCAGTGGTCAATAGTCCTCACAGGCAAGCTGTGTTCAGTCATACAAAATGAGAAGAACTGATCACCAACAAAAAGGAAGAGATAAGCTGAGGTATAAAATGGCCTACTACAAAAAATTGGCTACTGGCTTTTTAATCACGTAGGAACACAGTGGAGAGAAAAATATTCAACATATTTTATATTCCACCTCTTCCTCAGGACTGCTGGAAGAGAAATGCAGTGCGTAATGTTGTCTGTTGAGTTAATACAGGTATCTGAAGAAGCTCAGGTAAGGAGGAAGGAGAGAAAGGAAGGGAAAAATGGCTCAGAGGGGTTTTTCTTGTCCATGTGAACTGGAAAGGGCTATAAAATTCCGGTGCTCTGAAGTGCTCATACTTCCTCAAATACTTTCTCCTGCCTTACTAAGACAAATTATGTTGATTCTATTTTTCTCCCCACAGAGTCTAGGGCTACGATGTGGTAAACACCTGCTTTCTTAAGCATGTTCTTTGACACATTTCAGTGTATTTATCCTCTCCAGTAACTTCTGTTAAATACAGCTTAATATTTTTATCCGAGGAACTGAGAGGAAATATCAGAGTCCACTGCAGGATTCGACCATTGCTACCTTTTGATGATGCTGCTGGACATTCAGTATCACAAGACAGGTAATCTGTTTTGGTTGTGTTAGATCCTACCTGACTCAAAATTAAAATAGAGAGAAAACAATAGTTATATTTATATGAGAACAAATGTGCCCTTGATTTTTCTGGTGTTATGTGTGTGGGAGGATGATGATGGTATCATAAAAACTAATTGCTGTTTTCTTTCTCCTGCTGAATTGACTGTAGCCAATCTCATCCCCCTGTCTAAAAGTATGTCCACCTCAATAGAAAGCCATAGCTGTTCTGCCAAGCCAGGATTATCTTTGGCTTGGCAGAAGTAACACAGCTGCAATCAGTTTAGACTGTATTCACTATCCTATACAAATTCTGGGATGCAGTAATGTAAGAGCTGCCAGAAGTCGTGGGTAGAGAAACACTGAAGTCAGCATTACAATTGTTTTGTAATGCTATAGAACACATTGGCTGTCAGCACAAACATTGGTAATTCTATTTCAGTCTAATTTGGCTCTGCATCCCTAACTTGTAATACATTTACTGTAACTGATGTGTCAAAACATTCCAAGATCCAAAAGGAAAAGAGGGATTAGATGCAAGTATCTGCTTAACAAGCTGAATTCTCCATAGATGACTAACATGAAAGAACGTAGGGACTGAAGTGTATACAAAGAAAGAAGGGGAAAACTAGGTGGGTGGCTAGAAACCAGTAACATTACCATTTGCTTTATCACTAAATAGCTGATTTGGGGCTTTATTTTACTTTTACTGCTTAGTAATTCTAAAAGAGTACATTCAGTATTTTAAAGTTTATTAATTTTTGGCAAGTCTCGCAAAAAAAAAAAAAGATAGTTTTAATTAAAACAACATCAAAAGTAATAGACAAGATATTTCAAGAAGCCTGAAGTTGAAACTTGCATTAACTTGTATACCTGGGAAGGAACCCACTCACTGTTTTTGTTGCAGTATGAAATAGTGCAATCAGGTGCTGACTTGCAGTGTAAATCAGGATGGATTGGGCCAAACAAACAATTGTCAAGAGTAACTTTTCTTAATGTATAGAAAAGTAATTTAAATAATACTTACCTGTAAAACTATAGACTGATTCTCCAAAAACTTGCACACATAAATAGATTTATACACCTCAGTAATCCCAGTCAGTGTTTGAACTAATCATAGATTCAAGATCAGGGACAAATACCTGAAAAGAGCATGTTTTTCACTTTAACGTTCTAAAGTGAAAACTTCTTGTTACAAGCTCATGCAGCAATCTCAAAGTAATAGAATGGCTTGCATGTGAATTCATCTTAATTTGCTAAATGTCTTTTCTAGAGCAGATTATTTTGCTTGATTGCACTTTAATTTGTTCTTTATTCACAATTAACTGTGGTGTTAGTATGTACATAGGGTACAATAATGAAAGGTATTCTTCAGACAATGTGTAGTTCATAGACATTTTAAACATTGGTTTTCCTCAGCTAAGTGGAACACTTACAGTTTGAAAGGTACCTATTTTTCCCCTATTGGTGCTTTTTTCTTTCCTTACAGGCAAAGAAACTTTTCAGAAAAAGTGGCATATGCAGCTGATGATGTGAGTATTTGATGGTGGAATTCAAAAACACATTCATAGATTCTAGAAGAAGAAACAAGAGGGGCACGAAAATCATGAATTTAAAAAAACACAAACAAGGTCAGGTGGTGCTCAGATTTGATTACTCATGGGTGCAGTAGCAGGTGGTTTGTGCTATTTTCATCCTGACTCTTTGTAGTGGTAACAGGTTGGAGCTTCTGCTGGTGCAGCCATCCTTTAACCAGAGGTTGAATGTGTGCAACAAACTGCTGCTGACTTTCTGCAGTCAGTCCCTTTGAGTCAGTTGTATGTGCTGTAGCTATTTCTAAAATTATGTCAGGTTTTTTTTCAAATTTTGCTATTGCAACACAGCCAATGCATTAGGACAGAAATATGATACCTCATGAACCACAGCGGCCTATATGGTGCTGCAGTCAGGCATGTTAAAGTATCCTGGCTTAGATCCATCGAAGGAAGAATGGTCATTGAGGTTGCAAATGCAAATGGCATTCCAGCATTAATTGAGGCCATTACCAAGATATAAAATTTTAAAAGGCACAGTAGTGTGAGCTAAGGTCAAAGTATTAACTTGGGTTTTATTTTTCTTAGCTGCCATAGTTCTTAGTTGGCTGCTTACTGTTACTTACATGGTGATGAGCCAAATTCTCTTTTATAGTATAGTGCTTAAAATATCGCTGAAGTGACCTACAGTAGGTTATGCATTTAAATCTCCCAAATTATAGTTTCATTAGGCAGACTTCACTTGCATAATGTGGATAATTATATATATCCATATTTATATCTATATATATACATATGTGCAATTAGGTAACTAATGGAGCACATGAAGAGATGAAGAAAGTAAATATGTCAGGAGATAAAAAACAGGGATCTGTAATGGTAGACAGAGTATTCTGGGTATCCTGACACATTTTTTGTACTACAAAATACTGCAGCCATTTCTGACCTGTTAAATTTTATTGCATAAGGATGAAATTAGACAATATTTAGGTTTTGGGTTATTTCATATAGATATCTGGTGTATTACAGTATCAGTATGTTTACAGTGTCTGCTTGCTTATGCCAATTCATGAATTTTACTTTGTATGAAAGAGTGACCTTCAATATGCTAAGCTTATTAAATATTTCAGGAATATAAAGATAAGCATGGACTTGACTGAGAAATGAAATTTGCAAAATATGAGCTTCCTGGTTTTGGAAAACACAACATAAACTTCAAGTGTTTTATTGGTTTGCCCTGACATTTATTTAGTTAAAATACTTTCCAGTTTTGATTAAACACCTGAAGTCTTCATGTCAGTTTCCTAATATGAATTTATCTTTAAGGAAAAAAAATGGTTGCAAGAAACCTTCTTACAAAAAACAGTCAACTTAGACTAATCTTACAAAAGGAAAGGGTAACAATGTTTAGTGCCTGTTTACGTTGCTTGTAACAACTGAAGCTGTTGTGTTTGTGGCTAGGATAAATGTGCAGTTTTCAGATTAAAATACGGGGCTTGACTTGTTATTGAGCGCTTAGTTGCAACAAAGTCAAAGATTGTATTTCTGGAAACAAGTTAACCATTTCCCAGACAATGATGTAAAGGAAATTTTAGAGCAAGGTGAAAGAAGACTGTCTGTGGTAGAGGTGCTGAGTTTATTAGTTTTGCTTTTTAGATCATGACTGTCTCTCCAGATTTTTTTCCTGAAAATACTTTCTGTATGCCATAACCAGGCAGTTATTTGCCATGATTGTGTGAGAAAGCAGAGCCACATTTGAGAACAAGATCTACAGAGACTTCCATTTAGTCTCTGAGTGGTTTTTTCTTTTGTTTGTTTAGAGATTCATATCATTCTTAAGACATGTGGTCTTTTCTAACATCTTGCTCATCTTGTCTAGAGAATCATTATTCTGATTTTAAGTCTAAAAAAGGCTGTAGATTTTACTAGATGTACAGAAGAGTATTTCAATTCAGTTTTTGAGTTACTTGAAGATTTTTGAAGTTTTGTTTTTGCTGTCCTGTGTATGCTCAGCTCCTCAACATAACATTAACCACTGTCTGAACCTTTCTTCTGAAGCCTGTTGTCAATAACTGTGGAGAGTGAGTACACACCACCCATCAGGTTGAACCACTCCACACAGATCAGGATGCTGAGCAGTGCTGGTATTGTCACTACCAGTATGAAAATGAACAGATGAGGCGGTACTGAATGCACAGACTCTTCCTGGTGGTGACAACCCAAGGGGGAATGAGTGCAATCTGAAATACAGGAAATTCAGCCTAAACATGAGAAGCTGTGAGTGTAGTCAAACACTGGCATAGGCTGGCCGGAGAGGGTTTGGATCTCCATCTTTAGAGATACTCAAAACATGACTGGACACGGTCATTACAAATGCTTATATGAAACTTCTGCCTATTAACAGTCGATTATTTTGTTTCTATGTTATGCAAATAGAGGTTTTTTCTGTCTCATTTCTCACCTTAGAGAAAGCTGATCTGCAAGTAAATTTGATATCTGCATCAGAAATGTGTTCTGTCATTCTATATTCTTTTCAGTGTTTTTCCTTTTTCCTTCCCCCAGAGCTTGTTGGTTACTGATCCAATTAGAATTTTTGTGTCAGGCTGTTTTGTAGCAGTGTTGCACTGACATCTGTACTCCGCGAAATTTGCCATTACTGGCGTGGATAACATAGCTCATTCTGAAGAGTGTTTTGTCATCATTAGTTTGATAATGATACATTTCTTTTCTCCAAAGAGGAAGAAATACTCATAAACTTAAAGGAAGAAATTTGATGTTTATTAGCCCTTTGCATGCTGGACATACTGTTACGTGATTGTTATTTGCTTAGCTCTTTATAACTTCAGTCTGTGGCAATACCTTTTTGAAGGCCACTAGTTCAGCATTCCAAGCAACTTCTCTGAAGCACATTAGGAATTTCAGCACTCCCATCAAATGCGTTAATATAACCACAGGTTAATAAGCTAGAAAATCTCCTTGAATTGGGTGAAGTATTTTGCGTGCCAGAGAGCTTCCATCCAAATTGTTGTAAACCCCCACATCTTTTGTCTCTGCTTTTCTCAGCAATTAAGCAACATTTGCCATGGGGAGCGGAAGAGCACAGAATTTGCTACATAAGACGCATCAGACTGCTTTGATTGTACTTTGGTAATAGGTTAAAGAGCTGCTTACATATTTGTCAGACCTACAAAGTTACTGTATAACTCAGCTGGAAAGTGGATTCCACAAAAAACTCACAGAATTCTATGGATTGTGGTAGTGCAGCTCCTTCTCTTAGTTGTGGACTAACATGTTATTTAATGAAATGTGCATCTTGTCTTAGTTCTCAATATAGCTATGTATGAAATCAATATGAAAAGGCACTGTGAAAATTTGCCAACAATAAAAAAAAAGAACTCTTCTTTGCAATTTTTTTGTGCCTGTGGTGGCAGCTGGGAAGCTTGCATTTACTTGCCTGTGACCTTCTAGGTACAAAAAAAAAATCAGATAAAGGTTTGGATCTTTCTCTTGAACTTAAGTGCATGTTTTGTGTTGGTTGTTATTTAATAACCTGAATGGGTTTTGAGAGCCTTTCTTATGGTGTTGTGAATTCACTGCATTATACAGGCTCTAAAGCCTCCTGTTTTGGTGACTCCTGCAGAAGGGTCTTGGACTTCCTGATCCTTGAAGCTGTCACCTGATACATTAGAATTGATGCATATTTGGTTTTGTGTGTGTGCCTGTGATATTAACTACAGATAATTTGCTTTTTTCTCTTAGGAAACTGTCCTTGTCAAGTGTAGCCGTCCTGGTCATGCCTCAGTAAACAAAACTTTTCAGTTTGAGAGGTGGGTAGTCCTGTGTAGCAATCTGGAAATCTGAATTGCTGGAAGATTTGTATTGTGAAGACTAATTCTTTATTAGGCATTAGCTAGAGGGTAATGCTCTTTTTGGTTGGGTTTTTTAAGTGGGGGAGGCAGGGGGAAAATTCTTGGGGTTTTTGTAATGTGCTAATTATATTCTTCCCAGGACAGAATATTGCATTTCAGGGAATAGATAACAGTCTTCCCTCTCAGTAAAGACTACTGATATGGCTAAGTTTGAAACCTGTATAGAGACTTATTTGACCCTTTTCACAATCTGGGTAGCTCTCATGATCCTTGAAACATGTTGCGAGGTAGCAGAATGTTTTAAAGGTAAGGAAGTGTTGTTTGCCTTTGAGTACTTAAAGGGAGCTCATAAGAAAATAGAAGCAAACTTTTTAGTAAAGCCTGTTGCAATAGAAACAGAGGTAGTAGTTTCAAACTAAAAGAGGGTCAATTGAGACTGGATATAAGGAAGAATATTTTCACAATGAATGTGGTGAAACACTGGAAAAGGTTTCCGAGAGATGGACTAGATATCAGATTCCTGGAAACATGTGAGGTGGAATGGGACTTGGGGCATCCTGATCTAGTTGATGTCCCTGCTCATTGCAGGGGGATTGGCCTAGGTGAACTTTAAAGGTTCCTCAAAACCCAGACAAGTCAATGATTCTATGAATTGAGGTGGATTGCATGATTTCAGCATTAGACATAGAGCATGACTGTGGCAGAAACTAGACTGAGCACTTGTACAAGTTCATGTTTGAACAGCCTGACCACAGGCAGCAAGGCAGAGCAGTGACATGGGAATCAGTGCTCCCCAGGGGAAAGGCTACAGTGTGGCTACTTTCCGTATTAGATGCTCAAAAATCCACAGAGATGAATCAGGTTTTGAATGCACCATTTGTGATAAGGGCTTTAATGGGACGTCAAAGTCACTGGTGTTTCTGTCAGTGAGACAGAAAACTGCCGGGAGTCAGGCTGAAGAGAGCCTTCTGTTCCTTAGAAATGGTGCTGACCTGGACCTCTGAAAACAGGAATGAATAGTTAAATAATACAAATGAGAACTCTGTAAATGAAGAAATACAAGCTTTTACCCCAAGGCCTCTTTCTAATGCAGACTTTACATCTATATATTGCAATGACTCAGGAGGCTGTCTACTCTGAACCATGCTGCAAAACCCTCTGCAAACAGAATACAGGAGGATAATTTCATGCTCCCTTGAAAGCAAAACTTGATTTAAAGTCAGATGTATCCAACATGACTTATCTGTCCTGGTTTAAACTTAATGTCTGAGACTGTTCAGCTTAAATTCCTGTAGGTTTGCTAAACATTTTTAGTCATTGACCCTTTCCTCAAGGCGTTCTTCTAAAGTGCTGCAGTTTTCTACTCACAGGAGAATGGGGACTGCTGTCGTGTAGACCACCAAGCACCTGAAAAATCCTGAGATAATGCAGATCTTGGGGAAGCTTTACTGATCCCATAGGTTATAGGAGTCCTTTGATTCAAGACATATGAGATCTCTTGGGATACGTGGCCCCCTCACATGTCTGCTAAGCTACTCAAAGTAATTCCTTTCACTCTTCGACTGTACCTAACCAAGCCATACCAGTTGAAGTAAACACAGAATAATGCTGGAATTCAGCTCTGTAGAGCAGCACAGTTAACGGTATTGACACAACTCTAGAGGTGCTGTGATTCTGGAAATGTGGTGTAGATCCTGGTAATCAGGAAAAGGGTTAAAAACATGTAAATCCCCCAAAGAATGCAGTTCTCCAGGAATGTTTTTTTTTAGTGTCCCAGTGCAGCTATTTTTTTATAAACAGAAAAACATATGGTTCTTATGAACTCTAAAATGTTTATTTTTTTAGCAACGTTTTATGGAACTAATAAATGTCAAAATATTTGATTTCAGCTCAGGAAGAAAATTCCAGCTTTCAGCATGTTATGCTTTTATAATTTTATTGGCAAATCAGTTAGCAAAATAAAAAGGAAGCTCAGAATTTTCAATGTGAAATTCACATTAATCAGTACACAGGGACAAATCTGTCATTCTGGTAAAAATACATGGGGTTTTAGAAAGAGATTCTTTGGATTTGCAGAATCTTTCATGGTTTCAGAAAACTAATGAAGTGGGTGTCCATGCTTCAGCCAAGGCTGTGGTTACAGTGTAGCATAAACTAGTTAAAGACTACTTTAAACCACTTTATTTCAGTATGGATAGCATTTTAACCACAGCAGCTAAGTAGTGGCAGTAAAACCTCTTTAGGAAGTTGAGTAAATATTTGAGTAGTTACTGTAATTTTGAACCCCGTGCTTTTCCTCCGATGAGCTACCAGAGCCTGACCCTGACATAGCTGTACTGACCCCAGCTGTGGCTGTACTTGGAAGAAACGGCCTCAAACTGCACTAGGGCTTAGGTGTGTGTCCATCCTCGGTTCAGGCTGGACATCAGGAAGATTTTCTTCACAGAAAGGGTGTTTAAGCACTGGAACGGGCTGCCCGGGGAGGTGGTGGAGTCACCATCCCTGGAAGCATTCAAGAAGCGACTGGATGTGACATCTACTGCTATGGGTTAGTTGACAAGGTGGTGTTCAGTCAAAGGCTGGACTCAATGGTCTTGGAGGTCTTTTCCAAGCTAATTGATTCAGTGATTCTACTTTGCTGTGCAAATGAACTGCTTAGACTGATTTGATTCTAGCCTGGGGTTGTGGCCAGTAGCAATGTGTTTGCTTTCTTAGGCAACAAAAGTCATCAACTGTGAATGTTTTAATTTTTGAAATGCCTTTCTAAGTATTTTTTTCTTTTTTCTTTTTTTGTAATTTATGTAGTAGCTCTGAGATATTTTGATGTGTGAAGAAAAAATATTTCAACATATACTGAGTTAGGAACTGAGTTGGTTAAGATGAAGGACTGGGGTGCTAATGAATATTTCATCAACTGCAGATGATAGATGAAGCAGAGGAAAGTGTTTGGAAGTGCTTTTGCTCTTTTACATTGACCTTGCAGATTTGATGTGCAAAGTTTACTGAAGCATATGCTCATGTGCATGCAAAGCAGGGACAGAGTATTCAGTGCCTGTGTTCTCCCAGTCCAAACTGTGCCACATCCCTGCATATTTGTTGGTTTCTCAGTGCACTATGATGGCACATCAGTGGAATGGCAATACAAGCAGTATTTGTCTATCAAGCCAGACAAGTGCTCCTTTCCTGATTAAAGAGAGTACATTTTCATGCAGCTTACAATTAGTCTGTGGAACACATTGCCACAGGATGTTGCTCCGGGCCAAGAATTCAGCAAGATGCAAAAAGAAACTGAATGCTAATTCTAATAATATTTTTTTTGAAACAGAGATTCAACTCATATTTCAGTTTTGAGGCCAGAATACAGCTTTTAAGGATTAGGTTGAGGCACACAGATGAATTATTGTGTCTCTGGCTACCATATTGTTTCTTGCTCCTTCCTCTGGCTGTTGTCAGGAAAAAAATGCTGAATTCAGTGCATTGGCTCCAATTCTGTATCTGTTTATCAGTGATCCCTCTGTACAATCTTATTTATAGACAGCATGAATGCAAAAACTCTATTTGTGCAGTCTGTAGACTGCAGCAGACAGATCATGGTCAGATATACAAAGAGGCTTGAGAAAATGCTGAAGAGCACACTTTGTCTTCATCCAGTTAACCTTGTAGAATCCTCTGCAATCTGTGGGATACTGTCACACAGAGCAGTGACTACACTTTTTAATGTTTGCTGCTCTCAAAATTCCTGTTTCTAATTAGCCATTTTGCTGTGAGCTATAAAGAACATATATCATCTATTGGAAAAAAAGAGCTAGAAAAAAAAAAAAATCACCACAAAGATACCAGAAAAGGAAACCTTTTCAAAAGATAACCATTCATACCTCAAATATTTAACTGTGGGTAATGACATTCATGTTTTATATTCTGTTCATCGTGTATAAACAATGGGTGCTGCAGGCTGGGGAGGATACATTTTTGGTGTGCTACAGCAGAAACTAATGAGTTAGGATATCCACATTTTATGATCAGAGAATTTCTTCTCTCTGATGATTTCCTATTTTCAGGTCTTGATTTTATGTTGTGCAAACCTGAAAGGGTTAGAGGAAAGATTTCTTTGAAGATAACTGTTGTGGGTTTTTTTCTCCTTGCATTCAAAAAACATATGGAGTTGTTTCAGACATCATTGTTTTGGCCCAAGTATTGAACTGTCATTGCTCTTTTCTAAGAGGTGGAATAACTCACGCAATTTAATTGTCTTCCATTCTGTTTAAAAATAGGTCTGCACTCCACATCATTATGTAAAAGAAAATATTCCCTTGAGTGAGAAGTGTTGATTTCAGAGTAGGTAGTTCATAAGGGGTGGGAGTGGAAATACCTTGGGCTGATATTGCCCACAAAGATAGTGCATCCTTAAACATGACCTTCAGGAGCATTCTGATTTCTGCTGTGCCACTGAGTCTTCTGAGACAAGTCCTCAGCAAGTTTGCAGTCTCTGTACCTCTTTTTCCCCCCCAAACTTTACCCACATCTAAGGGGCAGTACGACCTGACTGCTGTCTTCCATAATGTGATACATAGGAAGACCAGGCAGCAGGGATATTTCACATTCTCGTAGGCGAGAAAAAGTAACAGGGATCCAGTATAGCCTAAAAATGGACTCTGTGAGCCAGAGGGGCAGGCAGGACATTTGGGATGAGCTCAGAAATCTACAAATGTACACCTATGGATTGTTCGCTCCAAAACACACAACAGCTGCTCCCAAAATGTGAGTGAGAACTTTGTAGTTCTAATTTTCAGTTCTCTGACACAGAAATGTCAGCAGGTCCCAAGTTTTATGTCACTGTCCTACAGTTTCTGTAGTCTGTGCTCTTGTGACATTTATATTTTTTCTTTGGTCAATCATTGCACTTTGTTCCTCAGAGTATACAATGATTTGGAGTCTCAAGATGCAGTTTTTGCAGATGTGGCCCCTTTGCTAACATCTCTCCTGGATGGGTAAGTTAAAAGCTTGCAGTAAGAAAACTAAAGCACAATAATCTACTGAAATCTATCAGTTAAAAAAACCCCAGCTTAATAGTGGTGATCTAGTCAAGTTTTGTGGCTTTGCAGTTCCATTTTCCTGTTTTCTTTCTACACAGCACCAAGTGAATGTTGTTTCCCTGTACAAACAGTGAAAATATGGTTCGCAAAATTTAGCAGAGCAGACAAATTTGTAAAAATAAAAAAACAAAAACCTCTGATCTGCTTCTGTCAAACTGATGGAGGATGTTGTCTTTTTTCTTCGTGTTCTTGTAGGTAATGTTTTATAACTTTTCCAGTTGCAGACATTGTATGATACATCTTTTCCAACAGTGTGTTCACTGTGAACATTGTGTTCAATGCCAAAGACCTGCCAGGGCTGCTCTCTGTTCTGGTTTTGTGTCCAGCACAGGCCATAGGAGGTAATGGGATCGATTCCTGCTTGAACCAGATCTGAGCATTCTCAGTCATTCTACTGGTCCTTCAGGCACTGGGGTAAAACAGAATTCTGGTTTGAATACAAAACTGATCAGTAACACAAACTAACAAATACATGAAATCACTTCTAGTTACTGAAGCTCATGAAGTGTGATTTTTTGTAAGTACTGAGCCAACTTAAGCTACTCTTGCAAAGAAGTTTTGATGTGCATATTGTTATAATCCTTGAGGCATGAACTGAGTTTTATACATAACTTCCTTTTTGCTCCTTTTTCATTCCTGTTCCAATACCACTTAATTATATGGTCAGTCTGTCATGGACCTTTCCCTCCCTGTAAAGACAGTCCCTTTCCATCCACAGTGGCATAGTTGAACAGTGGCAGTCCTTGTTCCCAGCAGCCTGTGCACTGAAGTTTCCAAGACTCCTTTTCTTAAAAACGTCCTGGAAGAGGTATCTAAAGATACTGTGAATATTGGGAATTCCATTTGAGGGAATATGCCATATTGGGAATACCATTTGAGGGAATATGCCATCAAGGGGCCCCCAAGGGATCCCTGGCTGAGGGAAATCAGAGATGGCATAATTCTTGTTTACCAGTGATGAGTAACCAGAGTTTCTTTAGCTGAGCAACCTAGGGACCACTAGGTTGCAGGGGTTTAAAGAAGTCTTAAAACTACTGCTTTCTCTCCCTACTTTTCCTTTTGCAACAATCATTGTTTTGCCTTGGTTCAATATGTCCCTTAAGTATCTTGAGACCTACCTGATCTGTACCTTGATCTGCTATACTTCCCACTTACTAATTTTTATACGGGGAGAATCCTGTTCTAAAAGCTAAGATTTTTGTATTCAGTTAGGAAATGTTCTGTTATCGCAAACAAAAGACCTGTCTTGTTCTTCCAGAAGTGCTGTTTAAACAGAAGCAGATTCTCAGGAAAGGCGAGTCTGTGCACATGAGCACAGCAGGCTTCCCACTGTAAATGGGAAACAGACATACTTAGTCTGCACCTTGAACCTCTTTGCTGCTCCTGATTGTTTTAGTCTGGGTTCCAAAGTGGTCTGTAACAACTTCTAGCTTGAGTAGAAGGGAGTGTTTTCTCCTTTTCCTTATTTGTTCTATGTTTTTCTTTCTTAATGGATTGTTTCATTTTTCAGTATAAATATACAGGAAGAAAAGATTGTTCCATATGTACAACAGACAAAGGATAGCAGGCTTCAAAGTTTACTGTGAGCCATACAGGGCCAACAAGGGAGTAAGATAACTTCTTTTCTTTACAGCGTTGAAGAATCCAACTTGTTTGTTTATTTTAAAGAATAAATTTCTCCTCCTTTCATTTCCTTTAACAGTGTTCTCTCCTAGGGGTAACTTTGCTAGAGTGAACGCCCACCCTCTTTTCAGGAGAGAAATGCTACAAAACTATTGGTATTTTAGCTTGACAATGAGAACTTTTCTAAACAAGAATGTAACTGTTATATATAAAATAATAAAGTGGAGAAGGAAAAGTATCAGGGCACATAGGTGAATCATAGTCAAAAATCTTCAAACTTCTCTATATGAAAGCTTCATGTTGGAGCTAGAACACCAATGAAGTAAACTATAATAAATAACTATTATTATATAGGTAAATATAAAGTAATCTGCTGCTTGTCTTCTTGTTGAATTCCTCAACAATTCACTATCTCCTGTACCTGCTTAAATAGGATACTGCTCTGGCCAGTTTTAGCTCATTTGGGTTTACTGAAACACTGTTGTGGCTTTGGCAGAGAAGTTACCACTGATTGATATCTGATTTGTATCTCTGTCTTAAATCCTCTGCCCACTTAACTTCTAATCATGTCATCTGTATCTTGTCAGAACTATTTTGTCCATGATGCTTACTGTCTTATAACAAGAAGCAATTAAGGAATAGTTGAATAGCTGGCCTATAGGAAAGTCCTTTAGGAGAGACTTCTAAGAAGACTAATTCTGTTTTTCCTAAGGAAAACGACCACTTGCAAACATCTGGCTCCCTTTTTGGTTCCAAAGATCTGTTTAATTTTGAAATAGGGCTAGAAGTCTCAATAACATACAGGCTGGCCAGGCACTGTGCATGAGGGGTGGAATTGTGAAAATTACTCATTGTTAGTCTAGCTAAAAAATACCAAATTAGTGTGAGCTTTTATACTGAGTTATGTCAGCAATGAATACTTCAAGAAATCCCTCATTTCAGACTTACAGCCCTAATGTCTATCACATTTAATCTTACTGTAGTGCTCTTTGTTTTCAATTACAGTTACCTCCTTTACTTCATCAAATCTATGACTAGACTACTATTTTGTACTCTGAGTGCATGCTAAAATCTGGAGGGACCTTACTATAGATTCATTGACTGCAACTTTGACTTCACATTCTGAGAAAGGGTACCCAGGTATTTTCCATGTGGCTTATCAGCCCACATTTCTTTCTAACAAGTGAAAGCTTTCAAAATAATCCTCCTGAAATAATTGCTTCTAGGCATATTTAATATGCAAAAAAATCACTGAAGTAGTCATGGAAATATTTCATTACTTGAAACTATACATTTAAAACAATTAGATGAAGGGTGTTCAATGAAATACACTGGCATGTGCTTGAAACTACATTTTTGATATGAGGAAAAGCATGAGATAATCAAAAGCAGCTGTTTCAGGTCTGCCTGCAGAGGAGGTAGCTTAGGCAGTGAAATTTTATTTCTTGGCAGAACAGGAACAAGCCCATTATTGCAACTCTCTAGTAGAGCAGAAGTTTCTGCAAACTGTGAAGCACTCCTCATGCGTGAAGGTTCTGTTAATGTTGTATCTCTGAACAAACAAGATAATCCAGGGAGAGAGCAGTCCTATCAGCATAACTGCATTTCTTCCAGGAGTTTTTCTGGCACAATGCTGTGGTCAACACTGAGGTGCTGGCAGGGGCACCAGAGCAGGTACAGCCAAGGAGGGGCTGAACTTCAGCTGCACAGCACAGTATTGGTCCTCTATACAAAGCAGTACTGTGGCTGGATGCGTCTGTGTCCACTCACTTATTTTGCTTAAGATGTTGACTTTGAGCTGATTGTGTTAGTAACATACTTTCTAGATAGGATTCATACATCTCAGTTCAGATCCCTGTGGCACAGACTCCACAACACTGCTCACAGCTGTGAACCATTCTTTTTCTATTACTGTTTTCAGTGCAGCAAAGAGGCATTTTCAGAGTTCTGTTCATTAGATATATTTGTGTTTCAGAAGATGATGTTTCATAGGTGCCTGTTCCTCTGCACTGACATTGTACCTTTTCATTTTTTACTTTTCCTTATCAGTCGCTCCTGCCACCTTTGTTCCAGAGTAGTCATTGCGTTCATGCTCATTCTGAACCGGTGCTCTTAGTTTAAAATTTGTGCCCCCTATTATTAGGGCTGTCTTCTCTGACTGAGGGCTATGACTGATGAGCCTGCCTGGAAAGGGCAATGAGAGATGAAGAGTTTCCAGCTGTTAAGATACAAGTGCAGTGGTTTGCAGCACAGCACTGTAACACAGATCAAACCCAGCAATGGTTTACTTCATAATGCTGTACTGTAAACTGCAGTGGTTCAGGAGCTGATTAATAAGCAACTCAGTACGGCACAAGCCGGAAGTTGGGCAGACAAGGAGGTCTAACAGCATCAGTCACCCCCAGCTAAGGATCCCTTAAACTTCTTCTTAAAAGCATCCCTTCAACTCCACTTAAAAAATAAAATCTGTTTAGGTGACATTATGAACAGTAATTACTGTCAGACTTTGAGATCTGCAGAAAGAAAACAGTGGCAGTGTATTTATTGTTTAAGTTTGTGTTCCCAAATCGTTTGGAATTTGACTTGCAACCTGACAGATAAATTTGGTAATGGTAAAATAATTATAGCACTTCTGTTTTTCAGGTACAATGTGTGTATCATGGCTTATGGGCAAACTGGAAGTGGGAAGACATACACAATGTTGGGACCACAGTTAGAGGGGAACGTAGCATTCTCCATAGAAGAGGAATCAGAACTTGGAATTATTCCTCGAGCTACCCAAGAAGTGTTCAGGTAAAAACTAAGTAAAGGCTTGCTGTCAGTGGCAGTCACTTTAAACTGTAGAGAAAGGATGAAGTAATGTTTATAATGTATTTATCATTACAGATTTCAGCTTCACAATGGTTAATATTTATAGCATCTCTGACCACCATATGATATTTGAGGTTTTATACAGATTTCTAGTTTCTCTCCTGCTTAATCTGATTTTCTAAAACAATAAGATTATACAGTTTTACTGTGTGTTATCTGTCCATGTGTCTTTCAGACTCTTAATGAAACTTTTGAAAATGTTTCAGCTACAGTTATGGGAGTCCAAAAGACAATTAAGTTCCTAAAAGTTCTGTGAAAATTGACAATTGGAATACATGAAGGGGATTCAGATTAAAACCCAGTCCCAAGGACAGTAGAATTTTTAACTACAATCTGTTCTTGTTTCAAGAATTCTTAGATTTATTTAGTTGAACCTAATACAGGATTGAACCGATGTGCTGCTGTATTACAGTAGAAGAGCCATTAGAAGTTTTTCCAGCTAAGCCTATTTCTTTTGGAGAAGGGTATAAGCTAAATCAAAAAAACAATTTTGTGTGAGGATAACTGTCTAACTGTAAATACTCGCCTGAATAGAGAAGCCCTTAATTTATGGATTTGTGAGGCTATAAACAGATAACTTCTTACAGATATAGTTTGCCATCTCTGCCTGTTCATTGCTTGTACTCTGCCAGATTTTATACCCTGAGCTCTGAATGCAATAACTGCCAGCAGAGAAATGTATAAAAAAAATCCTGAAGTGGGAGGCTAGTGGAAAAAAACAAACTGGCACAGCTGTTTGGAGAATTAAATTCTATTTACTTCTTCATGTACAGATTAACTGTATATTCTGATTCTTCAAGTTAACATTAGCATATGGATGAGGGAAATCCATGGCTGCAGATATGTAGCAAACGCTTTTATCAGAGTGTAATTATATTACAATTAAAGAATAGATCTCTATTTAGAGATTGTTCATTTGGGGTTTGACTTCAACATTTTTGAGCTTTTTTTTCCAATTTTTTTCTTTTTTTTATTTGCCAGGCTTATTTCAGAAAAGCCACCAGGAAGTTACTGGATTGAGGTTTCTGTTGTAGAAGTGTATAATAATGAAATTTTTGATCTTCTGGCCAAGGACAGTTATGGAAAAGTATTTGGCGTCAAACGTGATGTTGTCACAACCAGAGAAGGGAAGAGCGATGTTCCACTGCTGACACACGAGTAAGCACATGGCTTGTTCCTACCATCCAAACATGATCTGCTGTTAATGCCATAAAGAGCGGTCACAAAATTGCATTATAGGCACCAGATTGCTTCTGAACTATGAGTCCTTACCATATGCAAAGGAACAGTTCTGTTTCTTTTAGCTCAGTCTATTAGACTGCAGTTGCCTGCAAATGTCAAAAATACTTCCAGAAATAACTGTACAATTACTTTGAGTTATACTCCTGTGTTAAGTGCCTTCCACTCAGAATGCCTGAAGATTGTTGCATATTTTGTTGTTGCTAGATCTATGGCATCTTGACAGCTGTAGAAAAAGGAGGGATAATCTAGTCACAAAGCACTTTCCACTCAGTCTTACTGAATTATAAAAGTAACAGATTATGACAGAAATGTATATACTAGTTGCAAATTTTAAGGAGCTGTTGGGTGTTAGCTTTCCCTTTATGCGTTGGAGTTAAAAAAAAATTAGAACAAGATTTTAAGTGATTTTTTAATACAAATGCCCATCTTAATATTGCTTAATGTTCTGTTTTCATAACTGGAGGTGTTAAAGTTGGAATTGTTATGTTGGCATTTGAACTGGTAGGTCTTGAAAATCGAGGTTCTTCAAACTAAAAGCTAAGAAGCAGCAAAGTTTCTCACCATTCACTTTTAAGACTTATCTTTCCCGCATCGGTGTATGCCAAGGTTGATCCTTATTTACACAACCTGACAGTGTAGGGAGAGCTAGGGTATTTAAGGCTACAGCCATACTTACTTTAATGACATCTTTTACTTACTAAGCATTACAAAGACTTGTTCTCTAGTACAGTACTAGTACAGTACAAGACTAGTAGTCATGGGAATGAATCTTGGCATTGCATAAGTGTGACATACAAGCAAATGTACAGTGCTTTCTTATTATATATAAAAAACTTACCTTGGGTAATTAAATGTTAAAAATCATGTGTTCATAAAATTTCATCCGTTAACAAGAGGGAATCTGTTTCAGATGCTTCATTTTAGTAATGGCTGCGTCATTTATCATAGAATGTCCTGAGTGGGAAGGCATCCACAAAGATCATAGAGTCCAGCTCCTGGCCCTGCACAGGACAGCCCCAAGAATCACATTCCAGTGCCTGGCCACCCTCTGGGTGAAGAATCTTTTCCTGATATCCAATTTAAACCTTCCCTGACACAACTTCAGGCTGTTCCCTTGGGTCACCAGAGAGAAGAGATTGGTTCCTGCCCCTCTGCTTCTCCTCACGAGGAAGTCGTAATTGTAATGAGGTCTCCCCTCAGTCTCTACTTTTCCAGGCTGAACAAACTGACCTCAGCTTCTGCTCATGTGGCTTCCCCTCTAGGCCTTTCATCATTTTTGTGGCCTTTCTTTGGGCATTACACTAGTAGTAGCAACATTAGCTAGGAAAAAAAAAATGAGGACAAGTAGTACTAGTGGCACCAGAGAGGTGATGGTACCCAGTGGAATTAAACTGGACATCTCTCTGTGAGCACCCAGCATGAGAACAGATTCCAGAAGGGAGCATGTGCATTATCGAGATGTCTAGAAGCATAAAAAAGTGTCTTGCTCCTTGAGTAAATAATGTTTGTGAAAAGAAACATCTTGCTCTATTGAAATATTTAGAACAGCATTAGTGTTTTCTATGTCTCTGGGGAAATGGGATGTTTTTCTTCACTTCTCTATAATAATTCTTGTCATGGTCTAATCTCTGCTTTTCCAAGGGGAATTAGCAGTCAGATATGAAATGCATCCCATGCCAATTAAAATGAAATGCACCCTCATTGGAAACAATTTTGTCCTGTGGGACTTCATCACATAAGCAGACCAGTGGTTTGTTTATGTGAGTTTAACGCTATTCCCAGTAAGCCTTGATAAAAATACAAGAATGTACTGGAGGATTGTGCAAACATACTTTTATTCTACCTAGTGATACACATTTATTGATTTGTGTTTTCTAGCAATTTAATTGCTCGTAGAAAAGTGGGAGCCCAGAGAAAGTGTCAAGTGATTTTCTTCACTGTGGGAGCTATAGGACTCCTTTTTTTTCTATGAAATAATAAGCACTGCTATATTCTTGGAATGATTAACATTTGTATCTGGGGTACGCCTGCTCTTTCGTCTTGAGGTTAAATACAATTTCCATAGAAATTCTGCAAGTTTGATTGTACCCTGCATGCTCCATAAGAACATGGAATGAATGAAAAGTGACTGGAGCTTAAAGTGATGAATCCTTTTGCCCTCTCTGTCTGTATCATGCTGACTGGTGGGTTTCTCTCTGTCTCTATTCTTGGATTTCCCCAACTGTGACTCTGCACTAACTTTTGCTATGTAGTTAAGGCTCTGCTGTCAAGGGAATGAAAAATTCCTAAAGAGGTTGGGAGCAGAACTTAACCTGTGTGTGCTGAATCTTTCTTGGAGGAGCTATCTTTTCCCTTTGACTAGACAGGAAAGGAACCATATGACTTAGAAAATGAAGACGGATACAAGTAGTGTAGGCATGATGGGAGTTGAACTTCCCCTATTTCACCAAAACCTCCAAGTAGTTTCAAATTATGGGATTTCAGTAACTAAGATGCTGGCCTGGCATAACTTTATTGCTGAAAAATGCCTGTTCCACTTTCCAAGGGAGCTTTGCATAGTTAGTGGGTGACCCATCTCTTTTAATAGGTTTTGGGGAAGGGAGAGGTGAGAAGCAGCAGGCCTTGTGCCACAGAGACAGAAAAAAGAAACTGCAATAAGGTTTCATTTGTCCTCTTAGTTAATAAAATGGCTGGTCTGTTTATTTCTGTAAATTTTAATTTATGGCAAAGGAATCTGGCGCCTTGAACTAAAACTCTTAAAAGCCACTTATCTCAATCAGTTAATACTAAATTCTAATGCAAATATAAATAAAAATATGGACTTGTATTTCAATTACAATGCAAGCAGTGAAAAAGTCCAATTCATAAACAGGTTATATTAATAATTACACTGGAAGGTTAATAAGAAAAAACAAACCCAAACAAAGTAAGGGAACCATTGAATGAGGCCACCCAGCTGCCCGAAATCTAAAGTAAACAGCTGGTGCTTTGAATAAAAACACATCCTCATTTATGATAATATTTCATGTAGAATATATTGGCCTGCTGTGTCTCATTGGCTTCTCCATATATCCACTAAAGTACAGTAGTCTCTTTCCTGCTAACATGTTCATCTTACTGAATCACAAAAACCTCAGTCTCTTTCTTCTTTTATAGCTTGGTTGACTTTGGAGAACTTTCAGCATCAAATTTTTAGCATAACCACAACAGGGCTTCTCTTTGTAGAATCTGGTCCTGGAACGTGCAGCACGTTGAGCACGATGAAGTCGTAGAGATTATACTAAAATATTATTTCTGTCACTCCCGCTGAGGAGCTGCTGTGCCCAGCTCACCACACTGGGCTGGGGATGTTGCTTGCCTTCAAAGCCAACTGCAGCTCCCCAGCAGTAGGTGACTGGCACTGACAGCACACCCAAAGCCCTGTCTTCCTTGGCACATGCAGGGACGGGGCAGCAGCTTGGAGCACTGACCCTTTGCCAGCTCACAGCAGCAGCTTGCAGAAGCCGACAGCCTGGTGCTGCATCCTTTCCAAGGCTACTTCCCTGTCTGGCCCTCCAGTCCTGGATGACAAGCCACTGGAGGATGCAGTTCAAGACTTGGGAAGGCAGGATGTGTGCCTCCTTGGATGTGAGGCAATAGTCAGATCACCCCAGTGTGAGGTAGGAATAGTGTGAGGTACCCCTTCTCACTGTAGGAACTAGAGCCACTGGTTCTCTCCTGGTCCCAGGTCAAACAAGCAGGAGACATTTCCAGTGGGTGCCCAGAGGTAGAGGTGTCACCGTGGAGGCTGGCATGTCAGGATTGACACGGGGAGTCTTTACTGATTGTTTACCTTATGCAGCCCTGGATATACAGGGAACTGCACTTAGGTGTCTGCTTCTCCTAAGTGCCTATAGATATGGTGTGGCCAAATGCTTTTCTCTTCTCCAGATGCCCTTGCTTTGTTTTCTGAGGAAATTGTTTTAGTTGAGTATAGTTTTTCTTTTGTTCTTCTGTCTCTAAACTCCTCAAGTATGGTTCTCAGGATAAAATAAGTTTGTGCCCAGTGTGACTTTTACTGCAATCAGCCAAATCTAAGCCATAAAGACCTTGCCTTTTATCACATGCTTGCTTTTGTTGACTGCAGTGTTGTGGAACCAAGTCTGTGGCCTGTCATGAGAGTTATTAATGGTTGTGCTGTTACAGAGCATTCAGTGACCAGGCTATGATACGCAGTCATAATTTATACCTCCACCTAAAAACAATTGTTTAGGTGTTCTGTCTTCAATATTATTGAAGAAGGCAACACAGTGAAAGAAAAGAATAGGCACTCGTATCTCATTTGGTTTAAACATTGCAAACTTAGGGAAAATCATCATGGGCTTTTTCTTTATCTAACCAGTTTATTTCATTTTCTGTGTTTATTTCACTGTGTGTGTTAGGTCTTTGCCCTTTGATTGATCATATTTGCAGTACTTTCTTTAACAGGAAAGGAAAACAGACAGTATGAGATAAATAGTCTGTAGAAACTTATGTCTATCTATTCTGACATTGTGCTCATTGAACAGTGGAACTGAACTTTTATCCAGGGGTTCTGGATTTAATTCCAAATGTGAAATATGACTTCCAGAGGCCCAGAGAAATTTGGGGAGGGGGGTGTGCCTAATTCTATACCTAAGAAAATGAGCTATCTTAGCAGAAATTGGACAAATACACTTCTGTAAGACCAGAGATTTCAGCATGTCTAAACCTGTGTCTTTCTTTCCGAAGTGTGGAGATGTAGAAATTTCCATTGCTTCAAGAACTGATGTACAGTATCTCTGGACCTGCAAGGCTGGCAGGCCACTTCTCCAGCATTTTCAGGACTGCATTTCAGCTTTTGTCTTGAGTTTTCATTTTATCCCACCTGAAAAAATCTGTATACAGTTGTTTGTGCAGCTCAAGACTGAGAGTAGTATCAGAAGAGCAAGGAAGTGGAAATACTGAGATTCTCATTCAAGTTGTCAGCTTTCTTGTGTGATTCTTCCTCCAAGTCAGTTAAATATCCTTTCTGTTTCTTTACTTCTTAGGACTGTTGAAAATGCATCTGAATTTTTGCATCTAGTCAACAAAGGCCTACAGCTGAGAGTCAGGCACCCAACACTGGTGCATGCTCATTCCTCTCGCTCTCATCTGGTAGTGACATTGACCATAACCACAATTGTCTTTGGAGATAACTTGGGTAAGTAGGATGTTACTAAAATACATCTAGAGCCAGTTGTTTTTAGAAAAACAGTCTGTGGACTGGAAAGATTTTCGTATTGCTTTTTCTTCCTTTTTTCAATGTTTGATACATTCCTTCAGTTCTTTTCAGTTTTTCTGGCTTCTACATACCTTCTTAAATAACAGACCATTTTTGTGTTTGAATGCTACTGAAACTTTCAGTTTCATAAAATCTTACCACTTTTCTTTACATGTCTTCACTTACAGGGTTGTTGAAGCTCTATTGCATGAGGCAATTAATGAATAAATGCTACCAGGAAGTCATAAGATAAGGTGTAAGATAGTAAAGATCTTGATAAGATACTCATATAAAGTAGTTAAATCACTTAGAATGAATAGTTGCACGTCATACAAAGTTTGTGGTTAAGCTAACCATAAATTTTAGGGATCACCATATACTTTTGGGTGAGAAAGAATTAAATTTTTTTTACTCTCTGCCTTGCAAAAATGTCAGTTAAATTCAGAATCTTTTGAACTGTTAATGGTAGGCTACTGTGTGAAAAGACAAAATATTTGTCTTATTTACTGTGGCAACATTGATATTTTTACTTTTCACTACCACACCAAGACTTCCCAGTTTATGGGTTGAGGAACAACTTCCTTTTGGGGCTCTTGGGGGTAACTTTGTTTTCTTTTGCTCATGCTGTAATTAGCCTCTCTGCTTTCAGTGCTGTGGTCCATCTTCTTCATACTCTGCAACAACAATATGATTTTAGAAAGTGGGAAATATTTAACCTTCTTTTCCTTTGATTGCTATCAGAAATTAAACCAACAGTATCAGCAAAGCAGAACAAACAGTGCCCTCACTTTCCTGTGGGCCTTGCCAAAAGACACAGTTACTTCACAAGTTGCAGCTCCAGGTTTCCCAATGTTGACTCTAGGCAGCTCCGGATTCTTGTTAATTAGACGGATGGTACTTCTCTAAACTCATTGTTTGCACCATTAGCACAGCAGCCATCTTGTCTAGCCCAGAATTCTGTTTGCCACTTCTAATTGCAGCCACCCCACCGTGCCATGCTGCCTGGCAGCAAAGCTCCACAGAAATGTCAAATTGTTGTTGAATGCAGACTCTGGCTTTTGACTCACAGCACATGGATGAAGATGTGCACTGTGAGGGAACAGAGCAGCACCGCTGTTGGGACCTCACTGCAGCAGTGTGTGACAGTGTTTTGTCTTGTTTAAATGGAAAGGATCCTGATTTAAAAGCCAGGTGCTATTGTCAAATATTTCAACATCAGATATCTAAGTCACTAAATAAAAAGTTGTGAAGTCTATGATGAGTTCTGCACCAAAGCCATGGTTGACAAGCCAGCACTTTTCCAGGTTTGATTAAGGTATTTTAGCCTTTTGAGCAGTATTATCTGTTATTTGAGGAGAACTGTTTCTTAATTTCATTGTCTAAAACTGAAGAGAAGTAAGAACACTTAGTTTGACACTATATGGCCTGAAGCCATTTGTTCTGTGTAAACCAACATGGCTGCTCTGCCTACACTGTGAAGAGCTGGCTCAAGGTTTAGCAGCAGCCTACTTGGAGAAATACAGAGCTCTGCAGTGCAAGTCAGTCTGCTCCTTAGTCTAGTTTTGCAGTTGGAAACTTTCTACTATTCCAACTAGAACTCCTTAAGCACCTAAGGAGGTCTGTTGTCTCTATGACCTGTAGCAGAATATGTGCCTTTTATTCTTCCATTCTTTCAGAGAGAGAAAGAAAGAGAGAGATGAAAACCAAAATACTAAGAAAAGAACAAAACTGCTTTGGGAAATCCATTTTGCATATATTCCTCCTAAGCTAATGTGAAAGCAGCTTTCCCAGTGAATCTTTGTTTTCCTTCCCAGCAAAGAGAGAAAGCCAGATGCTTCTGCTGAGGAAGAGGAAGGATAGTAGTAGGTAACCAACCTGAACAAGTGGGAATAATACTATTGAGGCTAGTAGCTCATCATGTGGAGATCTTGCAGTGGGATATGAGGGCTGAAGGATGTCTAGGGGGAACAGCAGCAAAGCACAAAATAGAAGAGGCGAGATGAGGATTTTATTTTTTTTTGCCAGAGCACTAGCAGGTGATGTTTCAAATACACAGAACCAGTTTTCAGAGCTTCTGAAATCTCACTTTGGTTGCAATCAGTCTAAAACTTACAAAAGCCTCTTTAAAGTCCTTACTGGACTCTCATTTCTTGTTTTCCACACAGATGTGTGAGCAATAGGGATATTGGACGCAATACAATCTACACCAAAGCTTGTTACCAAATGGTATGATCAGTTTGATGAGTCAAACTTTAAATAAGATAGAAAAAATCATTCAGCCCACCTGTGCCATGGATTCTGACTTACATATTGCTTCTGTTAGAATAGCCTGAAGCAGCACATACTGTACATGCCCTGTTGATGCCCCATTTTTTTCCCCATCTCAATTTTCAGTGTCAGTGAGAAGATCTTTTTTGGTTTTTTTCCATTAACCAGGTACTTTATGGGAAGATGAACAAACCAGTCAGCAACTAAATAAAGAGGCTTCCTGCACCTTTCCACAAAAAATGAGAGACTATAAATCCACCTCTTCTTCCAGAGCCTCTTCTCCGGTGCAGCTTGAAGCAACTGAGAAAATGAAGCAAGTCAAAACGAGACTGCAGCTGGTGGACCTGGCTGGGAGTGAGTGTGTCGGTGGGTGAACATGTCTGTTCATGGGCATGGATCCTCCTGGATCTTCGTTACAATAGTCACCTTAGTTTTTTATGGTGGGATACATGCTACCCTGCTCTCACACAGGGGTGGTTTGAACCCTCAGATCCTGGCATAAACAAAGTTTTGAGGGCTGATTGATCTGGTTTTACACTGGTATAGTTTAACTCAAAGTATGACTGTATAAGCTTGAAATAAGCCCAGGATGGTTACCCATATCATAGATATACTATTTATTCAGACTGCTTTTATTAGGCCTGTTTTTCTACTCTGAAAATTAGCATGTCTTTGGTACAGAAATGTTTAAACGGCATAAATTATTTAAATATTGCAAGTATCTATAATAATTGATATCACCATGTGTGGATTTTTCTGCTTTATTGTGGAAAAAGTCTTGGAGGAAATTAGTGTTGAAAAGATAATATTGTTTTCACTGTTTCTTCAAAGCATTTTCCTCCTGCCTCCTCTATGCACACAATAATTTAAAAGACTTGATTATTTCCTAAAGGACAAGCTTTCTTACCAAGAAAAACCATGCAGCCAAATGTATCATTCCAGAAATAATGTTTTGAAAAGTGAACCAGTATTATGAAAGAGTCTTTTACTTTACTGCCAAGAATTCTTGCTGTTGCTCACTGTTAAACTTTTGTTCTACAGAGAAACCTAATATAATACATTATTTTTTCATTTGCTCTAAATTCTGAAAACATGTAATTGAGCAACAGGGTGTGTGTTTGTTCTCTCAGTTAAACCAGGACAAACACTTCCTTGGTTTGGGGCTTGGCAGGCCAGATCCTCCGGTGAAGCCAGAAAAGCTGTGCTCACATCAGTGTTAGATGTCGCCCAGCACATGCAGCAGACTGACCTCTGCCATCAGCTGTGCTGGTTGACATACCCTGCTGAAAGTGAGGGAAGTGTTAACTCGTAATTGTTTTAAAACGTGGGCAAATCTAAGTGAGCAGCAGTACCTCAGGCTTCTCACACATGTCAACATCCTGCCCTGTTGGTTCTAAGCCAGCCTGGGTCATTTGCAGCATTTACAAGCCAAGTGGTCCCTTTCTAGCAAACTATGTTTCACTTTGAAAACTCAGCTAAATGCTTTGTCGAAGTTCATCTAACCAAATGTAGATAATCAGCAGTTTAAACACATACCCCCTCCGCTATCTGCAGTTTTCTGCTTTAGGGGGATAGCTGTTATGCCAGGAGTCCACTTTTCTTTGATATACAAGAAGTCTGGGGATGGCTTTATACATAATGACCCCCGTAAAGTTAGCCTGAGATTCATCCTATCTTGGATTGTTATCCACCCTTTGGCAGGGTCTTCCAAACTGTTTTGCTCTGTCTCTCTGACAGGAGACTCTACCACTCCAACCTTATCCTCTCCCACAGTCACAGTTCTCCAGCCCTCCCTGTCCAGACTCCTGGGGTTTTTGCTATTACTGTACCTTTTCACATTTCCTGCTTGAACTCCTCATTTACTCTCCCAGTTTCGAAAATGCTGGCCTAAGGAGAAAACAAGATCTCTAGCCACTACCTGTACCTGTCTAGAGGTGGGAGAGTAGGCAGTAGAGGAAGCTGTTGGTGCCATCTTATCATCCCACTGCCCTCAGCTCTGCCTGACATGGGTCATATGTTCTGGGTAAGGAGAAGTGACTGTGAGTCCATCTGTACTTCATCCACTATCCTGAAGAAAGCTTGAATTTGAATAATGTGATGCTAAATGCTAATAGCAAATTTCTCTTCTCCAAATGGCAGAGGTAAGGACAGCAGGAATTAATTACTCTTAACTGCACCCTCATCCAGGCTGATCAAAGAGTTGAGCTTGCAGCACCTGTTTGAATTGTTACGATGTGTTGCATAGACCAAACCTTTGTAGTGTTGCTCAGGAGCAGCATAGCTACATACAGCCATGCTGGGTGAGTGGTAGAAGGGCATAATTTTCTTTATCCATTTCCTTACAGCAAATCATGCCATAAAAGACCACCTGACAGGCTTTGGTGAACACAAATACTTCATACTTGTGGCTGTTGTACGGTTTTGTTTCTGCAGCTTGTGCTCCTCTTTTTTCTAAGGAATACAGATGGGGCAGCTAACTATTACTAAAAATGGTGGAACGAAACAGGCTTCTCTTTGGGCCACTGTGAACTCATGTTTCCAAAAGCAATGTTGTCTTGTCTGATCTTAAGGTGTTCCTACTTCCATGGTTCCTTGTTCTTAATACATATAAAGCCAAAATGCATTTTACATCTGAAGAGATCAACAGGAGCTGCTTTGTACCAGCTGTAGACAATTAATCTTTTTTAACCTTTCCTCCACATTACAGTTTTGAAGCAGGTTTGCTTAGTGTTACCACTGCCTTTTTCTACGCTGTGCCAGGTATGTCTGGAGTGACAGGGGCAGCCCTGAGAGAGACCTCCTTTATTAACCGCAGCCTGTCCGCCCTGGCCGATGTTCTGGGAGCAATAGCAGAGCAGCGAGCTCATGTCCCATATCGGAACAGCAAACTAACACATCTGCTTCAGGACTCTGTAGGTGAGGGATCATTCTGACTCTTGTTTAACAACATAGATTTCTTCTCCTAATTTTTCCCCTCCTTTGCTGTGTAAAACTAGAAGATGGTCTTATACTCCTTGCTTGAATGTGGCCTCTATTTCAAAGACTCTTGCTCTGGAGAGTGTGAGTACACAGTGACAGTTCTGAACTTCTGAATTTGTCTAAACCTTGCTGTTTCCAAAGTTCAGTTGAAAAACAACATCTCAATAGGATCATGTAAAGAATAAAAATTGCATTTCACTGGTATTTCATGTCAGGTACAGTTTAAAAGTTAAACTTGAATCTTTATTACTACAGGTTATAATCACATACTTGCACATTTCATAACATTGTGTCCTGTAGCCCCAAGACAAAGGAGGAAGACAGGATATGGCACTGTGCTACAACTTCTTTTTATGTTTGGGTCACTTCCTCTTCTTTAGCTTCTCATCCACACAGAAGCAGTTTTAAAGCAAGTGTTATTCCTGCAGTAATGCCAGATTTGTGTCCATGTGTAGAGTACATTAGTCCATTTTTCTTCAGCCAGAAAATCTTAGCCCTTATGCTTTAAACCTCCAGTTCAAGGTATTGACAGTAAATGAGGTAACAATTCTTCAGAATTTCTGAAATACTATGAACTTTTGCTTAAGCCTCGATTTTCACTTAATACTGGAATCCCTACTGTGAAAAGGGAAAGCCAAAAAGAGAACTGAGAGCTGTGTCATATGGGTGCTGAGCCTGATTTTAACCAAGTCTGATGTGTGACTTTGGTGAAGTGTTGAAAGTGACAGTTTCCTCCTTTGTTTAATCATTTTATGTTAACTTCAAGTCTGTTTTGTTTTACTGTCACACAAGCCATTTTGCAATTACCCCAAACTTACAAACATCTGACAAAACTTAAATAAGTGCCCAGTCCCATAACGTACATGCTGATTAACTGATGAAACTAAAAGGGGAAAAAAAATCTACATTACAAATTGTGAAACACTTGGGGGCAAATATCATATCATTAGATATAGCCTCCTGAAGAAGGAACCTTCTGTTTCAACAGCCCTCTCCAGGAGCAGTCTTCTGCTTCATGGAAGCAATGGTAACCTGTGCTCACTGTTGTGTAGATCAGTATGGTACCAATGCATAACTTAGTGAAAATAATGAGGTAAATAAGTATGTTTGGTCTTTTCCCTGTTTTTAGGAGGTGACGCTAAACTGTTGGTGATGCTGTGCATCTCTCCTGGCCAGAAGTACTTAACAGAATCAATGCAGTCTCTGGGATTTGGAACTCGTGCTCGGCAAGTTCAGAGAGGACAAGTCAAGAAAAAAAATTTCCCAGTGCCAAGTAAAGCAAAATAAAACTTAAGCCTCCTGTGGATTAAAGTATCATTAATGAGTTCCTCAGACCAAAATGTATAGTGTTGTCCTTAAGCCATTCTTTGAGATATCAACTGCCAGATAAAATAAACAATCCTCAACATGGCTTTAGTAAGCAATAAACCTGCTAATGATGTTCTTGCTCCAAAGGTAATAGCAAGTATTGACAGCAGCTACCAACCATGGTGGAATGGCAGAGAAATAAACTGGGCTTTAAGACGTGGCTTTGGTGAGGTGTTTCCTTAGTTCTACACGCCCTGTGTCAACAGGGCCCTGATTTAGGCTGGTTCACTTCTGAAAGGCCAAGAGTGCATTCTTTTTTTTTCAGTAGAACTCAGGAGTCTAAATATCATTCCAGTGCTTCAAAGCAGCAAGAGAAATACTTCCTCACAGCTTGGATTAAAATGAGATGTCATTTTGGATTGCTCTTCTATCTAGCATGTATGGGGTCGTTCCTAATGCACTAGCAACAGGTAGGGGTGTAAAGGAACCCATGAGGTGTACTGAATGGAGTTTTGTTCTCTGGTTTTAGGTAGGAAATAATGGCATTAGTGACATGGAGGAAAATGAGTAAGGCTATATCTGTTATCCCCCTGGAATGTAGCTTACAAAGCAAATGAGGGATTACACAACTTTTTGAAAACACACTTAAGTTGAATGGTTGGAATGGATCCCAGCTCTGCTGAGTTTATTAAACCCACAGCTTTGCCTATTTGGGGGGTATTTTTGCTCCACAAATGATGAGAGGCCCTGAACTACAGATCCTAATGGGACCCAACTTGTACAACTGTTGTAGTAATCAGGTCTTTTGTTTCACTTGCATTTCTGAAGCAAGTTAAAGACATCATGACCTTTAAGTTGTGACTGCAGATTAAAAAAGGATAACCAACAAATAAAACACCAAACAGCAGCTTGTGATATGCTGTTTGTCACCTGCAAGAGGCTTTCACCCTTTTACACCCGTGGTGAGACAACATCATGCAGGATTTGTGAATGAAGTTACCCTGGGAGAAGTTTCAAGGAAGTTTAAGCAATGTTAGAAGTGAGAACTAAGTCCAAGATGAGCAACTAGGGTCAAGCAACATCTGATGCATTCTGTGCACTAAATTATTGCTCAGCAGAGGCCTCAAGATCCACTCTTAATTTTTTTCCACCAGCAATTACTCTGCCCCTAGAGTGGGAGAGAGGTCAGTGTTAGGTCACTGCAAGAAGGCTTAAATTGCAGTGGCCTGCCCCAAAAGCTGGTGTTTATAGTACTCCAAGTCACTTAACCTTCACAAGCACAAATATTTATCCAGAGATTATGTAGCATACTATTATTGGAATTTCACCCTTGAATATATAACAGCTGCTCTGTTGCTTGCAGTGCTCTGGTGCTCAGAACATAAGTATCCAACCAGAGAGCTGTAATAACACTTGCTTTCCTAAATAATGTCCTGAGGGTAAAAAATGCCTTAACTTTACCTGATTCCAGCAGTAAGAGAGGCGTAGAAAACAAATCTGGCCACTGGAACTTAGGAAGCTGAGTGGTCAGTAAAGCAATCTCAGGTGAGAAAGTGTCAGACCAAGGAATGTCAGCCTGGTCAACGAAATGCAGGAGCGACTTCAAGCTCACCTTAGTCTCTGGACAGCTGGGCTACTACAGCAGTCTGGATTACAGCGCAAAGAGAGGTTAAGTAACAAGGGCTCATTCCACCAGCAGTCATAAGTAAGTTCCTCAAGTATTTTAAGGAATTGACATTTCTAAGTGTTACACAGAAGTGCAACTTGCCATGAGCTGTTCTTTCTTCTTCTGAAAAATTGCCCCTCTGAATTTTGGATTTATATATAATCTGTGTTGCAGGAGAAAAGCAACAGTACTTATTATTGAAGCAGAGAAATAAACCCCTCAAATACGAGCAAATACCAAAATAGTTAGGTTTCTACATTAACATTAACTGTGCCAAACTGAGAGTATGCAGTATTCCCTATTCCTGTTTTCCTTGTCAGCATAGCATATCGCTCATTGTTTGACCTGTACAGCAGAGTGTACAGGATATGCAGTGCAGCAGGGTTAACATTTTGTTCTAACAACTCTCAGGTTTGGAATTTCCTGGTTTATAGAGATGTGATTGCTCAATCCCAGTGTCAGAAGGGAAGAAGGGGAAAAGTTGTAAGGGTGAAATGGCTTTACTCCCATGTCTGAGCTGAATTGTCTTCTGTCCCAAGAGTCACTCAGGCCTGCCAAAGGAGGATATTCAGACATGTAACTGATGTCTTGGGGAGCAAGCAAAATAGCATGTGCAAGGTCCTGTACTTCTTTGCTGTCATTCTTCAGTGTTAAGGTATTTCATGCTTTGAAATTACATCTGTTTTAGAAAAGCAGATGTGACAGATTCACAGAGCTGACCTCAAGGTTTCCCTTGTTGACTAAAGCCTGTCCTGATAAACCAGTCCTCACTGTTTTGGCACTGTAAAGCTCAAACACACATGCCAACACTGGGAGAAAGAAAAGAAGTGGTATTTGAAAGCATTCTAAAATATTGAGATAGAAGGGCGTAAGCACCAGGGAAAAGGTAGTTGTTCTTAAGAGTGTCTATACAGTCTATATGCTAAAACAGCTTTGCTCTCTGTGAGGGCGGGGGCACAACCAAATGAGAGTAAAACCAACATAAATCAGGAGAAGATCCTTTCAGTGAAGTCCATGAGTGCATAATGTAGCATTCAACTGGTATCTTGCTGCACTGAAGCCAGAGCACTCTCAACCCTGCTTCAGACAAGTCACTGGGTCACTGTCTCAGAGAGCTGCTCAGTATAGAGGAGTGCTCGTTCCTATCCATGATCCACGTGCCTTGGTGGCAGTCAACACATTAACCTTCCACTTCTGGGCTCTCATTCTCCTCCCCTGGCCCCGACTTTCTCCTCTGACAATTCAGTCAGTGCTCACCTATCTCACACTTCTCACTGTCCCCTGACTGGCCCTAGGAAATAGGCACACATCCACACAGTGCTGCAAGGCACTACGAACCCCAGCTACCCATGGAACTGGCCTTCAGGTGCTCTGCTTGAATTTATGCTTCTGCCTTCATCACCCTTCTGAGGAGCTGAGCCAAATAATTTTAGCCAGAAACCTCCAACTCTTCCTCAAAGAGCCTGCCCACTACAGAAACCACAGAAAAGACAAGAGAATTTGCTCTTGTGAATACTTTTGGTACTTAGCATCCTGGTTTAGTGTCCAGGTGGCCAAGGAGCCAACAGTGTGAAGCCTGACCAACACAGCACCTACCTGGGAGGCCCAGGTTCTCACAGTCATGCAGATGTACCCCAGAGCACCTTATTTAAAAGTGGAAGCAGCTTCCACACTCCTAACCCATAGGCCAAGCACCCTCCGGGAAAGCAGAAACTTTGGATCCAGTTAAAAAAAAAAAGTTCGTGTTCCTCTTTCCCTCAGAACACATGAATGCTCTGACTCGAAGGTCGTTCAGCAGATCTGGAGATGGGGCAGGGAAAATGGGACTCTGCCAGACCAATCTCCAAGTCCTAATAGCAAGTGGTTGTCTAAGGTAATATACACACATACATTTACACATAGACCTACACCAAGTTACCAGAAATCTAGACTTGTGTAGAATCACACAATGACCTTTCAAGTACAAGTCCAAAATTTGGCCCAAAAGTACAGTTTGGTGCCCACATTTCCCTGTGGATTTATCATTACAGATGGGATTTATCAGTTGTGGTTGATGCTGGTCCAACAAGTGTCTTTCAGCCTTTGCAAATCTGTCCCCAGTTCACTTGCAGCACTCAGCTTTCTGAACAGGGCAAGGCAGCATGAAATGAAGCAGAGCAGATCACATGGCACAGGAGCAGGTCCCCATCAGGTCTCTCTGAAGATGTTTTACTTGGCACCTGCAAGAAACATCTTTGTGCAGGGCAGTTTACCATTTTTTAGCTTTGAGTGCTAAACTCACACTGCAGTGCACAGCACTCTGCACCCCCTCCAGACAAGCCCATAATCCTCCTCACCTAGGAACACTCCTGTCAGCAGAGCCCAAGAAAGCACTGTGATCCACAATTGCTTAAGAGAGCTGCATATCATCATGGGGCTAAAACAAACCAGTAATTAAACCAGCCAGTGCCTTTTGCCCACTCAAACAAAACCTTGACCTATGCTGACGTTTCAAAATTATATATTTAATTTCCATATGTGGCTTCATGATTTGGCAGCAGCCACACCACAAAGAGAGCTTGCTTTTAGCCAGGCTAGGAAAACCATAATCAGCATTGGAAGGTTCACAAAAATGTTTAATTTGTTATTAAATTGCTGATTCCATTTTATGAAGCATTTTTCCAAACCCTTGCAAAATGTGAAGAACAGGCCAAATGAAACAGTTATTGCAAAAGGGTTTTGGCTCTTGCTATGAAGAAGCAGTCACAAGCTGATGGGCTTACAAGTCCCTTCCAGCCAGAAGCAGCAGCAGCATCTGCTCATGGAGGGACAAACAGGCCCAGAGTACAGGGATGCCAAAGGTTCTGCAATCTTTCACAAAACCAACTTGGCATTTGAACAAGGACATTAACCATAGCCCCAGCCAGATCAAAATGCCACATACCATACAATGGAAGGTGCAGAGGGATCTAATTGAAGGGCATGAGGGAGGGGAAACTGCCTACAACTATTTTTGCCTTCTCTTACATCCACTTTTATCAAACCAGGTTTTACCTTGCAATGCATCTTCCCTTTTTATGTTGTTTATTTAAAAAAATCTAAGATTAAATTTGAGCCTTCTTGAATTTGTGCAAGTATCTCCTGAGATTAGCACATCCTATCTACAGACTTGCAGGCCTAAAGTTGCACCTCTGCTCATTTTCCTGGGGGAACCTCTGTTAAGTCAAATTATCACTCCCTTGTTCTCCCAGCTCCTCTGGTTTCATGTTTGCAAGTATCTCCTCTAACACGTATCCCCTTTTACTCTTTTTTTATTAGATGAAATTGCTATCCTGGCTGGGATCAGTCAGTGCCCTGCAGCTCACTTAAAAGCAGCACCAGGAGTGGTTTTCCTTTTCATTTTCCTCTGGACTTTACTGATTACGTGTGTCCCTCTTCTACATAAAACAACACAAAACAAATAAACCAAAAGCACCACCAACAAAAAAACCACACCCCACTACTATAAAAGGTTTTGGAAGCCACACCAGAAGCTCTGAAGTTCCAAGAGACAGAAGATGATAGCTCCTCCCTCACTTCAAATGTCTGGATTTTTTGTAGCATTAGCTTCCTCCACCTCCTTCTGAGCATGCACATGCACACACAGACTCTGCCCACTGCGTTCTCTGAGCTGTTGTTTTGAGTTATACAAGCTTCAGGATAAACACACAACTCAATTCAGAAATGGCAGCATGTTGCAGGGTAGCTGATACACAAGTGAGCACTCCTTCTTTAGGCTGTAGTCCTGGGCCTTCAATAATTCCAGCCTTTTGGCTAGGCAGCACAAATGTTCCTGTCACAATGCACATTACACATGCTGTGATAAGTTTTGTTTGCATTTGAGACCCAGATGTCTGCAGTCCTTTTCTCCTGAGCCATGTCCCAAGCCCTCCCCAAGGTAGGTGGCTCGGTGTGGGTGGATGCATGCAGTCATCCATGTGCTACCTAGAAAGGAGGTAGATGAGGAGCCCATGCTGCTCTGGCGGGCTCTGCTGCCAAGGCTGAATCCATGGAAAATGGTTACCAGTATTTACCGTGGCGATGCTCAGTGTCTCCTAATGCAACCAAGCTCAGGTAGTCAGATCTGAAAAGTTATTTCACAGTGTCTGACTTGTGGGAAGCACTTCCCAACAGAGACAGGACAAAGTTCACAAGAGGCACTTCAACATTGCAATATCTAAACAGGGACACCTCACGGAGATGGCACAGGGCTCAGTCCAGAGGGACAACAACCCAGGTGTTGGGAAGGTGCCAGGCAAGGCAACAGCCACTGCCTGGGCTACCTCCAGCGAAGGCAAGGGGCCATAAAGGGCACTGTAGCCCTGGACAGCCGCCACTGATGCTGCCTTCTGGAGAGATGTGCCCAGTCCACTGCCCTCCCAGTCTCCACCCAGAAGAAAGGCTGACTTCTGCTTCCTCACCAGAATCTGGTTTACCTGCAAGATGTGGCATAACACTTGCAACAGCGAGGGGCAGGATGTGACTGTGGTGCCTGAACACAAGAAGCTGTACCTACATGTTCAGCAGTATCAGCTCTATCATTTGCCCATGTAAACAAGGAGAGAAGACTTCTGATGGGCACATTGATGTGGGCACCACCTGGCCGTAAGCAACTCACAACAGCCACTTTCAGGACATGGGATGCAAGCAATAGGCCTACAGTTTTCAGCACAAGTAGGTCTGTGTTAAACCCTTCTTAGGACCTTAGTCCCACAAATCCAGACACATCAAAATGTCACAACCTTTGCAGTCCCTGCTGCATGTCATGAGCTCAGCTCCTGTGGCATACAGAAAAAAGGCGGAAGAACTGGTGAATAACAAAAATGTTAAAATGTGCAGTTGCATGGACACATGGAGCAGAGGACAATAAGCAAGCCACCTGCACAGTCTCAAGAAGGATCTTGAGGTCCTGGTAAAGAAACCTTCCCTGGTCAAGTTACATAACACGGAAATGAAACACATGGGGAAGGTGAGCACACAGGTACAGCTCCTGATCCTCACATCCCCAGGACTGCACCCAGTCTGGTTGTGGAGTTTGTATGAGCTTAGAAGTAGCTACAGGTATTACCTTGGGCCATATTCACGCCAACAGAGCAGCTGCTCTTTCCACTCATATTTCTGCATCCACTTCCTCTTATTGGAGGTGAGTACCCATGCTCGCTCCTGCCGCGTCTCTCCTGAAGTGAGCCCTGCACTTCCATGGGATGGTGAGGTGGTCCCTCTGCAGAACATCCCTGCCAAGCCAGGGAAGGGGTGGTGCCGCTGAGGACACCTCTGCCTGTTTGCAGGCAAGTCTGGTACTGCAAAAGGCAGGACCAACTGCCTTCACCCAGGACACTTTTTGGAGAGACCAGCCAAGCACTGAGGATCCCAACACCCCCAAATGCTCTGGGAGAGCCAGAGAGGGTTACACACCACAAGGCCAGGCATGGACAGCACACGAGTCCTGCAGCCAACTGTGCTCTGGGCCATACACGAGGTCACAGTTACAGGGTGGTGCAGTGATGGGAAGCTTGAAGGCAAGGAGATACCTCAGCACAGACACAAGAAAGCAAAAGTGTCCAGGCTCAAAAAAGGCCAGGGACTCTTGGACACCATCTACTTCCCAAAAGAAGTTGAAAGGGAAAAAGAGAAAAGGGCACAGAGTCCTGAGGGAGCTCTGATAAAGTAATGGCAGGCATGAGATACTGGAGATGCCGTGACACTGACTCATACAAATGTTGACTCACTGAAGTCCTGAAAAAAACCTAGCAGGTCAGATTTCATTAGCACTTTGCACCAGGCAGCTGAGGTCCCATCCTCATTGCTGAGATTTTGCCAGATCCTGGCCAGAGTCTCAGCGTAGGCACCTCCTTTTGACAGAACAGGTCTGAGAGCCCCTTAGAGAAATGCCCTGGTGTTTCCCACCAACTCTCACGAAGTGGCACTGCCACCAGGTCAGTCCCTGCAGGTGTCCCACTGCTACATCCTGCTGTCCCCTTCACCCAGCTGCTCATGCTGCCAGGCATTTGTGGCCCACAGCCAGACAGGGCTGTCCCCAGTTTGGACTCAGCAATCATGGCACATGTGCCCTGGGAGAGGACACTGTTGGACAATTGATATGTGTGAGGCCAAGGTCCTCTGCAGCTCAAAAGACCAGGACTACGGAGCTGTTCTTCCAAGAGAATCCCAAGCTCCAGGCAGCATGAAGCCACAAATGTAATAAAATAAAGGCAAACAGGAGTAAAATAAGCCCTGGCATAATGATGCAGTAAGCACAGAAGACTTATTAGGGTCCTGCCAAGTAACTGTTGCCCTCACCTATGCCATTGCTGCCTGTAGTCTTTGCAAGTTATTCCTTACACCAGTACATCCCAGGGAAGAGTCAGCAGTTTTACCATTAGGACACACCAGACAGGAGGAAGGTAGAAGCAGTTTGGCAGGACACATCCCAGCAACTGACATGGCTCTTAGAGTGAACAACATTTGGAAAAGACTAAGAAGCAAGCAAGCCTTACCCCATCACCCCAGCAAGGCTCTCCTTACTTCTCTCCTGGGCAGCTCATCCACAGAAGCCCAGCACTGGAACCTCCTGGTCACTTCTCCCAGATCTTCTGCTGAGACCTTCTCTTTTACTTGGCTGTTTGCCTCAGAAGACAGCTGATTTCCTGTGCCTTGATTGCCTGCCTCTGGAGCACCCTCCTCCTGTGCCTGCTACCAGCTGCAGCAAGTTAAACACCTGAGCCACTAGGAACCCTTTGTGGTCTTGGCTGTCAGGCAGAGGAGAGTGGCTTAGGGACAGCAGAAACCACTTCATGCTTCTCCATGCCTGGGATGTCACCACTTCACTGTTCCTGCTGTCACCATGCCTTGTGCAGCTCTCTGTTTTAACCATTCATCCTGAAATGGGAAGAAATTGTACTTGCAGCTTTGTGGGCACCTGCCTTAGAGCAGCAGCTCTGAGGTCAGGACAGCCTCGATGAAGTAGTGGCAGTAGCAGTCTGGGGCAGAATCTTTGAGGAGTCTTTAAAATTTGTTAACCTTAAAGATACTGGATTGTCTGAAAACTCAGCTGATGCTCTGGCAGTGTCCTTGGGAAAAAGAAGCCTGTAAGAGGTTCTTTCTGCTTCTGTTTATCCTGAAAACAGGATAAAATTGACATTATGGCTGTGGAGCTCTCCCTAAGTTTGCCTAAGTTGCCCTATGTTTTTCAGTAGTAATGTTGAAAATTTTGGAACTCAAATGGGTTTGTGCTGAAGCAGATCAGAAAGCAACCGTTTGTACCCTCTCTATTATTTGCAGAGCACTTGTTAAGCAAAATCATACCCAGCTGCTCCCACAGCAAATCTTTCTGCTTATCCTGCTGCAGGATGTGGCAAGCTGAATGCCAGAGCTGCCAGCCAGGCTGGGCTGGGACTGGCTGGGGGCACAGCCGCTCCCCGGGAGCTGTCCACACACCCAGCCTCAAGGCATTGTGTAAGGGCAGGCTTGGATCTCGATGTTCCAAAACACACCTGTACTTGAGGCTCTCTATTGCCCTTCTGGCATGGGCCCCTTGAGCACTCCTATTGCCAACTTTTCCCTTCAGCCAGGTATGCTGGGAAGTATTCCTTGTTTCCCTTCTTACAGGCTGTAAGCCTTATGCTTTTGCATGATTCAGGGAGCTGGATTTCCAAAGAACACCTACAGCACTGCAACACCTGCAATACTAACACTGTCCCCTGCCCCCAGGTGCCTCACCGGCCTTAATGCAGCCACTCTGGTGACTGGCATATCCTTCCTGACCATCCCAAGAAGAGGAGCTCCCAAAAATGCATCACATAACCCATTAGCACTTTAACATAAGAATTATGGGAGCCCTCTCTTCACATCTGACTAAGAAGACTATAGGCAGAAAGTTTGCATTAGCCACAGAAAGACCACATGGGCAGAAAACCTTCCCAGATAGAAGTAGTGGTGCACTATGTGTGCCAGAGAAGAGAAGGGGGACACTGCTGGTGTCACTGGTCCTGCAAACACAGAGGGTTTAAGGATCCACTTCAGAGGTTAATGAAAAATAATTTTTCCTACACTGAATGCTCTGCTGTTACTAAAGTGGTATTTTCCACGTGGTGGCTTGAGACTTAAGGCTACTAGCATATGCCATATGCAATTATCTCATTGCATATTGAGAACAGCATTGATTGGAGAAAGAAAAACAAAGATTGGTATAAATGTGTTTATGAGATTTAAAATAAAAATGTGATGTTTATATTTCCAGGAATAAAAACAAAGCAGAATTTTAAAATACCACAGCCATGCTCTTCAATAGAGCATACTCAGCTGCCCCTGCAGTCTGCCAGAAAGGACAGATACGATTTTTAATCATTACATCTCTGCAGTAGAACAACAGACTTCCCATGCAAGGCTTGTTATCTGGATCTTATTCTAGCAACTACAATCCCCTCCTTGCAGAGACAAACTCAGGGTTCAGAAGTACAGATACAGCCAGTACCTGGCTGACTGGCAGCATGAAAATGCAGCATGGCCATGGGTTGGAGTGTGCCCCCCAAAAATGAGCTTCAGGGCCAACAAAGAAAGGAACTACTTTGCGTTGGGTTTACTTTATAAAATGATGTCTGGATGAGAGAAGTGAAACAAGATCTTTTCTGTACATTTCTCCATCTTCTCATTGCTTCCTCCAGCCCATCACTACAGACCAAAGGCATTCTTGCTGACACCAGACGCATCCTCTTCTGTGCTTCCCTCCTGCAGAAACCACACATCAGTCAGGGCTACCACAGCGTGTGCTGTGCCAGGAGGGTGTTGTGCAAGAGGCACCCCATACCTGTGCACTGTCTCGCCAAGCCATGGACTCAGCCACTGTGCCAGCTGCCCCTGCTTCAACTGGGCTGAAGGCAAGGGCCGAAGAGCCCAGCTGTGAATAGACAGCAGCCCAACACTTTGTATTCAGCTACCCAAGGGGGTCATGGAGGTGGAGTTGGATGGTGGGCAAGTAATTGCAATGGCACTCAGATGTCATTAAAAAAATCAGTATGGAATTAAAAATTCAGTACATCTGATTTCCTGGGTGCACCTAAGGGAAATACCCAGTGGTGCTGCTCTGACACTGCAGAGGTTCTGCAGAAAGGAAGCTCACTCCAACACAAGGCAGCTCAGCACGGAGAGAAAAGCCGCTTCACTGAGTAGTACTTGGGGCTCCCCTACACCCGTCCTGTCTCCAGCCATGGCCCGTGTGTGACACTGAAGGCAACTACAGGCACAGAGATGGCTCGGCACACACACACCTCCGTGCTGTCCCAGCTACAGCATCTCGGGGTGCAGCTGCCCAGAGCCCTGGGACTTCTCATCCCATTGAACAGGTCTGTCTTTCTTAAAGCCACTTTTTGGGGGAGAGGTTCTGAACTTTTATCAGCGTTTCACGCCTAAAGCATCCCGTGCCAAGGATGACCAGAGGCTAAAAGGCAACAGCTTTCCTCCCAGAGCACTTTGGGCACACATCCCTCCCTGCAGGAGCTTGGACTCCGCGACCTGGAACCACTCCATACGCTCTTTGTGTTTGGGATTCAGTGAAGACCCGACGGCCACCGCTGGCTTTGGGCTCTGCTCACTCAAGTACCGACCCCTGCGGGCTGCCCCGTCCCAGGGCGACAGTCAGTCTGGGCCCCGCAGGGTGCAGACAGAAGCTGCCGAGGTGAAGGGGCACCACTTGGCCACCCGGCTGCCGGCCCCGGCCCGGCCGTGAGGCAGCAGCGGCCGCCGCGCTCCTCGGGCGCCCCCGCGCGGCCTGGCCCAGCCCGGCGACACCCCTCCCTCGGTGTCCCATCGCATCCCGCTGCCGCCACGGGCCGGGGAGAAGCGCCGGGGGACACTGGGTCCCTTCCTCCTCCTCACGCCCCAACCGGTGGGTGTCCAGGAGAGACATGAAGGCGGGAGCCAGGCCTTGGGCACCACGAGCCCAGGAGACACTCCGAGAAGGGGGAGGCGTCATAGCAGGGTGTTCGAAGTAGAGGCAGAGGAGACGAGGGTAGGGATGGGGGAACAAAGCTGCCACGAGAGGCTTGGGCAAAGTAACCAGGAGACACCCGACCCAGAGAGAGGAAGTTGCTGGTGGGCAAGGAACTACAGCTTTCCACGGAGAGGCTGTAGGATCAGTTCTTGCTTAAAAGTGTTGAGACTCTTAAAACACTGTATCAGCCTTCAGCATCTCAGACTTTGGTGCCAAGAAATCAATTGAAGAACTGCTCTCACTTCACCCAAAATACCTGGGTTGTTTTACCCACCAGCTTTAGCACACACCTTCAGGCCATACCTCCATGCAGCTCCCGCATCTGTCACGCCTCAAAACAGATCCAGTGTAGTAACCACACTGTCCCCATCCTGAACTGCAGCACTTGATAACCACACAGGATTTGCTGGTACCACGAGAAGCCCCATCTTCTGAGACACACTCATTGTATATGTTTCGGTCAGCAGCAGTCCATCCTAGAGGGCAAGAAAGTGCTCTTACTCGCCAAGCAAAGAAACAAAGAGAAGCAACAAAGTCCCTCAAATTTGGGTGACTTAATATTGCCTGTTAATTAGTTTTACCTCCATACAAAGCTCCATGTGTAATCAAACCACCCTCTTCCAGCACCCTCAAACAAAAGTCCGTTGAGTTTCCAAAGTCCTTGAAAATTTATATAGTGGAAACATAGCAGGTACTGGACAAAAATATGAAGAACAAGAAAGGAAATCACAAGAAGAGGAGCAGCACTACAATATCAAAGTACATAAAAAGTAAATTTCTTTTAGAATGCTAGCTGTGATGATCCATAACATATCCAGAGAAAAGGAAAAAAAAAGCATTTACAAGAGACTCCCAGTGAGCAAGCTTCTTCAAGAAGAAAACCAAATAGTCACACTGTGGCACTCCTTCATAGATTTATGACTCAAGAAAAGAAAACTTTCCTTTATCCATGCCAGACTCCAAGCCAGCCGGTTAGGTGACTTTGGCGGAGTGCTCTTCAGCAGCACTTTGCATCACGTGGACTGGCAGCTGTCCTTGGATGCAGCCCCCGGGAGGATGCTGACAGGATCTCTCTACACCCTTGGGAGTTCACACACTTGGTTTTCTTGACTAACCACCACAAGCAGCTCAACTTGTCTCTTCAGTCAGATTCAGCCCCCTTTAGTGTCCCGCTGACTCCAACCTGCTCAGCTGTGTTCTCAATACCCGACAAAGGCCCCTTTGACATTGTGCTACTGAGAATGGCAAGGAGGAACAGGAGTTGTTCCAGTGACTACAGTGCCTCTGGGTTTGTCATCAGAAGCTGAGCTCATATGGATTACAGTCTGGCAGCAAATTATTTTCTACAACCCATCTCAAATGGAAGACATCACTGGACACAGTCCTCCTTGGACACAAAAAAAAGCTACACAATTACCTTTTTCTATCCATACTTTATTACAGGTGTACATATAATTATTTATATTTTATTTTAAACAAGAAATTCCTTTCATGGAAAGGAGAAACTTTTACCATTAAAATAGAGTGATTATAACATGAGTATTTTACAAATATGTACAAATATTGGCAGCTAGTTTCTAACATCATCTGATAAATGCTTACACACTATCATCTACCAAACTATCAAACCCAAAAATCATGAGACCTTCTAAATCCAAACAAAAAATAAATCTATTACTAGCAAAAACAGGTGGCTTTTTTTTTAATATGAATACAAAAGTTGCATAATAGATATTCACAGTGCTTGTAAGATATTGGTTCATTCTTAGTCTATACATAAGAGTGTCTGGTCTCCCCTTCATATGCATATGTCACTTACAGTACTGGAGGGAGCTGCACAGACCACTGAGATAAGATGGTCAGACCTGTAGAGTTTGCCTTCCCTACCAGCTATGAATAAATACAAGAATCCCCCAGGTATGTACAAGGCAGTGGGTGCTCATGCCAGAGTCAGTTACACTGTTTTCAGGCATTGGTGTCTTTTGTAACCAATGGCAGCAGGATTACAGCAGTTCACCAAATCTTTTGGACGCCTGATAACTGCAAAACCAGAATAGTGAGCAGTCTGGTGACAATAAGCACTTGCGTGATGTGGTCAGGCTGAAGCAGATATGGATGTGATTGTCTTTGAGAGAAGTGTGCACATGGTGCACATGCATTTTATGACACTTTTCCAAAGGGCTATACCCACTGAATTGATCTTTCTTCCTGCTAACAACCATTCCCAGAACCACAAGTAACTCTATATCTGCATGGGTGGGAGAGCAACAGGTTATTGGGGCCATCACTCCAGACCTCCCCCTCATATTTTTCATGGAAAGGCCTTGCTGCAGTAAGAGCCATCCATCAGCTCTGTGGTGACTGCAAGAGCAAGGCTTCTGCATTGCTGCAAAGCTGCTCCCTGCGCTACAGTCCCTGGCCTCCTGGATCCTCGCCATGCCCATCTCCCATGACTTATGGCCAAACAGGACCCAGGTAACAGGGAGTGACTGACAGTGGGAGGCTTGACTGGACTGTTCAAGAGCAGCCAGCCTGATTTCCTTTACCCATTTAGATCCATGTAGGAGAATTTATTTTGGATGCAGTAAACATACCTCAGGTACTTTGCAAAGGCATTTTGGCTTTGTTTGGAAGAATGGAAAAGAGGCTACAGTGAACACACAGCTCCTAATTGTTCATAACAAAAAGAAAGAACAGTGTGATCAAAGAGGGCACAGTCAATTAAGTCATGGCTACAGCGAGCCTGTGCCCATCATTCATTCCTCAAACACAGCTCGGGTTTGGTGCTGGATTCATCTCAGGATGTAGAGCTGCTGGTCCCACTTCAGTAAATGCAGATGCACCTGCATGCCCTGCCTCTACACCACACTCGCACAGAAGTAGCAAGATGATGGACTTCATGGATTTGCTACTGTAATGACTTATGGGAATGCAATTTACTGAGCTTGCAAGCCCACCATCAAAACAGCAGCTCAAACCATCCTTGTCATGGTCTGGCTTCCTTCCTTTCCTGAATTAGGCTATATTCAGCTTTTCATGACCAACACTGCAAAACACACTTCTCCAGCCAGCAGGATAATATTCCTCTGCTTCTAGAATTTGCCAAAACACACTTCGAAGGCTGGGCACAAAGCTGGGCCTTCAAGTACAAGCTTCCCAATGCTGGAAATTGATGAGGGGAAGAAATCAAATATATACTTATCTGCATGTAACAAAGTAGCAGGATGTCTTCCACACCAAATGCTTGAATCAAACAGCATAATTATGATTATTTCCCTAATGAGAGCCAGCACAGCCAGCTCCACCACTCTCAAGGTCACCAAACAAGTACCTTTGGTCTGGCACACAAATACCCTACATCAGCCCTGCAGCACCACACGCATGTATTTGCATGACCTATCCATGACTAAATAGGACACAGTCATTCTGTCTGTCCTTACCAAGTGACTTTCTCCAGTCCTTACTTGCCTCCTAAGCTCAGGAAAAAAATCTAAGGAACAGATTTATTAAAAACAAAGAAACTAACAACATTAAAGTATGAATCAAAGTAAGGGGTGATCATGCCTGGACAAATTCTCCAGTCACACTCCTCTCTTCAAAAGCCAGTCAGTTAATATTCTTGCCCTCTGTACTCTCAGATGCAGCCAAGTCATTTACTTTATCTCCTCCCTATCTCCCCAAGGATATAATGCCAATCTGCATCACAGCAGTAGTAGACAGCTGACAGTCAATTCCATGTGTTGCAATAAAGAAAAAAAAGACCACACATTGTATTTGGCTGGATGCTTACAACAAAACAACAACAACAAAAGGAGAATAAACTCCTGGCAGAGCAGGTCTTGCTCCCAGTGCAGCAAATAAGCAACTTGTGTTCATTACAACTGAAACAGGTCAGGCACTTCCATACACAGCCCTCCAAATGTGCCAACAGCTGTCAGGCCAGGATATACTCTGGGCAATGTTGCAGCAGCACAAACTGAAGACAACCAAACCATCTGCACGGTAGCATTAAGAGACATGGACCACAAGAGAAAGGCAGGAACATGACATAGACTTTACATTTCTTTCTGATTAATCCATTTAGACACAGGTTGCTTTACTAGCTCAGTGTCAGTTTTGGTCCACTATTTTTGGTTTTTATGTTGGTTGTGTCACGGCCAAGGGTGCAGGCCGCTTCCATTTTCTGCTCAGACAGACACCTCCAGTGCCAGTGTTAAGTGCTACACTCCAGCTGATTTGCCCTGTAGCCAGGTCTGCAGAAGCGATGCCCCTTACTGATATGGAGCTGAATAACAAAGCTGCTCACCATCTCCTGCAAGAACCAGAGTGACATCACATGTGTTAATGAGGTATATATTTCCATGATGAGCTGTTTCCTGGTATGGAAGAGCTCCAATCTCATTACACCACAAACTCCTCTGGGAGCCGGTCCTCTCCCAGAAGATCCAAGGAGAGGCAGTTCATGGATCGCTTCCCGTAAAGGGCAGACTTGGTTTTGCAGTCCGCTGTGGAATACACGCAGCCGTAGACAGACAGCTTATCCTCGAGGCTGCAGCCGAAGGTGTAGCTGTGGGACGTGTCTGAGGACAGCGTGGCACTGAGTGACGGGTGACGGTGCTTGTACAGGCGGATGTCATCCAAACTCTGGCTGTGCTGATCTGTGCAGCTCCTGCTCTTGGGCGGTCTGACCTGCCAGTTCAGCAAGACATACACGAATTAAAACAGTGAGCTCAGATACAGCCTAAGGATGCTGGCTGTGCATGCTAAAAGTTTCCCAAAATTGTTCTTCCACTCTTTCAAAAGAGCCCCACCAGCCTTCTGAAGGATGTTGGCTTAAAGAGGGAACTGTGAACAGCTCAGAAATTACAAGTGCATTAAGCTGCCCTGCCACATTGAGCCAGACCCTGATCTGTCTGCACTGTGTGCTCAGTGTCCAGTACAATGGATGAAACATAGGACCAATACTGACACCTGAATGACCTCACACATCTTGGCAGATCCATGTCCTCAAATGGACAAAGTGCACCTAACAAAAAACTACCCCAAGTGCTTGAACACACTAAGTCTGATGAGCTGAAAGGAAGGTTCAGAAGGCAACCATGCAAACTAATGGTTTGCATCGTCCACTAATTGCAACAGTTTCATCTATATAACATCATTCCATAAAGAGCAGCAACAAATCTGCAGTAATTCCTAGAAGCACCATCTTGCTACACAAGCCCCTTGAAGGAATTATTGACCATTTGATTTCCAGCTTCACCACTTGTATTTTTTTCTTGCTGTGCCTCTTTAACAATCATGTCTTAAATGCTAATATTAAGGCTAATTTCAGGAATATAATTTTGAAACCAAGACACTTCTGTCGGCACCACAGAAAACTTTCTCCCAGTATCACTGCTCTCACTGCCATGGGAGGGGAATTACAAAACTACCCTGAGGAAACCCTTTGCTGGCTCAGCTGTACTCCCAGAAATAGGAATAGTTTGCACTGTCTGGTCAACATTAAGGAAACACTGCAGCATTTAGTTACATGGCCTTGTAAGGAAGGTTTTGGTAGTTTTCTAAGGAGGCACCAAGTATGTGATGCACAAAAGTGGCAGCCAGGTCTTGCAATCATAGTGACAGTCCTGTGTTGAGCAGAACCATTTTTATAAAACAAATGCCTCATGACCAACATAACCATGATAATAGTAGTAACTTTAAAAACATTACAGCTTTAAGCAAGATGCCTGCTTCCAGCCATGTGCTCTTAAGTCTTTCACTCAAATAGAGGAATAAATTCATTATGATTTGTACTGTATGGTCTTTAGCTTTGGAAAAAATAGCCAAGCTTGTATTCAAATCTCCTACAGCACTTTATGGACTATTTTGCTGATACATGAAAATTTCTTATCATTTTTGACTGGGTCCAGAAAGAAACATGAAAAATAAAAACCAAAGTTCTAAGAAGTGATTGAAATCCTTGTTCAGAGTTTTAGAATTCTCTTAGTAGATAAGGCCAATTTGGATTAAGAGAGGGAAGAAAGGGTAGAAGCATTTTTTGTGGTGGTTTTTGTTGTGTTTGGTTGGGTTTTTTTAAAGAAACCACAACATTCCTACCCCGGGGGATACAGCTATACTTTGAAAAGAGGCCTTAAAAAGACATTTTAATAAGCTTCTTCCAAATATAACTTCTTGTATGATGTACTTTACCATATATAGTTACCCTTTTTCAAGTGTTTGATGAAATGAAAACCTTGACAACAAAGACTACAGAGTATAATCACACAAATGATATAACAACTAGAGCCTGAGCATCTGGTTTGGCTCTGATGTAACTACTTCTGACTTCAGCAGCAAGAAGATGATCAAGTTTGCAACTCATAGACGGTCTTTGCTCTGTATTGTGCTGAAAATCTGGAAGTGGTTGATTTTCCATGTCCCATCCAGAAGACAAAGGTAGACAATAAATGGCTTGCAAGATCTCCCTCCTGATTCCTCCAAACCTTTCTATACTACTCTGAACCCAAATGCTGCTCTTACCTTATTCCTGAGAGCAGTAGCTGGCCAGCAGCTGTTTTAGGTTACACCATGTAAAAATCAGTCACATCCAAACTATTCCACGTCTCCTGATTTACAGCTGTCTCCATTACACTAGACCTTGGTTCAATGCCCAGACACAGACCCTCCTGCTGAGCAACCTCTCCCTTACCTGGTGAAGGGATTCCACGCTTTGGCCTCTCATTTTGATTAGTGTGACTTGCACCACCGACAGTGATTCCTGATTTATAGCTGCAAAGGAGAAGCAAGAAGTGAAAAGCATTGCAAGCTTGAGCTTTTGTGGGCTGTGGAAAAAGGAAGTTGTTCTCACAGGCCACATTCAAGCAGTGCTATCTTCTAAAGATAAATATACATCATTAAGCACCCTCAGTGCTCCAGGAGTTTTGCTCACAAGTACTCATTTCTGGCCCTAAAGATCAATGTTTGAAAACTTTCAAGAAAACAGTTTCTTGCCAACTTGTCCCATTTTCATCCTTTTTGCTCTGCTGTAAAGGCTGTATGTATTAAGGCCAGACAGCTCCTGCATAACCCTGTTGCCTAGCATTCCCTGTATCAAAAGCCACAAAACTTTACCTAGGAATTCCTGTGACCATCCCATTATTCTGTGGTTGAAGCCCTTGGCTGTTCTGTGGCATGCAAGATTTTAAAGCATATTCTTTCCCTACAAAAGGTTTACCTCAATTATCTTTTTGTCATTAACTGAATACAAGCTCGGCACACTTAGAGAAGGGAGACTTTGAGGAGCACAGAGGAGAGTAGTACTGTACAATACAGAATGCTGGCCTTTAGATGAGCTGCCTGCAAATCCTGTTGCAGTAGGGTAGTAAATAGCACTGGCAGCTGTTTGGAAGGAGATAACAGTTTTCTTATATCCCTCAGATTATGCCTGTTGCTAGAGCCTTAAAGAACAGCATTGAGCAGCAGCAAAAAGCCATCTCACCTTGGCAGCTAGCAGCATCTAGAGGCAGGGATTCAACAGATTCTCCCACAGTGGCCTCCTCTAACTGGTCTCCCTCTAAAGGCTCATCTACAGGCATCTCCTCTGGCTCATCTACTGCCAGCTCAAGCTCTAGGAGGAAGAGAGCAGCAGGAGAATGGTTAGCATTACACTTGTGCTCCAAGCTGCTGTACAGTCTCTTACTCCCTGTTCTCCTGCAGGAGAAGACAAAAGTGGGCTTAGAAGTTGTTCCACATGTCCAAATTCTTTACCATCAACCTGAGTGTCATCTTCAGGCCGCCCTTTGCTGCCACTGTCAATGCCAGAGCTACCGTAGCTGATGGTTGAGCTGCAGGATTTCTCTTTCCTATGCACCCGGTCAATGCCAAAGGGCTCATCCACCGACATTTCCACAGACACACGGTGCCTGGAGTCAGCCTCGATGCCTGAGGTGTGGGAGCTGCTGTGGCTCCCCGTGGACTGGCGCGAGAGGCGGTTGTCCCTGCGGCTGCCCCCGCTGCTCCCGCTGCCATGGGAGTTCTTGTCGCACGGGTCCAGGTCCATGTCTAGAGTGTCACTGATATAGGACTCCCGGTAGCGCTTCTTCTCTGAGGAAGAAAGAAAGGAGAAACCAGTGAGAACTCTAAGGAAGGGTAGCAAATATATTCAGGAAGTTCTGTTGGCACAAGCCAACAACTAAGAAACAACTGCTGCAGCTACTGAACAAATACAGGGACAGCTTTGTATTTTGTTTGCTCAACGGATGGATGCTCGGGTGGTTGTAAAAGAATTAGTCATACTCGCAGTAAACCCAGCATCTCCTAAATTAGAACAGGCAGGTAGAAGCAGTTATGATACAGAAAACAATAGGTTTCAGAGTGAAGGTCAATAACAACAAAGCAAAACAAAAAAATGGAATTAGTTAACTTCAGTGCTCAATCTTTAAAACCAGATGCACCGATTGGTTCTTGAAATACCCACCATTGTGTGAAGTTAGCTAAGAACAAGATTCCTGTGGCTGGTAGTTATTAATGATTTATTATTTCTCCCATGGCTTGTATGTGCTGAGGGTGGTCGAGAAATCCATGAGACACTAACAGACACAAAACAACCCAGGGCCTTTTGCCCACAGGTCCTTGATCAGTGAGCCTTTCTACAGGTGACATGCACATGCCACTGGTTGCACTCACACAGTTCAAGGCCGCTGCTGCCACCCCACTGGAGGGAAAGACAGAAACCACTTAAAAGGAGGTATTACCCCTCTACTGCTCTCAAACAAACACACTTTCTGATCACAGTCTACAATCTACATAAACACTTCTTAGGAATGGACTTGAAATGTATCTAACACCCTAGTATTTCTATCACTGGCTCCCTGATAAGGCAGAAACACCATTACTTAGATGAGAGCAGGCACCATGAAACAACAGAAGAGACTAGCATACTGTACTTTTCCCCTTACCAAACTCACTTGGATATTCCCTAACATACCTTCAGCCTCCTCCAGTTTTTGGATCTGCTTCAAAACTGGCTGAATATTCAGAAAGAGCCGGTGGCTGTTGCTGAGTAGCTGCAGCAAATGCCGTGACCTGAAGGGGCAACCCGTGTAGTAAACCAGCTTCCGTGCAGAGGGCAAACCATCTGGCTGGATTTCAAATTTTTTCCCCTGCACAAAGAGGAAAGATGCCAAAGAAATGAGCAAGAGCATGTTTTCAGCCACACAGCTACCAGAGAAAGCTGTGGCCTTGTGTATACAAGTGACAGGAGCTGTCGTGGCAGTACAGGTAGGATGACGGCTTTGCCACATCGCAGGTTGACAGCCACTGGCAGATGGCCTCCATTCTGTCATACTCACCAGAAAGGCCAGCTTCCCAATGTGCGACCAGGGAAAGTCGTAGAGGAGCTGGCGAACGTGATTCACCTCCTGCAACACATCAAACTCAGAGTGACACAGGGACTGGCAGGTACAGGGTGGAGTCAGCGATGTGCAAAGAATTTGCAAACAACCAAGAATTTGAGATATGCGGAGCCTGGTGTTTGCAGGGGAGACAGAGGAGCCACGGTGAGGGGGGAGGACAGGGGAACTGGGCAGAGTTAATGCTACACCAGAAGGCTTTCACAGCAGTCTGTTACCTGATAGATGTGCATTCCTCTCAGGGTCAGGCCCAGGATAACTGTAGGTCGATCCTCCTTCTTATCCTAAAAGAACAGAAGAGTCAAAGGTTAATCTACAAAGATCACGCTCTTGTTCTGGCACCTACTGCAGGAGAGGTAGCAGGACTCCTCATCGGGCAGATGCCATCAGCTCATTTGGTTTTTATTATGTTTGTAAAGTGCACCTTGCCTTGTTGACCCCTGAAATATCTACACCTAAAATCCCCTCATGCTGGGAGGCTCAGGCATTTCACTAGCATGTCCTAGCTGCCCTGGACAGGGAATCCTGTAGCTTTAGTGATTTGAGAGTATGGACTATTACTGATCTCAGAGGTAACCTCTCTTGTAACCACGTGCTGTCTCTGCTGTCCCCATGAACATATACCATTCTTGCTCTCCAGGTGACAGAGAGCCCAAAACAGAAGGGAAGCCCATCCCCCTCTCCTTGCATCTCCTTGCAGTAGGTGAGCATCTTAGGTTTGCAAGCAACTAAGCCTGGACTACAAATCAAAACTTATTTTCTCTATAAAATCCATGTTTCTTCAGTAACTAGAGCTGTAAGATATGTTCAAAAGACATGGATACTTCCCAGACATTAATTCCCACTGAGTGCAAAAACACAAAAAGTTTAATTATGAGTCTGACGAAGTAGAGTACCTCCATTTGGAAAAAAGGACCAAGCCATTCCTAATTGCATGAACAAGTTTCACTCACCTAAGTGGAAAATAAAACTTCTCATTAGTTCTATTTCGAGATCTAAACACTCAGCACGTGAAAATGAAGCACCTGCTGTTTGAGCAGGCTTGGGTAAGGAGTCTAACAAGCAACAATGAAGGAACCCAAAACTGCCGAAAAAAGCATATAGCTGAAAAAGCATCTACTACTCTGGCAGGGCTGGAGAAGGAAGGGGATATGAAAGTTGGAATGACTCAATGTCACCTTCAGTTATTGCATGACATTTGTGTGAAAGCTGGCTGACCTTTTGTCATTATTTCAATGAACAATAAGAAAAAAAAGAGGTTTCACTGATTTCCCTGGTGCAATTCTATGGACAGGCAGGGACAAATATGAAGTTTTGCCATTCCTGTGGCCAGTTTCTTGGCCCAGAAACAAAACTAAATTCCAGCTATATCTGTATATTGGCAACAGTTTTGTTTGTGGGGACAGGCCTCACTGGCTGAGCATTTCAGATTTGTTTGGCCTCGCTGAATCAGAGGCAACTGTTCCTCAAACAAACAGAAAGAGAAAAATGCAATGGTGCACTCAATTAATGATGGAAGAGAAGTTCAAAATAAGAAGCTCTTTGTTTAACCTTCTGCAGCCTGTAGAAGTGGACAGGCACATCTTCCAGCAGGCAGGACTCCTTAATGAACTTCAGCACTGCTTCCTTAGCACTCAGCCCTTGCTGTTCTCGGTGCATCTCTGGGGCATGTTTCAAGATGTAGTCGCTCCCCCTCTTTGCAATTATCTAAACCGCAAAGAAAACAAACAGGTCAGCAACTCTTCAGCAATCCCCCATGAGAGGCATCTGTGATCAACAGCAAAGCAGTGGCTGGAAGTGGAGGAGGTTCATATATTCCCTCCAGAAGTTAGTCCATGTTCGCCTCTGCCTCCCTAGAAGATAAGCATTTAAAGCACCCCAGATGACACCAATGTCTCTAAACAGATTGTTAGTGGCAAAACGATAACAGACCAAGACTACAGAGGTCGTGTCAGCTCTTTTCACTTTTAAGTATTGGAATTAGTTTTCCTAACTCTTGGCATCCATAAATGTTTATGGGCAGATAACAAAGACTGCTCTGCATGCCAACACAATCAGCAGCAACATCTCCAAACAGGCAGAAATACTAGGTTTTCCTTTTAAGACCAGAAATTACACATCAGGCTTATTTAGCATTTCCATTTTCAAAGGGGTGGATAACACTATCTCAAGGTATTTTTTTATCTCCTGGGAGTGGCTGGCAGGCACGTGGCTTCACTAAGCAGCAGCAAAACCTGCACTGGGCCTTTTGCTCCTGCCCTGCAAGTGCCCAGTTCCCATGTTTGCCCACATACCCTCTCCATACAAGGCTACTGGGCAGCTCAACACCCTCCCATGCCCAACTGGTTCCTTTCAGGCTGTGAGTGGCAGTGACAGGGAAGAGGGATTATTGGCTGAATTCAATTCACAACATCCCTCACCACCAGGGGCATTTGAAACTGGATTGTACCAGGTACCTGAGAACATTCTGCCAGAAACAACCTGTCCTGGCTCAAACCAACCAGACCCCATCACCACCCAGTTCCCGCTTACATTTGATATTAACCCCCTTGTTTACTCTCTTTGCTAACACCTCTGCATGCCTTGCCAGATTAGCTGCCCTCCCACGAGGAAGGCTGGCCTTGGTGGAGGACAACATCAATGCCATCAGCTGCTCAATGTCAGCAGAAAGAGACTGTCAGCTCCACGGTTCAAAGCTGGGTGAGTCAGCCCAGGGCAGCACTGCGTCTCCTCACTGGCACGAGACTTGGGGCAGCCCTTGGCCAAATGATATGAGGCACGTGTTGAAGGAAGAGATTGTGCTGGAGGAGGAGATTGCTCACTATCTCCTCATGGGAGCCCAGGGGCAGGGAGAGAAGCGTCCCCATGCCTGCCAGATTTTGCTGTTTGTAATGATGTCATAAATCACCCACGTACTTGCTTGGGGTTGTGGCTCAGCGCAGGTGAGCAACAGTCTGTGATAAGCCCTTTAACTGCCTTGGAAACAGCACACAAGACCCACCTTTTCCAGCCCTTTGTTAGCTACCTCCTGACAGGCACCCCATAACAAGGAATGGCATGGGATGAGGGCCTGTTGTCTGGGAGAAAGGCAAACTGCTGCACAGCAAGGCAGGCAGACTAGGATTTGTGCACCAAAGAGACAATCAGTCTTCAAGACAAGTCCTGTCACTGTTCTGAACCTCCTCCCCAAAGCAGGGGACAGTGCCATCTTACAGGGGAGATGCAACTTGCCTGGGACAAGCAGCCAACTAACAGAGTCTTAGCTAATTAGCCTTCATTTGACAACTAATTCAATTCTTGGTTGTAAGTCTTGAAGGGCACAAGTCACAGGCATATGCTTATAAACAAACATGCAAACCTTTTCTCTTTCCTCTTACTGCATTTGAGACAGAGATTAATGACTAAGCAAGCACCAGGGGCACGGCACAGCAGTACTACCCCCTAGGGTTTGGATCTATCCATCCCTGAAGCAAACAGTATAGAGATGGGTACAAAGGGCAATGGACTTGGCTTTGCAGCCCTGAGGTTTTCTGGAGAGCTTGGGTTGTGCAGATCTTGCTGATTTACCACTGGAAAAACACAACCCTTTAAGCCATAGAAGAATTAATCAAAGACAGCTGCACTCTCAGAGTTGTTCATGTGATACCAACACATTCCATCACCAAGGAAGGTTGCACCATCCACCTCACTGATGAGTGAGCCCAGGAACATGCACCTACATCCAGCAGAAAGACAAGAGATATCTCCTGAAGGAACTTCAGGATGACACTCTACCCGTCTGGCTGATCATTGCAGTGGAAGACGGCAAAGTCGCATGGCTGCAGTTAGGTACCACTTTGGCATAGCTCCTGCTGCATGCACAATCTGTTGACAGAATGATTCCCTCCCAAACTTACCCATTGTGGGAAATAAGCCTGAGGTTCAAAATATTTGCCAGCATGGACCTTCTCTCTGTAGTTGCCCAAGTCTGCCTGTAAGCTGTAGGCAGCCAGCAAGAAGTAGATTTCTTCTTTGTGGTTGCAATGAGACATAAGTACTTGCTCTTTGAGATGGCAGTAGTAGAGCTGCCGTGCCACCTTATCACTGCAAGAGAAAGGCAAATTTACTTCAAGAACAAAGTTGAGATAAGGCCCCTCAAAAACATCATCCTGCTGAGAAGAGGGATTAAACTTTGACATGTCTGATGTGTGCCAATGCCACACAGTTGTGTGTGTAAGGAGCACCAAACCAAGATCAAGGTCTTCTCCCACTAAGTGTTATACAAACATGAGAAATGGTAGCTTCTACCTTGAGGAGCATGAGATCTAAGAAGTTAGGGCAGAAGGTAGATGAAAGAAAAATCACATCACATCTGTTTTGGAGACTGACTACAATCAAGCACTTCTGTTTCCCTGGAAAGCCTGTAGCAGCCAGGAGAGTCAACTCCCTTGGACTCCCAGTCCTGTTTCTTGCACACCTGTCCTCCTTTCCCCTCTAAACTTGGCACTGCTTTTTTGTTTTACCCTGCCTTAGGCTCATGATACTTTTCAACAGCTAATTCCCTGCAAGGTAGATCAAAAGACATGGGAGCCCTGGGCTTGTTTTTGTTTTCTTCCTCAAGCTGCTAAACAGGGATTGTCTGATAAGGCATAATTATGGCGTAGCCTTGATAACCCACACACCCCCTGCCCTCAGAGATCATGGGAAGCAGGCTGCTGACATGTACATGCAGATGAGGTGCTGGACACTATAGTCTGCTTGTAAAAGTGTGTATGTATAGTTTGAAGGGGCCAGATAGCTACCCCTGCATGGCTCCACAAACCTCTCTAATTAAACTACTTGTGCAAGAGAAACATGTCTGTGATGGGGAAGGACATGTACTGCGGGAGTGGCAGAATGATAGGTAATCTCCCTTTGTACAAAAAACCAAAATGAAATAAAAAACACTTAACAGCTAAACAGACTCCATAAGAAAGAGTCCCCTGTATTCAAAAATGAAAGACTCTGGAGAGAGAAAACATAGAAAACCACAAGCTTTGTTCAAGACAAGAACAAATGCCAAAAATTTGGTAAAGATTTTAATCCACCTAAATGATCCCAGCTCTTGGCTTGCCCTGGGGACAGAGCCACACCAGAAGTGCTGATGTAAATTAACTGTGTCAGTTGTTCATTTTTAACTACCTCATCCTTTGTTCTGAACCATGGGTGAGGGTGGTGCTGTTTTGAGTGCAGCCCATATTCCATGTGAATGGATTACAAATGCAAAACTCTCTAACTTACGAAGTAATTTCTTTTTTCCATGTAGAAAAGTCTGTTTCCAGGAGTAGACTGCACAGAGCACTGCTCAAATACAAAACCAGATCCAAAGCATGTACTTTGGAGTATAAATAACTATTTTTGGTATATTCATCTGGTGCTTTTCATACAACCAAAAGACACAAGCAAAAGAGTGCTAATCATGTTTTGATAATGTCATCATTCAACTGCTCTTTCAACGCAGATGGAAAAGCAGTCACAATTTTCCTAGGGATATGGAGTATGATTCAGGCAGAAAACATTCATGGCTGAGTGAGGAAGTCTGTCAAGGTCTTAGAGAAAAAAAAAAATCAAGCTGATTTTTCAAGCTTATTTCAATGAGCTCACAGAGATGAGCTTAACAAAGAAACATTTTTCTTGCATTTTAAGAACACACTGAATAATTCAAAACACAGTAATTACCACAGAAGGGAACTTACCCTATTACTCTTCCATTTTCTACGTAGTATTGTACTCTAAAGAACGCAACAAATGGAGGGCTGAATTTCTCTGTCCCCTAGAGCAAAGACAGAAGACGAGTTAAATTATAATCAGCATCCAAAATTCCTCTTACCCCATCTGGTAATGTTCTCTTCTCCAAAGTTCACTCCCCATACTACTTTTCATTTTCTATTCTTAGCTCTTGGCAAGTTTTAGGGGGGGAGTTTGACTGTCTTGGAGGCTCATGACAATGAGGCATCACAAAACATTCAGAACAACAAAATATCCTAGGAAGAGCAGAAGATTTTAGGATAGGAGGGATGAGCTGGTGTATGAGTCCCAGTGTAGCCTGGGGACACCCAGCCCGGCCCAGAGTTACCTAGCTCAGCACCTGGCAGCACCAGACACATTCGTGCTGAACGCAGCAAGTTTAACCCAGCCTCCCTCAAAGCACCAGGCAAGGCAGCAGGGCAGCGTGCCACGCTGGCACGGCCGTGGCGTTTCCAGGGCACTCCTAGGAGCAACCATCCATCCCTGCACCACACCACATCACTCAGCAGGGACACACGCGCTGCCATGCTCAGCAGTCACTGCCTGGGGCTGAGGCACAGCAGCCTGGTACCAGCTTCATGCCTTTTGTTTGGCAGGGCTCATGTTTAGTTATTCACACATTCCTGCAACCACAGACCAAAAGGCAATGTTGGTGTCTGCTTCACACTGAGGAGTGCTGTTAGAAGAAAGCCAGCATGAGTCCTATTGTTTTAACTACAGCCTATCTTTCCGACTTACAGGCTTGTTTAAACAGGAGGAAAAAAAGAGAAGAAAAAGGGAAAAAGAAGAAAGGAACATCTTTACTAGCTCATTCTCTCATCTTTCCTACTTTGCCACTTTAATGTTCACACAGGTAACTTTGCTACACAGGCAGTTCCAAGGCTTTGCTGCTCAGACCCATTTCACTGGGACAAGGTACATGGCATGACCTCCACATCTGATGCAGATAGCTTCTACACCATGCATATATCTCCATTTTATTTCTGGAACTTGTTCTTAGTCACCCTATTTTATCAGCTAGACTGGGCTTTCCACCTGAAACCTCTTCATAGGAATGAAATCTTTGTCAACTAACCCAGTCCAATAGGCTAATTCATCTCAGACTGTAGTACTGCCAATGGCAACTCATTGAATCTTTTATGATTCACATCACAGCAGAGGTTCGACTCTAATCCTGACCAGAAAAGTGTTGCAAGAACTCAATCACAAAGCAATCTCAAAGCGCACCCCATCGTGAGGCGACCAGAAACACCCACTTTGGGAGGCTCTCACTGGCTGGACAGACAGCCCTTTGCATGACTCTGGCTGTCTTTGAAGTAACTCTCACTTATTTGGGAAAAGCAGAGCATATGCTTGGGGATAAGAGAGATCCCCAAACCTCACTAGTCATCTACAAACTTCTCTAAGCAGCAGAAGTGGCAAGTGTGCCTACTCTGCAAAAGAAAACCCTCAAGCATGGTGGAAAAACTCATAACGACCCAATTAAGATATCTGAAAGCAATTGCATGCTATACTTTGTTCTAGACTATGGCTCCTCTGTTAATGAGACACACAAACAGGTATTATCATGTCTGAATGAACAGCATTAAACAATTACGTAGGCTTGTCTTTATTTAACATAGCTTTTCCCTCCCTTGTCAGGGCTAGCTAGCCTTAAAGAACTAGGACTTCTCTCAAACAAAATATCCTCTCTCTCCACTGTCCTTTTGCACATATTCTGGGAAGAGTCACGGCTCCAGTCATCTCCCTTGTATCAGATTCAAGTCACAAAAGGTCATTTTAGGCTGTTTTGCTTAAGGATAAAAATGAGGTCTCCAGACTAAGATCCAGACTAAGTTCAAATGGAAAACTGACCAACTGACCTCCTCCACTTCTGCAGCAGTCAAGCAGCAACCATGTGGTTACTATTGCACAGGTAAAGTTGTGCAACGGGCTCTTTTAGCTCTTTTAATTAATTGTACAGCTGTGCACAAGCCACTGCATCTTGCTACTGAAAAGTATTCTGCAGACCATCTTCAAGAAATGCTTTATAGACCTTAGTTTAAGAGTTTTTGTTTCACTGTGTAGTCCAATAACAAAGCAGCAGCCTCCAAAATTAAACATCTCTCTTACTTTGGTCGTCTCTTTCTTCCATTCCTTTGAAAAGTATTTGCTAAGCTTCTGCTCCAGGTCTATAAAAACGTATTCATTATCTGGAAGATAAGAAAAAAGGAATTTAATGTTAAATAATTAGAAATTTTTAGTCATTAGACATTTAGAGGACTCTACAAGTTATTTCCAAGTAATACATTTTTAAACAAAGCAGACCAGGGAATAGGCAGGGCAAGGAAGAAAAAAAAGAGTACTCTTAAGTACATATGCTATTCCAGACAGTATGGAAGGAAGGTCAGTCACACCTTCAAGAGATCCTGAGCTAAAGGTTCCCAAACACCTTAGCCAGAAATGCAGAATTCCCGCTTTATAATCAATAAGACACTTACAAAAGGGAAAAATCATCTTGCCAAGCGAATTGTACTGTCAGTTTTGCAGATTCTGTTTTTTATTGTCATTAAATAAGCAAGCCCTACCCAAGCTTGCATTCTGCCATCATGTAACACCATGGTCCAACCTGGCACAAGTAAGTAAACAGAGCTGGATATTTGAGAGGTTTCATCCTCTGCATGTGAAGGGAATCCTCTGAAAGGGTGAGAAACAAGACGACCAAACACAAATGCCTTCCTCACAAGGTCTGGTGTCTCCTGCTCACACCCAACTTCTTTTATATAGAAAAAAGATGAATGAAAGGAAGGGAAACCTGACCTGCCTCAAAAGACTAAAGGACCAGGACTTGCTCTCCACCCCAGTGCAAGTGAACAAGACACAGCCTGAATGGCACATCATCTTGAAAGAGCTTTGTGCTGCTTTCAAAGCTGATGTTTCATAACACTGCTTACCAATTATCAAATACAAACAACTCAGCCAGTGAAAGATTTTTTCCTGAGTCTTCAGGTCTCTTAAAGAAAAAAAAAAAAAAAAAAAAAAGACAAGACCTGACAGGTGTTTCAGGCTGCAGCAGCAATGCCAGCTGAGCACATTCACCTGACCAGTCCCTCTACTCTTTGATCTTGCTTAGGACAGTGTTTTGACAGGTGACACAAGTGCCAAGATGAAGAGCTTGCTCCTTAGACATGAAAGGAGCAGGAGAAAACTGGGAGGGGAAAAAGAAAGAAGAACTCTTCACAAAACAAACTTTATCCCCTTAAGACCAGCCTAGACTTCCAAATGAGAACCTGCACTTGTGTCTGTATGGCAGATGCAGGCCTGGCATGGCCAGTGTTACAGCAAGTGTTGAAGGGGGCTCTGAGCTACCTTGCAGCTACCTTTGCAAAGCATTCCAGATCCTTACAGGGGCAGATACAGCAAATACTTTCTTTTCTAGCTTTTAAAAATCAAGTAAGCAAAACAACCCTCTATCGCTACCTCCTTCAGCTCCCACCTCAAGTTAAAGAAACCACGCCTGGTGCTATCCAGAACTAGCCCACATATCATCCTTCTAGGAAACCTTCTGTAAAATATCAGTAACACTGGACACAAAAACAACAATGCCCAAAAAACTCCTGTTTCCATCTCCATGCTCTTTCCTGCATTGTACTGATTGCAGCTGTACTTTCACTACACATACACTTCTATTTATCATGTTACTTGGCATATCACATACAGAAACAAAACAGTATTTAACGGCACCATCGAAACGGCTGTATGGAATTTCTGAAAGTGTCAGTGGTGGGAATTTAAATGCTATAGCACACAAGATGATATAGAAGTTATTTTTGCTGTTTTGACAAGGAGAAGGAGAGTTTTTATCATCACAGAGATTGCATCTTGTACCTGCCTCTTCACTTCTGCCTGTAAGATACGGTAGCTGGGAGCCTACACTGGCCCCAGCCCTTCTTTCTCTAGGTCCATTAAGATCAGATAACGCTGCCTCAAAGAGGCTGATAGAAGTCCTAGTCAGTGAGCGGGAGAAGGGTTTGTTCATGTTAGACTTGTCTCTGTCCCCTGTTAGCTGGCAAGCTGGTAAGCATCACTCTGTAAAGTTTTTATTAAAAACTAAGTAAAAGCTCATTTAGGAATCAATTGCACAGCAAGTGACAGGAGTGGGATAACATGCGCACAGCACTCAGTCTCTCCCTGGACTTTGGTAATCCCAGAGAAGGGCGAGAGCTCCACTATGGGCTCCCCACATGGCATGGGGTTGGTCCTGATGGCACAGCTGTGCTGGGTAAAGCCTGAGTTTACCCTGGCTGGGTAAACTCTGCCAGCACAGTGGTCTTTAGCTGACACCTTGCTAAGAGGTCAGTTTTCCTTTCCAACTCAAGAATGATCCCACACCCAGAGGCATTTAGAGAAACACGTGAATTATTCCTCAATCAGGAGGGAAAAACTGCAACAGCAAGCACAGTGACATATCCTGAGCCATCCCATCACACCTGAATACTATGTCAGAAAGGGGAAAAGTGTGACAGAACAGTTACACTATAGTAAAGCTGCTACCCACACTCCACAGCCCCTATTTATCTGTCATGTTAATTAGGTTAGACATGATTTTGTGAGGGCCCAGATGTCATACCTGAGGACTTCAGGTTATTATCAGGCCTACTGAGGGGTGCACATAAACCACAAGAATAAGCCAGGCTACAGGAGGACACCCCAATGTATTGTCTCTCCCTGAGGGTCCTGCTCCTCCCCTGTCCAGTTCAGCACCCTCCCTCCTGTGCAAGAATGCAGCACTGCATTCCTGCCTTAATGAAGTTAATATTGCTGGAATGTCAACCTGCAATGTAAGCCTCCATCTACAAAAACAAAGAGGTATTTCCCTCCGCAGCCCTACTGGTTTGTGGATGGCTTTGGGTTTTGGTTTTTTTTTTTTTCCTTGCACTGGATTAGTAATGAAACCTAAGAGATCTTTTGGCAGATGCTAAAACTGTCTGCTTTGAAAACAGGCATCTTTAACAGATATGAGCAGCACCTCTGAGCAGTGCTGTAAAGGACAATATAGAAATGCACAGATGGTCCCCTTTCCAGGGAAGAATAAATTTGATCTGTGGATCCAAAGAGGACTGGATACTCAGCAGGTACAAACTGTCGTTGCTTCACTGGCCGCACCTGAAGGACAACTGAAAGGTACTAAGAAGCTGACTGAGAAGCATAAACACATAAAAATACACTCATCCACCTGCAGTTACTGACACTGAGATCATGAATCTCATCTCAGCACTGTAGGTGATTTAACAAATACATCAGCTTCTCTTGAAAGGTTTCCCCATGTGTGTGTGTGCAGATACCAGACCTGGCACAACTCACCAGTGCACTGCACTGCAATCTCAAGAAATGCATCTGGACAACCAGCTCCTTTACAGTAAGGTAATTTACACATTTCTCCCAATTTCACCTTTAAGAATTGTCAAATGAGATTGAAAGTTTATGCTATAAAAATCACATTTCAAAATAAGCAGTTACCAGACATGAAAAACATTTACCACTTCTACTCTGCAAAATTAGCTTAGCACATCTCATGTAGTTAAAAAAAAATAGGATACGCATTGTTGCAAAAATATAATGGGCCAGGTCCCCAGTTAGAAAAAAGTGACACAGTTCCAGTGAGTGAGGCAGACTTACAATAGGCATTATTTACCCTGCAGGAAAAATGGGAATAGAAAATTATGGCTGTAATACAGGGTCAAATTAGTTCTGAGTCATCGTTAACCTAAGGACCATTATTTTGCATTAACCAGTTCCTCCTCATCTCATTTTTTATGAAAAGTAAGTTCTCTGCATAAAAGCTAAGTAATGATGAATGCCAAAAACCTGTTCTCCTCCTGTGGCCATTTTGGGCTAGAAGCACCAAGAAATTCCACATAGGTGTCCTACCAAGAGACGGAGCTTAGGCCCCTTCGGCAGCCAGGAATATCACATTAATAAATTTGGCTGAGTCAAGTATATTTTAGTAATGCAACTAGACAGTCCAGAAGAATAGGATTCAAATAAAATATGAATTAGGGCAAAGCCAAATTTCCACATAGCAAGCATTTTCTGCCTAAAAGAGAAGGGAAAAAATTATCCTTGGCCATTGCGCTTAACTTTTCCCAGACAGTTCAAGAAGCTTCGTGGCAACACCATTATGTCTCCTGAGGTGCAACAGGAAAGACAGCAGGAGCAGGACAGAGGGATGCTAGAGGTAGGAGAGAGCTGAAGCTTAAAAAAAACCAAAAAACAACAAAACCCTACATTAAAACATACCTCACAATACATGCTGTAGACCTCACATTGCATAACACCAGTGTGGATTTTTTTGTTTGTTTATTGAAGAAGAGCTGGCTACACACTCCTTTTGTATGTGGAGCTCCTCAAGCTTCCAAGTGTTAGTGGTTTAGGAAAATCACTATCCACATGGCATCTGTTCCCACCACCTCTACATAACTTCTCAAGGCTCCTAGTGTTACCTTTCAAGCCAATAGAAAGAAATGTTGTCCACTTGCTGATACCTGGTTGATTAGTTTCCTAAAGGGTCCAAAAGAACTTGGTTCAGCATAATCTTGTGTTTTTAGCTTTACCTGGAGAGTACATGTATCCCAAGTGAAGGGAAGAATCACAACAGAGGCTGGGAGTAAAGCAAGGGAGGTCCTGGCTGAGGTCACTTTAGCTGGGATGGACACAAGGCATATGGAGGGTAGCAGGAAAGGAGACAGTATCAAGAAGCCTGAGATCATGTGGCTGTTAGAAACTGGTGAGGTCTGAACACTGAGCTAAAGGCTCCGTCATTCCTGGTAGTGGATAGGATTTAGATTTAGCATCTTACATTTAGCAACGTGGCATGCCCAGGCAAAGATCCTCAGACTTTGGCAGTGTCACGGGGGATTCTTCTGCACAAGAAGAGCTGCACAACCATTTCCAGCACTGCTCATCCAGGAGCAAACCAATCCCTTGCAATTCGCAGGCCAGAGAGCACTTGACTGGATGTTGTACTGATACCGAACGAGAAATGACTGACAGCAGGTAGAGGCAAAAAAATGCCTTCATAGGAAGAGATCATATAAGTCCTTTTAAGTACTTTATACTCTCTGAACACCTGAACCCTTGCGATTCCCTCTAAGTGGTACATTTCTGCACATGTATTTCTTTTACTGCATTTAACTCATCTGAGGTACCAAAGTCACTGTAATACAGTTGTACCTTAGGTTAGAATACAAGAGAAATTCATAAAGGAGATTCAACTATCCAAGCAGATTTAAGAGAGGACAGGCAAGAGACAGGGACAGTGAGGAAGGACTGGTGTATAGAAATCATCATAAGGTATTTCAGAGAACTTCTTTTGTTATTTGTCTCCTAAGAGACACTTTGTTATAAGAGGTAACATGGTAGTATATTCTGTCCATGAACTGGGGGACATAGAGATCCAGAAGAGTTAACTGGAGGCAGAGTGGTTTCGGCAGAGTTAATCACTGAGCTCCTTGCTAAGCACGTGCTGGAAAGCATGGGCCTGGCAAGGTGAAGAGCCATAGCTGTAAAAACCAAAGTATCATCCTTGAGGCAGGGGAGCTGAAGCAAAGGGTTTTGGTTTTCTAAGAAAGCCAGCCCAACAAATTCATAAGAGGACACAGAGACAGTGGCAGGGTATAGGAGCTGCAGTCTTCCAAACTGAAGGCTTCCATCTGCTTAGGTCAAGCAAGGTTTGCTCCTAGAAAAGACATTGCCCAAAACTCAGAATCGAAGGGATCTGGGTTATAACAACAAAGGAAGCCTGGCTGTTCTTTGTCTGCTGACAATCAGTTTTGTTTTAGAAGACTGAATGTGTTGCTGCACACACTTTCTGATAACATGAGGGAAACCTCCCGCAGGGCACTAGATAAGGTTGACCCCGAAGGAGGATTTGCCATATAAGACCCAGCTGCCGAAGCCTATGGAACCAGATTGAACCTGGCAGGGTCGCAGGATCTTTCACTAAGCAAACTACAAGGAAAAAAATAAAAAAGCACTTAGCAGCAGGAACACACAAGGTATAGCCTGTCTGATGATCCATGACAAAACTAGAAGAGCAATGTGTCCCAAGGTTTGTGGGACCTCCCATTAATGCACATTCCTGAACTTGATTTTCAAAGTGATCAACTTCTTATAGACGCAAGTTTTTTTTCTCCCCAGATATATTTGGTTGAAGTGGTTTTCCTCTTGAGAATAAAAAAACAGTTCAAGAGCAGAAGAAATGAAAAATTCTATCCTGACACCATTACTGTTACCTTTAATCCTGAAGCTTTCCCTCAGCATCTGCAACAGCCAGAAGAGAAGGTAACATATTTAGGCAACAAATGCTAGGAAACACGCTCCAAGACCTACAACTTAGATCTTACAGCATTCATGGTTTCCAGCTCGCATGGTGCTTTGCAGTGCCGTTTTCCTTTTTGCCACACTTAGGGGTTAAACTTCTGTTTATGATTAAGGACCCCAACCTCTCCCCCTCACACACATACTTACTATGAGACCAACTAAGCATTAGTGTATCTGTACAACGTCTGCAGGTCAAATGGGCTCCTAATCCAGATAATCCATGCAGTGTGATTGGCTACAGTTCTGTAGAAATCCTTTAATTTTCATTCTCTTGCTACTGCTGACAGTCAGGGTTTTGTTGACAAATTAGCAGCAAAGTAATGATGCAGGTGGATTAGAATACCTTGTTTTGCATGAGGCAGTATCAGACCGCCAAAACCAAATACACATTAAGAAACTGAGAAAGAAATCATTATTAAAACAGGGTGACTAATTTTTTAAAAGTGTCTTCTTGGAGCTGCAGCGCAGAGGTGAAAACACGATGCAGGAGAGGATTACCTTGTTCAAAAATGTAGACACTTCCTCTCCATTTTTTGGATACCTAACTCAGCCTTTCCTCACAGACCAGGCCCAGGCCTCCCCTTCACAGCCTCTGTGGGATGTACACTGACTTCTTGCTCAGACAAGGCAGTCGACTTAAGCACCCACAAGGCAACCCTGGGAATGCAAAACTCACCCAGGCCTCCCCACAACCTGACCTGAGCACTTCCCTTTCTAGAGATGATAGCTTGCTGTGAAGTCAAAAGTCCCTGAGAAACTGGCAGTGCCTTAAAGGGTACTTCCAAATGCCAGACTCAGAGTGCTACATCTGCTATCGAAGTAAGACCTCAGCTACCACCACATGCAGCAAGGGAGATGATCACCAGTCTGTTGACCAAAACAAAGTGGAGAAGAAATCAAGTTGTGGAACAGAAAAAGTATTTCCTTTCTGGAAAACAAACAAACAACCCCCCAAAAAACCAAAAAAGATGTTAATTCAGGCTACTGGACTCCTGCAACTCTTTTCCTTGAGTTTTTAAGAGCTTTCTAGAAGAATTAGCTGCTCTAAAAAGGAATACTTTTGTGAAGTGAGAACACAGTTTCTACTTAAAGCTGTGGACAATATACTCTAAAGTCCAGCCCAAATAGCTTTATTATGCTCTTTGGGATGCAGTGGTTACAACGCATTTCCAACAGGTTGAAAGGCATCCACCACAATAGGGTATTTTGGGACCAGAACTCCTGTGCTTGACAGGGTGAAGGAAACTGCTTCACAGAAAAAGTGTGAGGGAAGGAAAAAGCAGAATATGGAAAATAAGAAACAAAAAAACATGTGAAGGGGAGAAAAAGTGAAAGAAACATGGGTAGAACAGGAGAAGAAATCAAAGAAAATAGGAATGAAATGGCCCTGTCTTACAGGAGAGAAGAGGGGCTCCAATTTCAGCCAAGATGTCCTGCAACTGGAGGCAAAACCTGGTGTTAAAAAATGTGACAAAAGGGAAGACTCAGAAACAAAGATGATTTGTGAAAAAATTCAAGAGCATTCATGTCTTCCTCGCATTAAAAAAAAACCTGCACTGTTTTAAAGCACAGGTATTTGGGCTCAAGAAATCTCTTGGAGACTATACAAGCCTTATGAAGATAAAAAGCTTATGTTCCTCTCAGTTAGAATGCTGCACTCAAAAAAAGCAGTTCTTACAGAATGAGAGACTAAAGGAAATGAGACAAACTTTTAAAAAACCCTTATTTTATCCCACATGTTTGTAAGGAGGCAAAAGAAACCTTATTTAGAAGGACTTACAAAAGACTACTGTACTTTCAATGAAATATCTAGAATTCCAATAGTAAATAACACACTTGAGAAAGTTTTTGGAAGAGAGAAAAGTCTTTCAGTGCTTTTGGAAACGTGGAGAGGCAGGATAAACAAGACAACAGATCCATCTCTAATTACTAAGAGCTGGCGTGTGCGAGGGAATGCCAATGCTCACACCATACCAGAAATGTGATCCATCATATCAATTTGCTCCTTTAAGGCATCATCTTAACACCAATTCCTCGCCAATACTAAGCCATAGGACCAAGCAAACTGGACTTCATCCGTGGACTAAGAAGTTTTGTATTTCCCATGTGATATTTCAAAACCCAATGTGTCCCACACATGCATTCAGTCCCTTACAATTATTTGAGTTTCCTCCCCACTGCCACATTCTTTGTGTGTGACTTCAGAAGATAAGTAACACTTTCAGCACCAAAGTCCTGCTTAAATCCACCTCCTGTTCAATACCTATAGTTTTGAATATAGTAACAAATATGTTGACTAGCAACTCCCACTACAGGAGAGAAAGAAAGCCTCACAAAGAGGTGGAATCTAAGAACAAAGGTGGAGAACAAATGCCCCCCCTTTACTCAATTTGTCTGTCCACATACCAAAGATCAAAAGAGCTCTGGGAAGGCTGTGCATAATCTACCTACTTTGTGACCTTATTACAATCAAATTCCCCCCGCAGGCACAGCCACTGTGTATATATGCACACACTGTAAATACACAAGCAGGTCTGTGGATGTTTGCCAAGTCACTTGCTCGTGCATTGAGTTTGCTTACTTTTAACAATGCTGAGGCCAAAGAAGTGAGGTTCTTTAATCTTCACTAAATCACAAACTTGCTGAAAGAGCTCCTGTCCAGTGGCTTTGACCTGAAAGACACAACCAATCCAACATTACAGATGGCTCACACACCTGGATGGAGCAACTCTTCTAAAGAAGAGCTGCAAGCCAATACATTTTTAGGTACAAAAGCAAAATACCCAAACACAACCACACCAGAGAACATGCTGTGCTTTCACTATTGTTGTTATTACCATAGATTAATAATCATTAATAATTACAGAAATGAAAATACAGCTCTCTTGCAGATTTTTTTTGGGAGGTTAAGAGGGGAAAAAAAACCCAAAACAACAAAAGTTTTCATTCAGGAGAACCAGGAACAAAGTACCCAAACAAACACAAGACTCTGAGTAGCTCGTAGGTTAGAGATGTGGTTGCTCTGTACCCCACACAAAAGAGCTTGTTCTGTCTCCTGCTGACTTCTAGTTACACTGCCATTAACATCTTCATCTTTGGCAGCTGTCACCGACAGCCTGTAAGCCCTTGCCTATTTCCCTGCACATTGAGACCTTCCAATACCCCTGCCTCTTGTAATGCACAGACTCCCCCAGAAGGAGTGTGGTTCTGGTTAACTGCATGTGCAGACCTGGATGTGTACTATGATTGGAAGATTTTCCCACTAAATGTCCCCCCATCTATAGCCTCATTTCCCCCTGTCCCATCCCAGGAGTACTGACATACAAACCACAAGGCACAAACAGAAACCCCCCAACCCACAGAGGCACGGGGCAAGGAGTTCAGAGAAAGAGCAGATGGGGAGAACAGAACAGTGCTGACACAGACAACCTCAGCTCAGGCCAGGGTGCAGCCAGCTGCAGCTGCAAAATGGCCCAGGACCTTGGAATTTCATTACCCCAATGCTGGACGATGCAGATTAGCAGTGCCAGTAGCAGCAGTCTGGAGGCGTATGGTGCAGTGCTACCTACCAAGCAACAAAGATGACACTGCAGAAGTCAACTGCTTAACTCTCCTACAAAACAATCACCATCCTAATTTTTCAAGCTCTTTTAGTGTAGGTATGCCACACACCCCAGATGCTGGTTTGCACTCCCCTCCCTGCTCCAGGATGTACCATGTCACTAGACATGGACAATGGGAAACAGGAGGTCATTTAAGTACTCCTTTTCTTCTACTTGACAAGGCATCACCAGCCAGACACTCACTGCTATTTTATCAGGAGCTTTGAAGCCTGCACTACACCAACGCAAACACATGTAAGCTTTGAGCAAGGAGGAGGTAGCGCACAGTTCTGATAAGACCCAAAACCACATCTGGGTCTTATTATGAGTCTCCATGTGAGACCGCACCCTTTCAGTCTCACACCTAAATGCAGTGTTTGCTCAGACACCAAGAACACACATTTGGAAGGTAAAGTTGGACATAGAGCAGTCCGCTTTGCCAAAGAAGCAAGCTCTGAACATGTTCTCCTACCTGGGAAGGATTTGCTAAAAAAGATGTGACCTACTTCTAGCCATAATGGTTGTGGACATACAAGAGTCCACAGGCAGCACAGGACTCTCTGTAAATGCTACACAATGAGATGAATTTTCTAAGTGGCAAGCTTTCATACCTAAGGGGAGAAAAACCTGCCTTAAGATACCTAATTCTAGGGAACTGAGCACTTCAAGTGACAGTTTTGTGGCACTCAGCTCTAAACAGTGATTTAAGCAGATTTCTTGCACAACAGGTATGTGACTACCACCTTGTCCATTCTCCTCTTGGCACTCCCTTTCTGTATCAAGTTCTACTCCCAGCCTTAAAGGCTATGTAATACCAATTACATTTGCAATTGCTGTTCCCTCCTCCTACTTTCCCCACTGTTCAAAGCAACCAATACTTCCCTTTGCATTTTTCATCTGGGCGCTTCTCTTTGGACTTTCCTCCCTATGCATATGGTTCCTGTGCCAAGATTGATCCCAGAAATGCTATGACTCATTCTTTCCACTGATACTCAGCTTTGCCCTACGTCAGGCTCAGGGCTTCTTTACACGTGAAATTTAGCCCAATGTGAACTCGAGAGCAAGTTTACAGAAGGTAACTGCTACTCCAAGATCATTCTGTGTATAAATACTCAAGTGCATTAGTTACCTATGTCTATTTTTCTTGGTACATATGCTTTGAAACATCAACTGTCCTGTTCACAGAACAACTGAAAGACTTCATACTTATACTTGCCATTCACCAACACACAGGACCTCACCAGACTTCCTCCACTCCAAAAATGTCTCCCACTTTGCCTTACCCTCCTCAGGGCAGCTGGTGAGCTGAAGCACCCACTAGCTCCCCTCACTACTCTGCTTCTCCTCATGTTCACAGCTGGTCCCAAGAAGGCAGTTTTACTCCTCACCATCCCCCCCAAAATCATTGTATATTCAGAAAGGTAGACATTGAAGTTAATTAAGAGATACTCAATTGTGGGGAAGAGAATTTAAAATGGCTCATGCTCTTCTCTCTTCAACAGCCCTATCTGTGAAGGGTGTAAGACAAATTCATTTTAAAGAGTGGGCTTCAATCTATATGTGACCACATAAAACACACACAGGTAAACTCTTATCTGGAAGGGTGGAATTTATATGGGAGTGAAGAGGGAGGAATTACCTGCATAAACACTGTGCTTATCATGGGAAGGATCTATAATTTATTCTGCTGGAAAGATAACCATTCCTACCTACCTCACTGAGCTGCAAGCTTGTTTAGTATTTGCATTCCACACAGAAGAGGTTAGAAGGCTTTGGAAATCTTTAGTAGTGGCATTATTATTCTAATAAATGCACAAAGTATCATCTGTGGCTGTGCTAATTACATTTGGGTTCTACCAACATCACTAGAAAATTGCCTTGATGTTTCTTTAAAAAAGAAAGATCTCTCCAGCTGTGAAATCTTAATTTTTGTTGCTGCTTTGAATGAGTGTTGTGGTAAAGTCAGAGGCCAAATGAAAAGCTGTTTCTGGTGACTTGCCCAGCTGTAACAGGTCATGTTTCACTCTCTATGCAATTAGGACACAACTGTGTGTTGAGGTCTCATGTTTTGGCCCAGGCAGCTATTCCATTTCACACACAGGCATCTCCAAGTACAGACTTTCCCAGCTTCCCAGACACAAAAGAAAGGGGCATCAGAAATGACAAGGGTGAATGTCTTTAAAAGGAATACAAAGGGGTGCTGTGGAGGATTCCTCTGCAGGACAACGTAGTGATGCACAAGGCATCCCACTGTTCTAGAGGGGCAACAGGCAGGTGAACAGGAGGGGACACAGCACCTTTCCTCTGTCCCTGTCAGCTCTCAGTGCAAAAAAACCCATTTCTTATGCTTATTAAATATTTTGGAGGTATTAAAAGACAAACAGAAGTAGCATTTAGGAACCTGGTTTAGTAGAGGACTTGGCAGTGTCACATTTATGGCTGGGCTCAATCTTAAGGGTCTTTCTCACCCCAAATTTATTTTATGATAAACTGCAGGTTTTCATGATTTAGCAGAGCATGACCCAGTGGTGAAGGGACATCTGTGTGCTCTGTTCAGGCACAGGCAGCGAGGAGCAGTGACAGTGTCAGCCCTGCTGGCGCACTGCCCTCCTGCACGCCAGCCTGCACCTTCCCCATGGCCGGCCAGCTCCGCTATCTCCCATCTTTAGCCTCCCTGATAAGAGCTATAAGAAGGTGAGATTTAGGGTCAGCTGCAACAGACCATTACCCAGGCCTGTACACCTGCTGCCAAGAACTTAGTTAAATCATCGTTTTGTGCCTTGCACAAAAGCCAGCAGATTGCAGAAGCCTTCTGGGGCAGTGGATGGGCTGGGTTTGAACCAGTAACCTAGAAGCAGAGTGTCCCAGATTTTGCTGTTAAAGCTTTATACCATCCAGCCCTTGAGGCTGTTTCAGTTAAGGACGCTACACTTACACACAGCAGGTAGGAAAATTCCGACATGGATTTTGAAGATTAGCACGCATAGTTTCAAAAGCTACCGTTTCAATCAAGTACTTAAAATAACAGTTCACCTCAACTGTCTTCTCCCCCTCCTCATCCCAAAGTGGGGAAAAAAACCTACCCAAAACAAAGCCAAATCTCCCCAGCCCACACGAGTGCACGCACACGCTCACAAGAGAGCACTTATCTTTGAGACTCGCTTGTCCTCTGAACGCCAAGTGCCTCTTGTCAGCTCAGTTTCTCACAAGTTCAAGGAGCAGATGGCGTTGCACAAAGACACACCATGCTGTGCAGTCACCGTGCCACCCTGAGCTGCCAGCTGAGCAGGCCCTGCTGTCACCCGTGCACACTTTGAGACATTCGAGGCAGCAATCAAAGAAATGAAGCGACTAACCTCGATTTTTTGTGTGTACGAGTACTCAAGAGGAGGAAAAAATCCCACCCTCAATGGTTTTTTGCCTTAAGACTCTTTGAAGGGAGCAGCAGGCTATCAAAACCAGGGGTAGCTGGACTCTTTACAAGAGTAACAGCGATGTGTTGGGTATACTTGCTAAGCAATCAATGCATTTCAGGTTCAATTTCTAAAAAGTTGCTGGATTATTACAAGCAGCAAAACCGCTCAGAGATAATAAAAAGTATATAACAACAGAAAAAGAGCAGAGGAGACCCCCCATCCTACGACACAGCCATGACTTTTAACAAACTCTGCAAATGAGTTGAAGCTGCCCAAATAGAAAATGGAGCACCAATTACCCTAAGCTGGCTAATAGCCTTTTGGTCAGCAGACCCACACCAGGCTTTTGGGAGAACAATGGGAGCTAACAAAACTGAACCGTGGCCGCGATGCAGCGACCTCACGGCCACTCACCCCAACAGCCAGGCTGAGCTGCTCGCGAGTGGGCAGGAAGACGCAGACGCTCCGGATGTCTGGCTGCATCCTGCCTGCCAGCAGTGCCCTGCTCATGGTGGGCAGCTCCACAGGGGTCGGGGTCTCCTCTCCAGACAGGTGTCAGGCTCCCTTCATCCCATGTACCTGTTGAAAAGGCAAGAGCATCAATGCCGTGCTTCTGCTGGCACTGGGAGCAGCTCACAGCACGCATGTGATGAGATGTTTAAAAACAAAAACAGTCATCCATTTTCCAGGGCCAGACAATGTTTCCACCAGCATCACAGCACAAACCAGGCAGCGTCAGCCTTTTAAACAGCTTGAAAGTCCCAGGAGACTGCCATAAAGCAATGAGGTCTCCCTGGAATAACAAACCAGACTCAAGGTTTCCAGACTCGTAAAAGTGATAAGGCAGGTGGCACCTTGGGCCATTGCATGAAAACACCCATGACATGGGGGAGTGCCCCATCCTTCAGCCAGGCACGTCGCTCTCACCCAAAGCAGAGATTTCAATGGGTTGTCAGCGGGCACACGTCAGTGCAGAGAACTTAATCTGTGCTGTCCTCCCCCTCACTCCATCCCTGCTCCCTGGGAAATCACTGCCTGAAATCCTCTACACCTCAACTCAAAGGAAGAGGTGAAACACAAACTCACAAGGCTGAGCTGCTGTATAACACCTTTTATGAGGTAGGCACTGCCAACCTCCCCTCAAGGACTGAGCCCAGGCTGCACAAGCACCTTACAGCTGAAGTTCAGATATTAACAGAAATAAGAGATGGAAGTTTTCTTCGCAGCCAAATGCACAGTAGCCAACACCATCTTCACTTTACAGCTAGGTTAGACAGTTTCCTCAACAACTTGTTCCATTTTATGTACAGCCCTCTCCAATGCTCTCAGCATTGCTCTCAAGGAACTATCCTGTGGCACCTGATGAATCCATCAGGAAGGCGAGAGGCTCCTCAAGGGTGGGTTAGGTATCAATGCCAGCAGAGATCTGAACCAGCAAGACACCAACCACAGGATCCACTCCATCCCCATGCAAGATTTGATGTAAGTCAACCCCTAGCCGCCCTGAACACAGGGGCTGACTCCCTTCCACCAGCAACATCCAGGTGCTCACCACCAGCACAGCAACAGAGGTGCTGCTGGTTGATGCCTGCCCCCAAAGTCCCCACACAACCAGGGACAGGTGTCAACCCCAGCAAGGGCAGCCAAAGGCACTGGCTCTGGCAGTGCCACCCTCTCCCACCATTGACAGCACAGCCCACCTTCAGGGGACAGGCTGTGAAGGGAGCCATGGGCTTTTCCTTCACCCTCCACAATGGATATAAGACAAGGGATCATAAGCAGCTGGGAAGGAGGCCACGTTATGTTAACACACAACACACATACACGTATATGCATGTGCATGTATGCGTGTGATTACATATAAGTTTAAAAGGCATTTTGTGTTTAAAATCATGTTTGTCCCAGTTCAAGAGAAAATTATGGCAGAATCAAATTCTTGTGTGGGATATGGGAAAAGCAAACCATCATGTAGCGTATAGCAAATAGAACTTGGATTTATCCCTCTCCCTTCAACTCTATACTCAAGCATCGATTTTTTTTGAAATTATTTTTTTAAAGCAAATACAAGATAGATCCAGGAGAGTCCTTTTGCAAATATAGAAGCTGTTCCATGCACCTGCTTTCCTGAGCCAGCATATACAATGCTTCTTAATAAAGCAATTTTTCAATTTTTGATTCAAGTTATGTAGAGCATTCCTTGTAAGATAGAAGTACACCAAAAAAATGCAGACAAGGGGATTATTAAAGTATTTCTTTCAGAATAAGTATTTAGTTTAACAAGACCTAGGAGTTCTAAAAAGACTGTTCTAAACTAAAAGCAAGTGAGAAAACCACATTTGACTTCCTGGGACAGGTGAAAGCTGCTATTAACTGAAATACTAAGAGGAAAATTCTGATTTATCTTCTCTTATTAAAATAATTATACTGACATGCTCTCTTAGGCTGCAGACTACACACTATTAAGAGCTGTATATAAATTACAGATGTCTACAGAATGACTTGAGGGCAACAGGTCACCACTATCATTGCCAACTGATGTAATTCATGCCATATGCTTATCAACAGCATAAAGACCTCGGAGTATGAACTTTTCAACATAAGGAGGTTTATCTTAATTGTCAAATGGCTGCACTGGCCAGTACACGTTCCCTCTCACAAGGGGATATCACAGCCAGTGAAGACATTCACGGGGCTCAAAATAGAACTGAAAATAGGAGAAAAAAGTGGCCACAAAAAACCCAAACACACACACACAGATTCCTTTGGACAGCTGAAGAAACTGACTCCCGCTTCCTTGTCGCCTCCATAATAAAAATCTTCTGGAAAGTTTTTTCCCACACCTGCTTTTTCCACTTGAATTTTTAAGAGAACAGCTGTGAACCCTCAGAACAGGGAAGTGAGAAAGGCAGGAGAGAAGGTGTTTTTCTTCTTATGAATCAAAACAAATGAGCTTGTGGACCCTCCCGTGACAGGTAAGGGGTTAAAGAAAAAATGTCCTTAATCTGAAGGGGGAGGTCAAACATAAGACCAGCTCAACCTTCTCTTCTTCAGAGGTATGTTAGGATGTGATAAAACATAATGAATCATTAACTTGCTGGCAATGCATGTTTACACCTTTTTTTTTTAAAAGTTGTGAGTCAAGAGTAACTGCCCAATGAAAACCAGTAACCAGAAGGAATGCTCTTACTTAAACATACACAATTTCAGACTGTCCATATGCCATTCTTTTGTTTACCACAGATTCCAACCTCTTAACCTCAATTAAGCCATAAAAGCTCCAGCAAATGCACTGCAGATGAATTAATAAAAGTTGAAGTCAATCATCAGCCTTGGGGACAACCTACAGGTTGTTTGTTTTCGTTGTGTTACTTTTTTTTAACTAACATCACTTCATGTTTTAGCTCCTGCAGAAGTGCATTTTGAGATGTAATTGCTTGGTCAAAGGCCCAGCAAGTCTATCAATTAAAACACTCAAAGGCACTATTTATTTGTATTCTTCTGGTATCAGACAGGAGGCTTATTAGTGCCCAGAGTGGTGGCACAGCTTATTTAGCAGTGTTTATTTTACCTAAACACACATGCAGAGGATCTTTGGAAAACACGCCTGTCATTAACTTCAAGCCTTCTCTCACTCAGCAGCTCAAACATCATCATAAAAACTCAATTAAATCTTGCTCTCCTCTCTCCACAGACCCTCAAGTTGCCTCCCAGCACAGGGCCAGAATCTCAGCACTTGCTGGGTCAATGCAGGAATGGATGAGGTTTGCCCCAGCAAGGCAGGTAAGAGCAGCAGAGCCCTCCACGGGAGAAAGGAGAGGAGTTGAATGAGAAGGAAGGAGCCTGTTTGCTTCAGGTATCAGCGGGATGGCTCACTAATACACCTCACACCTCCCCCACACCCCCCCCCCTCATTCACCCAACGACACAAGGATGTCCTGCCACCACTGAATTTGGGGCCACACCACCACCAGCCTGTCTGGAAGCAGGTCTCATCCAGACGGCATGTGGGTTCACATAATGAATGCCACTGTATTTTACACACTAGTTCATAGGACCACAGTGAATTGGGTCCTAAGTCTCATTTCAGCCTCTAGGTACAGCCACAACCACATCTCAAGGGGATAAAGTGAATAGATGAATGAGCTGTAACTTACCAACTCAGAGTAGCAAAGCAGAACAAAGTTCTTGTCTATCAAGAAAAAGCGCAGGAAATTCTGTGCTTCTCTCACAAACACCTGGAAATTCACTTTTTAAGGTTTATTACGGTGAAACATCTGCTTTTGCTAGAGTTGATAGCGAATGAGCACTGAGCATCTTCCTGATGAAACCTTACCACAGTGGCCCTACGGCTTCTCATAAAAAATTGTCCAGAAACATTAAGACTCTTCTTAATGTTTTCCAGACATGATCCAAAGATGTCTTAGGCTTCTAAGAACACTAGACTCTTAGGCTGCAGTTTTACAAACAGCTTATGCAGCTTTAATCAAGGCAGTCCTGCAGCAAGACAGACAACTGCCTGGAAACAAATCTGCCTTTGGCAGCAACCCACACTTGGGCAGCCTTGTACTCATGATGAAACACAGTCATAAAACTGAAAACCGCCCTCATCTTCCAGGTATTTTGTCCCCTCAGATGCACACTGTAGGGCACCAGTACTATCTGCAAAAGAAAGTAATAAAGAGCCTGAGCAAGTAAAAGATGTCATGATGACATACATAAGCTTTTCTCAGCGATTTTAAAAAACTCCACCCACCTCCTTTGACTAACCCCTGCGATGATGAAAGTTTCTCTGAGAAGAAGCATCAACTAGGAAGGAGCGGAAACAAAGTTGCTTGTCAGGGCAGAAAGCAAGACTAAAGCTAAACAGCTTTATGTCATGGCTGTAAGATGCTGTGGAAAGTGCCACCTGTGACTAGCAGTCAGAACAACCAGGTCACATCCTGCAGCAAATTCCCAGAAGCTCATTGACTTTTGAAAGGTGTCTACCTCAGCATAATTCCAAGACTTGCATGACACATCCAAAGGCAAAGATGCCACAAGGAGGTAAGGTACCAAATTTGGTATCCACATGCTGCTTTTGGGGTAAAATACACACCTGTCTTCAAACACTGAGCATTACTTAGTAAAAAACCCCTATTCAAAGCTATTGAACAAGGAATACCAAGACACATCCCAGTCACTTGGGTGCTCTGAAGAACTGGATTCCAGAACTGGTGCAGCTTGGCTGTGGACAGGTGCAACACTGACAACTGGTTTCAGCCCATAGAAGTGAGGGATGCAATACAGCAGGCGTTCTGCACCTGGTCAGGTCTGACCACAGTCCTCTCACAGGGGAGGGATGTGGGCCTGGCGCCCAACTTTCCTTTAGGATTTTCAAAAAGTGCAATGTGAGATGCCCTCAAAAATTCCAGGGCTGTGAATCCAAGCAGACGTGGCAGATGGGGAGATCTCTGAGCATTGGTCTTAGATAGAACCAACATCCTTTTTTTGCATTCTTCCTGTACAAGCAGCACTCCTTGGTGACACTGAGCTTTCACAACAGCAAGAAAAATGCTTTCTTGCTAGTCTTCACTGCACAATTAGATGCAGCTCTTAGTGACTGCTCACACTCCCCATCTTTGTGCTTCAAAGTCTTCCTGCGCCACATCAAGCAGCACAAGGGAGTTCTAGAACAGGAAACGTGCTCTAGTGCTTGTAACTCTTCTGCTCTGAACCCCCCAAAATATGGCTGCTGTGCTTAGGAAGAAGGGATCTCCCAAAATTCCATGGACAGCCATTCCTAACCTGGGACCATGCTACTATGCTACTCTGTCTGTAGGTTACCTTAGTCCTTAAGCTCAAAGATTGGGACAACGCTCGTAACCCAGGGATGGTGGCATTCTCTTGCAGCCAAATAAAAGTGACTCATGTTTTTGGGTGCACTAACTAGTCCTCAAGAAAAGGAAAAAATGGTTAACAAAGGACAGAGCACCAAAGGAAGTGTTCCTGCAGTGCATGGAAGCGTGAGGGCAGGGCAGCAGTGGCACGATCACGCAGGGTAGCTGCCACACTTCCATCTACCTCTCCCATGGGATGAAAAAAGCTCCTCAGCAGTTTGCTCCCTTTGAGGACAGCACAACATGAATCACTTTATGAACTTCATATTTCCCTGAAACCAAAACTGAGTTCAGGAGCTCATTGAAAGAAATACACAATGAATATTAAAGGCGTCAGGCAAAAAGGGACAAATTAAGATCTCACAGGGATTATGTTTTTCCATCACTTCCAAGTGACGGCAAGTGGCTTTGAATTTTTGTACACAAAAACATGCAGCGTTTTAAAATGCATTACTTTATCAGAAGCACATGCAAAACTTCTCAATGTACACATTTTAAGGAACACCCAAACAGTACAATCTGCATCTAGGGCATGCAATTCCTTTCCAGCACGCTTTTTTTCCTGGGAAGACAAACAATCTTGTTGGGGCAAGATCAATGGACCAACTGATCCTTTTCACTGACTGGTAAAAGCAGTAGTATGTACCCTATTGCATCTGACTACCAACACGTAGTTGCTCATTGCAATGAATTTCTTTACTTCTGCAGAATCTACTAATGGACTTGTTTATTGAATATCAATCACTTCTAAGTCTTCCTCATACTTCATAAATCAAGCACATTAATTAAAGTTTAAGTGGCAATTTAAGGTATCAATTGGCCTAGGCAACTGCAGAAGTACAGGAAGGAACCAGTAAAATATGGGATTGGGCATGAGCCAGCCTCAGTATCCATTACACCTCGCATACAGCAGCTGCAAAGGAAGGCTGCTCAGAAATGCCAAGCTTCATTTTCTCAGCTGGATCCCCAACACACATGACATGAGACCTTGCAGAAGTTAATAAAAGTGAATTTCTGGAACAGGCATTCAGTAACAGCAACCTTGCCACCCCTCAAACACATGGACACATCTCTTTTGAGATGGACCCTTAGGGAAATCTCATTTATGGGAATACATACGCACAGCCGGGAGTGAAGTAAAGACAATGCCGGTCCAGGACCTCAGTGTGAAGAATAACAGAGATACTTCAATTTAGCACTCCCGTGCTGGCAATTCTGCCACATAGTGCAATCTTCAGGAAAGACCATTCATCTTTTCTGTCTATGGGAAACAGGAGAGGCAAAGTACAGGCAGCAAGTTCTTTACAGTAAGGGAAAGAGGGACTTCCTTCACAGCCACTGCAACTGGCAGAGAACTCAGGAAGAGCAGAGAGAGCAGCAGCAGGACCTGGCCTCCCTGCTGGCAGCTCAGAAGAGAGGCACCTTCCTATGTCATGCAAATTGCAAACGCATGACACCTCCTGACCCAAAACCCTATTAGTTAATTCTCCAACTGGAAACATATTCCATTTTTAGTCTACCAAGGCTATAAACTATTTCTCCCAAGGGGATCTATTATACTCTTGCCTCAAGCGCAACAGATGAGAGATATCTTCTACAAGCCTGTCTTTGCACAAGTTATTTTACAGGGATAGTATTTTTTCACTTGAGCTAGGCTGGACTGATTTGGAATGTATCCCTAAGACTCCAGAAGTATTTTGCAGAGCTGTCCAAAAATGTCTTCATTTGTCTTCTCACCAAGATCTTGTAACAGTTATAAAAGCAGCAGACTACAAAGTCTTTATTAAATAAATAAATAAAGAGCAAAGCATAAGTATAATTTCATAGGCAATACCTTGAGTTGCAGGACAAATAAGGAGAGACATGCTTTTTTTTAACAATGTAACAAATTCTTCTGAGTAGGAATAGCTTTGCTACCAGTAATAACTAGGTAAAAAAAAAAAAATTGGCTTGCTTCCCCTGAGGAAGGGGAAAGTCCACTGCTGATCTCATTGCATTTGAATTACTATCTAAATATTCAGACTACCTGGGCAGCTTTTGCATCAGTTTGCTTCTAACTTTTTCCCCCTTAAGTGTACAGCTAGTCTTGAACTAGATTAGGCTATATTCAGAACAGAGAGAAATACTGATTTATGTGCAGTGGACGAAAAGAATAGACGAAACTTCACCTGGAACACAGCTTGCCTCTATTACAAGTGTGAAAATGTCAATCTGCCAATACCTTGATAACATTAACACAAACAGCAGGGTCTTTAGATGCAGTTTCAGAGACTGCACACAGCACTGCCAGGCATCAACTTCAGCAAAGCAATGGGTAAATCAGAAGACATGGACAAAAAAAAAAAAACAGAACAAAAAAAAAAACACCCCAGCCTTACAGAATGCTGCATTTCTGAGGTGGTGCAGAATTGTGCAAAAAGAGGAAAATAAGGGGAAAAAAGAAAAAGCAAACATAACAAACAGTTAAACAAGAAGTAAATTATCTTCTCCTGTGATTCTCCAGGGAGCAGCTCCTCCTTGTCAGAGGATTTTGTTTGGGCCAAGCCCACCGTTTGTCTGTGCTCAATTACTAACCACACACTACGAATTAAGGTACCACTGCTTAACACCACCAAGATAATCAGGCAGCAGCGAGGTAACAGGGGACTTTCTGCAAGAAAAGAAGTGTAACCCTGGAGCACAGTAAGCATGCAAGTCATTTACATTGTCTCAAGTTGGAGGAACAGGAGGGCAACGACTTTACTACAAAAGCCAACTGATAGAGAGCTAATCACTGGATTCATAAGCTTTTTACCTGCAGTGCTGGGAACAGAAAAGAGTGCTGTAGCTTTAAACTACTATCAGATTTGATTTAAAAAAAAACAAAACCAAAACCTAACAAAAAAACACCCACCCATAAAAAAATCTAAACGATATGGCCCTCACTTGCTGTCTAAAAATTTCTAGCAAAAAAAAGACTTAGAAGAGAAAACTACATGTAAATCCAAATGCTTTTGGTGTTTATCCTATTTTATCAAGTTCGTTTAAAAATCTAGTTAACAGCAACAAAAATTCTAAGAGGAAAGAAAACTGTCCAAAAACCAGAGACAGTATTTTTTGGTCAACAACTGCAAAGAATCACTTCCACTCATGTTCTTCAATAGCATTGCGAAGACTTATTTTTATCTTATTCACTTTTTTGCTCCCCTCTTTTCTTCCTTAAGGTGATCTCTACAAGAAATACAACCCCCATCCCCCTTTTGGATTCCATGTTTTCCTGATTTGGCACTTCTCATCTGAAGCCAAAACACAGGCTACTACAGAGACTCCCATCAGTGCTGAAACCAGAACACTTTGATTAAGAGTGTTTAATTGTACAACAATTAAACGGGAGGATTAAACAACAGTGAGGCCAACGCATTCTGTTGTCATTCCAAGTTTTCCAGGAACAAAATAAAAAGTTAAAAAGCTAAACAAATTAATGGGTCACCAATGTTCAAACAGTTTTGGTTTGTTGGTTTGGGTTTTTAAAAACATTTTTGAAGTATTTATTGTCAGGGCCCGGGCATCACAGCAGTACTCTGAAGAAAGGACAAGGTTCAGTGTGCTAGTTTTCTGGTGTGGTGGAAAAACACAGATGTGCATTTTAAATGCCACAGGGGAGTTAACCCGAGAGCCTGTCACTGCCGAACAGCAGGAGGAACATCTCCCGATGCAGACGATGACGACTTCTCAACGCAGGAAACCCAAAGCCTTTCCCTGTAAATCGTTACCAAAAAAGAATTCCAAGAGGCAGAGGAACAACGAGGTATGGAGACTTGTTCCTTTCTGACGCCCACTCCTTCTCCCGCGCGCACACACCTGCTGCGACACTCTCCTCCTTCTCCGTCCCGCCCCGTCCGGACGCATCCGAGTCCCTCACGGCTGTCAGACCACCCAGACCAGCCCCACGAGATGCCTTCAGCCCCTCGCCCCCGAGGCTGTCCCACGGTGGGGGGACCCGCGGGGCCGTATCCCTGTCGCTCTCCCTCGGCACCTGCGAAGCAGGTGGCAGCCAACCGAGCACCAGCTGGGACGCGTCCCACACTCGCGCCATCGTACGGCCCCACGGGAGCTCTCTGGGGCATGGCCAGCCGCCTCGGGTGTCTCCCGTCGCGCAGCCGGTGTATTGCTGATCCCGCCCCAGCATCACCCCATTATCAAGCACCGGCGAGACCCACCAGGGGCTCCCGGTCCACGACACCGAGGGATGGATATGTTACCACGACTCCACGATCCTCCAGAGCCCCGCTGCCTCCTGTCCTCAGCCCGTGCCTGCCCGCTCCTGCTGCCTCGGTCCAGGAGCAGCAGCAGCTCCGTCCGGGAGCGCGCAGGGACACGCACGGCAGCGGCTCTGACGGGAAAACCCCTTGATAACGTGACACAGCCGGCGATCGCTCCGGCCGAGGCTCGCACCGCCCATTCAGCCACGAAGTTGTAAATACACTTTCGCAGCCGCTGCCGCGCCGCAGGACCGACTGCCGCAGCACGGAGCCTCTCCCGGCTCCGCGGGCAGCACAGCCCCGTCCCAGCAGCCTCGCCCCCACCATTCCTTCGCCCCAGCCGGTGGGCGCAACCGGGCGCCCCGCGGTTCTCTCCGCTCGCAGCCGCACCGCGCCCAAGGGCTCCGCCGGCACCGCTCCCACCCCGCACCCGGGACCCGTCCCCCTCGCCTTTGTCCCCCGGCAGCTCACCGGGACCGCGCCCGCCTCCCCCCTTTGTCCCCCCGCTGCCGCGGGGGCCCCGGGGGAACGCGGGAGCCCTGGGACACCCCCTCGCCGCTGCCCCGACAGCGGAGCTCGCGGACTCACCGCGGGGTGGCCCCGGCCGCTGAGCTCCGCCGTGCTCCCCGGTGCAGCATCCAGTGCCCACCGAGGCAGCGGGGTGGGCGGCGGGCGCACGCCGGAGTCCCGGAGGAGGACCGGCGGCGGGGCGGAGCCAGGCGGGGCGGCACACGGGGAGGGGAAGCTGTGGGGGCGGGACGGGACGGACGGTGCGGGGGCAGCCGTTCTGCGTGCGGTGACGGAGGTGGTGCTGGTGGGGCTGCAAGGCGATTTTGTTCTCGGCCGGTACTCAGTGCACCGTACTGGCAGCAATGAAGTTTGCGTAGGGGAAATTGCGATTAAGAGTGACCATAGCAAGTCACTGGAACTCGGGCCGGGTGGCTGTGCCGCAGCCAGGTTGACTGGGCGGTGCTGGCGGGGGGAGATGACACAAAACATAAAGAGGTGCAGTGTAAGAGTCGGGATCGGATCTGGGAACTCCGCGCCTGGAGTTTCGGGCGCTGGGAGCCACAATGCTGGGGAAGGAGGTGCTGTGCCGCAGGCATGGCATAAACCTTCGTGCTTCCCTCCCCCTTCTGTGTTATAACCTGCTTTTTAATGTAGTAATTTTCTGAAAGAAGACTGACATGATCTCAAGTTCTGTAGTGTTGCTCCCTCACGAGTAGGTTGTTGCTCAATTTCCCCACATATCCAGTTGCATGTGAGGATGCAGCCGGCATGGGAGCTGGGCTGGCAGCAGGCTGTAAGGGCAGCAGGTGGAAAGGCTTTGGCACAGTGTTGCACAACTCCATAGCAAAAAAACCTGAGATTTGTCCAAGAGGAACCACAAGAATGAGTCTGACTTGCTGATCTGACATGGCCACCTGACAGAGTGAGGGAAGCAGGACACCAGGTCACCTGTACTTACAGGTTTTAATCTTGCATTTGAGGTTGGTTATGAGACTGGCTAAAATCTCAGCCTTTCTGGCATAGATAATAAAGAGGACAGTTTACTTTTGCCTCTTCCCAGCTGGACTGTAACAGTGAGCCTGCTCTGTGAGCACAGGGTACATCTTATCCAACAAAAGTCTTCTGAGAGAAAATATTGGTGTCTCACTCATTATCTGAACAAATGGGCAGGCACCTCATTTCAGGAATGGTTCCAGGGCTGTGGATCTTAGATGAACACAGGTAAATCCCAACGGCCAAGGTGAAGTCTTTCATGGCTTGTCCTTTTGTTAAGACAAGGCTGATCTATGTAGTTGCCCTCTCAGCATACCAGCTGTTTCTAATGCTATTGTGAGGTGCCTAATGCGTAGTTTCACGGGCAGCTGAGTTGGCATGACATTTTCCTTCTGTCCATACAAGCACATCACACTGTCCATTTTTGTTCCTTACCATCTTCTGTCTCCTTCACTCCCTTTGCTCATGGCTGTAGCACCTTCCTTAAGCCAGTACTGGAGCACTTCAGATTGCCAAACTGGTCAGTCTCACTAAATGGGCACAAAATCCCAGTGCTTTTTTTTGCTGGAAGAGTGGTCTGTTCTGTTGGTGGACTAGATTGTTTCACAGAGTGGTTGAGCCAGTGCTGGAGGCAGCATCTTGTAACACAACCTACACTTCCTCACTTATTCTCCAGCATGGATTGCAGGATTGAGTGCAAGGGCACAGAATCTAGTGCCCAAGCGTAGGCTCTGTTGTTGAACCTGTTCTTAGCTAACCTGCCCTATTCCATGCATAAAGCCTGCAGCAGAGCCAGCACAGTAGTCTGGTCACAGTAGGACTTTCTGTCATGCTCTGACAGCTAGTGGAGAACTTGAAATGTTAGCACACAGCTCTGAACAGTTGCTGCATGCTTCTGGGTTTTGATCATTTGAAAGCAGCTTACAAACTCATGGCTCCAGTTTCTGTGACAGGGTGCTTTAGCTATCACAGGAGGGAAGCACCATGTCTAGGCTGTTGTCTGGGCTCTGTGGCACACTACCTTAACCTGCTCTCTTCATCATTTGCACTAGAATCCTTCAGGCTATTTCCTTAGAGCTATTTCCTTCACACAGAACCTGAGTAGGAGAGTAAGAAAAGTGTGGGTCATGTGCAGGTGATGTTTCCAGTGTAGCCATGATCATAATGGAACATAGTACAGACTGTCAGGTACGATTACCTTAATTGGAAGTATACAAATCAGCCCACATAGCTTGTCGTCTAGGATTGTGTGTCACCCTAGAGAAAACAAGCTGCATTTTGAGAAACATCAGAACTGCAGGAAAATTGAGATAGTGTCAGCCTGTTTGTTTTTGAAGGAGACATCAAAGTGTTGGAGACTGAAGATATGTGTGTTCCAAGGAAATACCACTGCAAGTTTTCAAAGCATCAACTCCAGCTCTCCTTCTTGCAGTGCTGATAAGCAGTTTCATCCAGCTTGCTCTGGAAGGTGGAAGCTGGAGAGGGGGATTTGTGGATTGGTTTTTAAAAGCCAGTGTCTTCAGAAAAAAGAGCAGCTTTTGTAAGCCGATGTCTCATGCAGAGTCATGCTGGAGTCAGAGGGACCCCATGCAAAAATAAAAGTTTGCATAAGCAAATGTCTTTACTCATGGTCTCGTCTGCATTGCATGTAGACAAAGAGATCTTCTAGTGCAAAAGGGAAAGCTGTGGCTTGCCTTCTCTGTCTCAGAAAATTTCCTTTTCTTACAATAATTATAGCAATGCGTGTAGGAGATAATTTTGTTGCTACTATTTATTACCTAGTTCACAAACAGCACCTCAGCTTGGAGAGAAATGGGTTGCTTGTAGAGTTTAAAAACAAAAGGAGTTTTCACTAATGATGTCGGGGAGCTGAAGCTGGCTTCAAGCTGTTCAAGTCATGAGAGGATGACTCAGAAGTCAGAAATTTGAGGCATTCCTATGTCTAGCGTTTAATCAACAGGCAAAGCATTGGGAGGTAAGCGGAGGAAATCAATGGCAAATCAAAGAAGAATAGGTCAGCTATTCATTAGAGAAAGGATTGATCTCAGGGATATTAACGGAAAGGAGGGCATGAAATTAATCCTAAAGAAAAGTTTGAACTAACTGTGTCTGCAGCGAGCTGGCAGTCAGGGAGCCTTAAAAAAATTACTTGACTGTCTAGCATGAAAGGCTATTTGCAGACCTGGATTCTCAGTCAGATTTAATCAGCTGCATACAGAGACTTTCCAGCCACAATGCAGCTCTTGCAGAAATAATAATTATTTGTGTATTTTTCATTGCATATACAGTCATCGTAGGTATTACACATGAAATTGTAATAATCTGCTTTCTATTAGCATACATGCTGAAGCAAAATTATATTTGGTGATGTTTTCACTGCATGTTAGAGCTCGATTTTGCTGACTCTTGCCTTATTCCTAGAAAATCATCAATAGCTTCAGTGAGACTATTCATCATGCTAGGGCTTTCATGATTAACATGTTGCAAAATCAGGTTTAATTTTGAGCTCTGGGGTAGGGATTTTTAATTTTTTTTTTACATGTGAAATATCAAGTTTATCTAAAATACTATGTAAACAGTAAAAATAAAGTTTCAGTGTGGCTTATCTGCTAGTAACAGTATTGGTTACCTTATTGATAATAATTAGTCATTATACCAAAAGCCAAATTCAAGGCATAGATATAATTGGTGAGGTTTGAGACACCAGTTTACGTTAAATAGAAATCAAATGCTGTTGTGCTGATCATTGACCACATTATGCTGCAAGTGAGGCCAAGGTACAGGTTTGGAGCCATAAACTGCTTGTGGGCACTTGAAGGATGGCTCCTGTGCCAGGGATGTGCCATGTGACTGGGGAGGACATAGGAGATTTTATTTTATACCCTATTGTCTCTGGTGCCATATCTGTCACTGTGTATTGTATCTTTCATCCCAGAGGATCCTGATGTACTTCTTCAATACGTTTTTTCATTTGACATTTCAACAGAGACACCTTCAGGAAGTAAGGGAACAGCTGCATAATGTTGCTCCGTCAGCAACCTTTGGAAACCAGGTGGGGAATCTGGATAGGGAGAATAGGTTCATAAATCAAATTTGGCCCTAGAGCATAGTGGCTGTAATTCTTACCCTTGGCAGGGTCTCTGTGGGACTGTATTTACTAAAATGGTCACAAGCCACATTTTATTCTAAAGAGAAACAATCTTTCAGTAACACTAAGTCATTTAACATCATTATAGGCTTATGATTGTATTCTAACTCTGACCAAATTCCCAGGGCCCTTGGTTTCAAGATTTCCTAACCCAAGCTCTAATCAAGCCCAAACCTGCATTCATTACACAGCCTCCTAAGATCCCAGCTAGTGGTGGCACAGCCACTGGCCATGAGGAGTTTGTCACGTTCTCTCTGACAGGACCCATTTGCTGTATCTTTGCCTATACAGGTGCTCTGGCAAGTTGGTATCTGCAGCTAAATACACAAAAAGTGCATAAGCTGCTGGTAGAAATTCCTTTATGGGGACAGGAGTTGTCTACTGATTTCACCACACACTGAAATTCAAACTGTGAAGTTTTGGTTACTTTCAGACAACTTTGAAACCGTACCAGAGCTGTTAAATCCCTGCCCAGGGTTTGACAGTGCTTATCATGTCTCTGGTAGGTTTCCATCACAATCTTAAAATAATTTCACGTCCTCAGCCTGGCAAACATATACACACATTGTCACTCACTGCTTAATAAAGAATTCTTTCCGGCTGTCCGTTCCCTGCAAGTTTTCCTCGCTCGGCTGCTAAAGACAGTAATCCTGCCAAGGCCATACCTTGCAAAGGAGTAAATGGCTTCTGCCATCTCTGAAGGTGGGTTTCACAAAGGCTTTTCACTTCATCTTCCTTCCTTTCTGATACATGTTTTGATTTTTGTTTTGATTAGAATTACTGTCTGTAATATTGTTTTCCTATTTTAAACTTTTTCTCTCTAGCTGACTTATATATTCTTAATCCAAAAGGAAGAATAACACCACTAGATGATGGGGAAGGGTGGATTTTTTTAAAATAAACTAATCAACTTTGGAAATCTTTGGAAGAATATTCCATGGTTAAGCTTTTTTCTAATGTCCAATGGAGATTTTCTTTTTCTTTTTTTTTTAAATCTGCATTTCTCTGTTCTTCCCTAGATCTAATAATAGAAATGTCTGCAGTTATAAAGTGTTGGAGTATTAATAAAAATGCACTAGAATCAGGAAAGATCCATCTACAAAGGCAGTAGAGCCAGGAAAGAGTTTTCTACAAAACCACAGATTTTTTTCCATGCCTGAAGCATTGCCCTTTCCTCTTTTTTGAAAATCCTGTATGTGTTCCCTCTGATCCCCATCCCCCAGCAAACTGGGATGTGGAAGAAATGTAGTCTTGGCTGCTGGGGTCCTGCCTGCAGCCTCCTGCCTGGGGAGCACCTTGTGCCGCCACACAAAAGAGAGCTGGTGTTTCTGGAGGGGGAATGGGGAGGGGGCTCGAGTGCATGGGGAGGGAAACGTGCCTGGGAGCAGCTCCACCAGCTCCGAAATCCTATGTGCAGGAAACAATTGGCTGAACAGAGGCCATCGCTTGCAAATGCTCCGGCAGCTCTCTCTCTGCCTTCTGCTACCAGGCAGCGGTGCAGATTTCCCTACCTTGGGAAATCTTGTGCCTAGATAAGAAAATAATAGGAAAAAAATTGAGAGAAAGCCAAAAATAAGTGTACAATCCTGCGAGTTTAAGGGAAGAGAAGGGATACCCTTATGTGCTGTGTCATCCTGCTTCTTAAATGAGAAATGGGGGATGAAAGGAGAAAAGGGGCACATTTAGGCTGAAAATTTCCATGAAGTAATTGCTCTAAGATGATTTGAATTACCCACAGGATGAATTTAGCCTGACGTGTAAAATCTATTTCTACCATTATCACTGCTAACCTAAGCCTATTCACAGATAATTACAGTCAAGTGCTCACCGTGCTCTTGCTCATCTGTTTTTCTCTCCTGCCCATTTAGTAAATGCATCAGTTATGTATTAACACTGGTATGCTGTGTCAAAGCAGCAAGAGCTTTGAAATTAGGCAGCAGGAGCAGAATATAACATGACAGGAAAGAACCAGTGAAATCTGTAAACAAAGGGTTGTAAAAATGGCCATTAGAAGTCAGTTATGGTCTAGCAAATTAAGATCTTAGAATGAAATAATTTTAATTTACAACCTCAATGCAAATGGAGGTCAAATGTGGTAAGTTTAGCTAAAACGTGTTTCCAATTTTTGCTTTACTTGGGGCAAAACAGATCCAAACATGAAGAAAATCATTGCCTGTACCTGACTTAAAATGCTACTGAAGTTCACAAAAAGTTATCTTCTGCTGTACAGTGTGAATCCCCTGCACAGACACATTCCATAAATACTCTCCTCTCCACCATGTGCTGGATAAAATTACTGATATGTAGGTCATGCCCACTTTGTCCTCATCACATTACCTGGCACTGAGTAAGGGGTTTGAATGAATTCCCAGCTCCTGTGCAAAACCAAGAGATGACTGGGAAGAGTGCTATGATATTTGTCCATACAGGAGGTGACATTAGGAAAAATGCATGAAGTATGGGATTTATTCCACACAGAGAGTATATATTTAAATATAGTAGCAAAAGAGGCATCTAGATCTCCCCTCATTCCTGATAAATTCCTTGTGAGTGGTTGGGTGGGTGCCCAAGGGTGGAGTTAGTCAGGATTTGCTCTCGCCTCTGAAAAGGGAGCTCAGGTTTAAAGGTGCTCCACCAGCTCCACACATTCCCCCTTCTTCTTACAGATAGGGCTCTGCCCCTATCCTTCACAGCAGCACCACTCTGGCCAGAGGCTTGCTTACCCGTGATAAGGACTCTTGCCTATTTTAGTATTTTTCTTGTCTCTAGAGGGGGTGATGGTTCTTCTACTGCCTGAACAAAACAACTTACTTGGAATTGAGTGTTTCAACCTGTCATTCTTCAGGAAGAAGAAATGTCTTCTTCCTGAAGATAAACAGAGCTGATATGAAGGCTTATATCAAGAAATAATAATCACACTTCACCAAACTTCAATAGTTCTAGAGGCTGCCTGGAGGTGTTAAAATGTCTGCAGCAACTCACCTCATTAAAGTATTTCTGTATTGAAAGTTATTTCATCACATTATAAACATATCATCAAGTTATAAAAATAACTCAGGTATCTTGTGAGTATAAAAAGGCTTGAGCACTGAAACCCCCTTGTAAATAAAGAATGTGGCTGTGAAATACAATCCCTGGTGGGCTTGGTTTCTGTCCTTTAGAAAGAACATTACTTTGAGACAGGCAAGGACAAAGTAAAAGCTGGAGATGATGGCTGGTAAATGGAGAAAAGGTGAAAGTAATAAAAAATGTACACACAGGGGTTGCTAATCTGAAATGACTGTAAGCATGTCTCACTGACTTCAGTTCTGAATAAATCATGCTATCTATACCAAGGTTATCTCCTTTTGTCATCATACATCAAGTAAAGATGAGAAACACAAGTCAGCTTGGTTCACTTAAAGTTACTTCCAAAATGTATTCAAAATCAGTAAAAGGCAGGAAATGTTCTCTAATTCTTTCTGTGTATCAGTTATGTCCCACAAAAACTGTTACCGTTATTGATTTTTTTAATCTTTTAATTCAAGGTTGAGGATTGAGTTTTGGGGGTTTGTATGATTGCTTGTTTTTTCCATGGGGAAGATGTCCATAGCCTCTTGGAAATGATCCCATAAAGGAGTCCTACTTTTTAAAAATAGCTCATTCTATTCCTTCCATTAAAATGACAGAAGAAATACTCATCTCAGTAACAGTAAAAGCAACTTTTAGAGTTACCCCTTGCCATCTCCAGTGGTAATGCTAAGCTCTAGCAGAGGGAAGTCCTGCTGGCACAGAAGGCAGTTTCTTGGGGGCGCATCTCATTCTCAGGGGGTGCAGTGGGCTCTGGACACTGCCCCATACATAGGACTTGGTCATGTAGATATGAGCAAACTGCTGAAAGGCGGATTTTCTGCAGAGGTCAAAACACTTCAACCAGGCATCTTGCGCTGTAGTATCTTTCTTTTCAGACTGCTGAGAAATTTGATATTAAGGTACATAGGAATTTATAATGCCCATCCCATATGTCTTTCAGTTGTTTGACTTCCTTTTAGGTTACAAATACATTTTTTCATCAGTTTTTGCGTTGAAAAGAAGTATAAGAAAATTAGAAATATGCAGTAATTTCCAATCACTATGCACGTGCCAGTTACATGGCCATCCAGGCTCATCAGGTTTTTTTGTTTTTTACTTACTCTACTTTGACTCTGCAGGGGTAAAAATAAGTAGGGTAAGTACTTTTAAGTAAATAGAGAGACCTTTGTCATGCTTTCAGTTATATGTCAGGTACAGAAAGCCAGTCCAGAGTCCCTGGAGTGACAGGTATAAGGTCAATTAAGATATCTACAGCATTTTTGCTGTCTAGCTGCTCTCTCCCCTGCAAGCTCACCTCTCTGAAACAGAAAATAGTATTCCCAAAAGTATTTGAACTTGGTCGCCTCATTTTACTTCATCCGTAAATACCCATGTGTGTGCATCCAGGCCTCTCCTCCATTTCAAGGGAGGGGAGCATCACTGGCGCTGACACACTGGGGATGCACATGGTAAAGATTGCTCTTCCGTGTGCTCACACAGAACCTGAAAACAGGGATGTCATGACCTGCTGAGGAGGCAAACAGAGCATGGCTCATGGCTGACTGTGTTGCTGCCTTGTGGTCTAAGCTCCTGGGTGGCAAGGGGCAAATTCCTGCTCCCTGTGTTTAAGGCACCTAATTTATGATAGGGTTTCAGGTTACAGCTCAACTGGTCCAGCCAAAAGAAATGTTCTGCTTCTCTCCCTCTCTCTGCCTTCTTCTGCTTCTTTGGAGTGCACCCTAGTGAATTGGTCTGTTTGGCCTACCCTAGAAAAATTGATCTATTTTTATAACTCTGTGCTGAATTGAAGAACCTTGTTCCAACAAGATACAGGGAGGGATGGCAGAGACTGCAGTTGGATTTGCTGCAGTGGCAAACAACCTTTTCAGCAGAAACTCAGTGCTTAATAGGGTTTACTGAAATGTCAAGTGGCACCTAACTCACAGAAAGAAAAGGCCTACATCTTAAAATTTCATGCTTTCTAGATCTGATGTGAAGCAGAAGAATGGGAGTGGATAGCTGGAGTAGTTGCAACTGGGAGATATTCTATGCATGTTTCTAACAGAAAAGCCACTTAGCAGAGGGAATTCTCCAACTTTTCATACCATGTCTCTTCTCTTCTGGAAGAGTTTTGGGGCTTCATATGTACCTGCCTTCCCCTCTCCCCTGGATAGGGCACATCAGCCAGTTTAAGAAAGAAAAAAAGAAAAACCCTATCTCTGTCTGGCTGTGGGAGGCCCCTCTCTCTTCTGTGACTGTACAGATCATCTCACCTAAAATTAGGCAGCATAAACAGCTCTCAATAGTCCAGGTCTGCATAGGCACCTGATGTCAATGATTTGAATGAATTTGGGCATGTAAATAAGGCCTCAGTTGTCTGGACCTTAAGTATTTAATTGTACTGCTAGCAAAGAAAATTTTTAATTTCTTGGTTAATTGTAGGTGAGATGAGAGAGAGTTATGGATATGAAACACTGTCTGTGACATCTTCACTTTTGGAGACTAGAAGCTTGCCCAAGTCCAAGAAGATAGGATGAGCCATGGATACATTTGGGTAAGACTTGGGTCTGTAAATAACATTTGCAGATGTTTGCAAGGACTTGATCTACAGAATTCCCCTCACTAGGACACAAGCCTTCAAGAGGACAGGCATATTCTCTTACTGAAATTGTCAGTAACTTGTTGTTCATGTTAATTTACTAAAGGCAAATATTGTACCGTCAGTGCAGGTGCTCTAGCAAAGTGCAACCTCTTCTTTGTTAGGATGTAAGCTAAATAGCATCATCCATCCTGTATTAACTTGCCCTTAGCCTTACATGGGATGAACTGGTGAATGAAGCCAAATACAATGAGATAGTGAACAAAAAACCATGTCAAAATTTATTTGCATTTAGTCAGTAGCCCAGGAATGAGAGCTGTGATGGTTGTGGTGATGAGCTAGAGGAATGCTGCTGATATTAAGAGCTCTTTGCTGTGTCACACATTCCTGTATTTTGCAGGATCTGAAGGAATTAGCCTCAGGAAAGCTCAGAGTTTATTTCAGGTGGGTAAACTCTTTTCTGGTCTTTTGGTTGGTGGTGGGAAACATTCATAGCGATTGAAAGAAAGATCAACCGACTAGATAAGAATTTGTTATCTTCCAGATGGCAGGTTATGAAAGCAGAGAAGAGGGCTGCGTCTGTCAGGTGTAGGCTAGGAATGACAAAGAAATTTAACTCCATTCCAAAAATGTTAACCATATTGTTCACGCTCAGCAGTGAGGGGGCCTGTGGCTGCTGTGAGATTAACCTTGTGACCCCGACAAGAGTTTAGACCAGCCTGTCAAAAGCATTATGCTTGAAGGCAGTAATCATTCTTTATTAGAAGAACAGTTACTTTGCCTGGTTTCTACTGCCCACCTATGAATTGCATTTTGGCTGGAGCACCACCTTTAGGAAATGGTGTATAGTTTAATTATTAACAACAGCAGATTTCTAAAGGCTGTGGACAGCCTCTTCAGTGTGGTTTAATTTACCCTTAAAAAGTAACTTGATGTAAAAATGTACTTATCGGTATAATAGTGATTTTCCACAGGGCTATTATGGGGCTGGTAGTAGACTGCGAATTATTTCAGAGCATGTAAATATTTTTATTAAAGGAAATTAGGAACGTCTGTGCTCATTATTTTAAGGCAGACTTGAGAGCTAAGTTTTTAGAATGGCTGTGCCTATTTATGACCATCAATTTCGGATCATCCTGTGAAAGACACCTGTTTGAAGAGCTGCAGCACTGAAACCATTGCAGCCTCGGTGGTCCGGAGAAAGGCTATTAAGTGGCATTAAGAGCTCATACAGTTGTAAAAAGTGAGTGAGATTTTGGGCCCAGAGGCTCTGCAGTAGGTTTGCAGAGAGTCAGCTGCTCCTGCGTGCTCAGCTTCCATGGCTTGGTGGGAGCTGAGGCTGCTCTGTCAAGTCCTCAAAAAAAATTACAGTTGTAATAGTTTCCCATAGTTGTGGGATTTTTTCACATTCTCTGTTGACAAGTTCTTTCAAAGATAAAGTGTGAAGTGATTTATTATTTTGTTCAGTAGCCTAATTCACTCAGTATCACTCTGTAGTGGTTCAGGTATTTTGTCACAATTGTATTACAGCATGTGCTTGTAATAAATATACACTGAACAAGAAAATAACTATTTTAGGCCACTGGATATATTCACTGTGGTCTTAAAAACCAGTTTCAAAATACATTAAAGGCATTTTTTAAGGAAGCCATACTCCTTTAATAATATAATTTTATATGGAAACTGCTGCAAAAACCTTATAGCCACATCAGATCACTTACACAGTTTCCTGCAAACATCTGGATCCTTATTGCACCCATTTGCCTAACTTTTCATCTTTCTGACCCCTCAGGCTCTGTGGATGCTGAGAGTTACGCTTGGGAATGTCTTAACTGAACAAACCTCCTGCTTCTTTTTCTTATCTTTATAACATAAAGGATGTCATTTCTACTTTTCAGGAGCACTGTGGCTGTTCATACTAGTAAAACAGTCTGGAAGTACAAACTCCTACTGCTGCGGACTACTTATAGCCTAGAAGAAGCTAAAACAGTAGTATTCCTCTAAGTTCTCCTTTCTCAGTTTCCATGCTGTCCACTTTGAGGTGTTTGATTTATCCCTGTGTTTATTTTGATGGGGATGCTGTCACCTGCTTTTTGCGATCAATAGATGCTGCCAGTGTGATCGTAGTAGGGCACGGTCAGCTGCAATCTCCCTTGGGACTGGGAGTATCTCTCTCCTAGCCTTTCAGGACAAAAAGCTGCAGCAAAGCCATTCATCTCAGGGTGCAGGCATTACACCACAGGGGGAGGTGCAGAGTTTTTAATGCATGAAGTCACTGCCATTCACAGCGAACTAATGAAAACACTGTCTTTAGCTATGTTTAAAATCCCTTGGAAGCCTGTGTGTGTGTGTGTGCACTGAGAAACAGATAATTGATACTGTGAGGTCTTTGATACCTTTTTTCAATGAGGCTAATTGTCTCTGCATAATTTTTGGACAAGCCTGCAATAGTGATGTTTGGTTGCTGCCTAGGATTAGCATGTTTAGCAATAGGAGAAGGAGAAATAGAGGGAGATGGCATCCAGTACCTAGGTGATGGACTTGGCTCAGTGACATGCATCTGAATAAGACATGCCTATTTAACCCTAGAATCATTTTTCTAGCTAATCATGGAATGTGCATGACATTTGTTATTACTGACATTATAATGCATCCATTCACACTACTAGAACTGCTAAGCTGTTTCCCACTGAAAGTAATGGAAGCTTTGTATAAGCTGAAGAGAAGCAAAATTGGGTCCCACTAGAGCAGGTCAGGAAGTTGCTCTACTCAGCTTTATTTTTAGGGAGCTGGATAACTGAAGCAGAAGCCCTCCTGCTGCAGTTTTGGTAAGAACACATTGGACAGTTATATGTTTTATAGTAATCTCTATTTCCATATTAAAAGTTTGCTTTAAGAGTATCTTTTAATTTCTTGGCTTTCAAGAATGTAGTTTTATTTGATTTTGCTTTATTACTGAACCTTGTAACTCAGTTTTCATTCCCCTAGAAGTACTGTGTGATCATGAAATCACCTCAATGCACGGCAGGTGAGCTAGAAAGCTGAGGGAGCAATTTTGGCCCCCACCCTCCCGGAATAAAGAGGATTTCTTGTCCCAATTTTGTCACTGACAGTGACCAAAGTGCTTATTACCATTTTGCTTACTGATTTTGCCCTCAGTAAAAAAACATCATTGGTACACTTGACTTGCCTGCCTCTTAGAAGTGCTACAGAAATGTCTGAGGTAATTTGACAAATTTCACAGTAGTGAAGGACACAAATAGGAAGACACATGGTCCAAAACATTAGACACTTAACTCACTGATGCGTATATGCATGTTCTGGCACCCCATGTATATTTAAAAAACTGGGCCAAAATGTACTAGGACAAGATGTCAGTATTAAAGCACTCTGCAGTCTGCAAATAGGTGTGGAACCGGATGCCTTTGGTTCCCAGGAAGGAGTTTTCTCAGTCCTAGTTGTAGTTACATATTGGTTTGCTGTTGCACAACCAAAGAACACCATAAGGATTGTTTTCATCGCTGCATATTTTCCACTTGCCGTTTTCTCTAATATCCTTTGAAATACCTCCTCCACTTTCTTGTTCAGAACAGAAACTAGGCTCACAGAACAGGCAGATTTCTGTTGTTTCTCAATCAATCTGACAAGAGAATGGTCTGATGCTGACATTTTTCTTAAACTCCAGGTTGGTGTTAAGGAATTGATTTGTCCCTGTAATGCCCTGATGTGTTCTGTTTCTGCACATAATTTAGACAGATGTCTAATAAAAGGGTTTTAAATGTAACAATAACATTGCCCTCTCTTTTTGTATCTGATGGCAAACCTCCAATTCCTCTCTCAACATTCATTACCTGTAGAATGCAGCAAAGCTTTGGGGAAAAGAAAACTGTTTATTAACATGTACACAGCATTAGACCTACATCAAGTCATGATTCCCTGGAGCCTAAGACTCTAGTCAATATGAAGTCGTATCTCTTGAGGATACAGTATGGTAGAACTAGTTGAATTACTGAAGGCAGTGGGTAAGAATTAGGCTGTGTCCATAGCTGAGATACGGATCTGGGAGGACATTTCTTCTTTCTTACTGTGCAGCACTCTTTTCAGTCCCATACTGAAGAGGATTCCAGCATCAAGAAATAAAAATATTTTGGGAAAAACTTTCTGACTATATATGCTAGACGTCCATGTGGGGAGACATGGGTGAGCAAGTTAGGCTGACAAACTGATAGCAAAACCTGAGTCCTGAGCACTGCAGAGCTTCTGCCACACTTCCAATAGGCCTGTTGTAGAATAGAATCTTTTGGGTTGGAAAGGTTTAAAGCTCATCTAGTTCAACAACCCTGCAATGAGCAACATCTTCAACTACATCAGGTTGCACAGAACCGCATCCAGTCTGCCCCAGGGATGGGGCATCTGCCACCTCTCTGGACAACCTGTTCCAGTGTTTTACCACCTGCATTGTAAAAAAAGGTCTTTCTTAGATCTTATCTACATGTACCCTCTTTCAGGTTAAAGCCGTTCCCCCTTGGCCTATCATTACATGCCCTTGTAAAAAGTCCCTCTCCAGAATTCATGTACCCTTTAGGTATTGGAAGGCTGCTATAAGGTCTCCCCAGAGTCTTCTCTTCTCTATGCTGAACAACTCCATCTCTCTGAGCCTGTCTTCATAGGAGAGGTGCTCGAGCCCTGTGATCAACTTAGTGGCCCAGTGTGCTGGTTTTGGCTGCGGTAGGGTTAATTTTCTTCAGAGAGGTCAGTACAGCTTGTTTGCTGGCTGGGGTTAAACCATGACTGTCCTTCTATGGGCTCACTCCAACAAGTCCATATTCTTCTTATACTTGGGGGCCCCAGAGGAGGATGCAGTACTCCAGGTGGTCTCTCACCAGAGTGGAGTAGACACCACTCCCTCAACCTGTTGGTTGCTCTTCTTTTCATAGAATCATAGAATCATTAAGGGTGGAAAAGACATCCAAAATCATTAAGCCCAACTTTCGACCAAATACCACTAAACCATACCACAAAGGATATGATGCAGCCCAGGATACTGTCACTGTGGTAGCAGCAGCAGGGCAGGAGGAGAGGTGAAATTCAGCAGTGGACGTGCAGGCCGCAGTGAGGCAGCCTTCCCGGGGGCCAGGCAGCCCGCCCTTTGAAGTCGTGGAACAGTTTCCAAGTGCCATTTGTGCCCCTGGCTTGGTTTGCATACACACGGCATTACCTCACCCAACAAAGCCGCGTCAGCCAGGCCTGCACAATGGTGGGGGCTGGCTGTGCCCCATGGGGGGCTCCCAGTTGCCCTGGGAACACCGCATTCCAGCATCAGCTGCTAATGTGCAAAGCATGCTGTTGGGGGCTGGCCCGGGCAGAGCATGGGAACATTCTTGCATACTTTATGAGACAGAAACAAACCGACTTTCAACAGAACAACAGCCAGGCATAATCTCCCCCACCCCTCACCCCACTGCCTTCGCCCACCCCTCTGAAACCAAAGCACTTTGGACCTTTGTATGAGAGCTAGGAGGTTCATTTCCAGGGTATTTTGCCAATAAAATGAACCAAGGATATATTCTGATCCAGGAGTGAATTTTCCACGTCTTGGGAGGAGAATGGCCTTAGTGTTGAATGCCTAAAGTGTGATTTCCTACAGTCTTTTAGGCCAGGGCACCCAGGCATCCTTGGCCAGGCCCTCCTGTAGAAGGTTAACACCTGGGACAGCTGGGACACTGAGTGACCTAACATCACGAGCAGCCATCTGCCTTTCTCAAGCCTCCTTTTTATTTTTTCTTGCAGGGACTGATTACCACCTGCAATAACAACACTAAACCATGGCTCCACTGCCCCCAGATCCACAGTGAAGCAGCCTGATTATTTACCACAAAGCAGTAGCTCTGGATATCACCACAAGGCTTTTGTGAGAAAAAAAAGTGAGACCAAGGAAGGCAAAATGATACTGAGGACAATTTCCTACTACAGGATTCACTAAGTATGAATGCACTGGTATGTGATTGTATGGGGTTCTCACCTTAGCCCTCACTTATGGTCAAAGTTGGCTTCAGCAAAGGCAAACCTAGTTCATCTTTGCTTAAGAAGAAGCTAAACAGTAACTTTATTAAGTAATTCAAGGCACAGCCTCAGTGTCTCTGTAACACATTGGTGTAACAGAAGGTACAGTGATGCAGAGATCCTCTTAGCAGGAGGCATTAGTGAGCCCTGTTTTTATGCTGTTCTTGAACCTGTAATTATTCAAGGTGTTCATGTGCAGCAGTTACTAATGGGCTTTTTCTTCTACAGGCAGAAAAACATGCAATATAACCTATGCAAGGCAAGCTGTAGTTGCACAAGGTAGTTCTCATCCTTTTGCACGGAAGTATTCCAAATCCCCTCTGTGGTTACTTCAAAAAGCACCTTTAGGAGAAGTGATGGACAAGGTTTTTATAGCTGGTTTGCAGCTGATGGCTGTTGGGGATGCAGGTTCACCCTGCCGCTGACAATGGTTCTCAGATCCGGCAAATCAGTGCCCATTGATGCGACTACTGGAAATAAATTTGATGACAGGACTTTGCTTGGTGGTAATCCAGTAAACACTGTCTGTTCCTAAACCAGGATTTTAAGAGACAGTTAATGCTGCAGCACCACATGGCAAGCTCTTTAAAGGAATATCAGTTTCAAATCTCTCTGTCTCATCTGTGCTGTGCTGGTGCTAATAGCTGCATGCTGTACACAAGGCTCTTTTGAGTAAAGATTTGAGAGAAGGTTTGCTTTTGTCTTCCCAGTTTGTTTACTTTATAAACATGATGTTCTGCACTGTCAGTTCAGCTATTTCCCCCCCTGCTGTCTTCTTCTGGAGATTTTTTATATCATGCTTTCACACAGCACCTGAGGAGAGAAATTGCTGTGCCATACATCTGTAAAACTGTTACACTTAATAAGTAGGCTGGATGGTATATACAGTGCTTACTTCTATTTCACCCTTTTTTAAAAAGATCTTTTTTTTGCCATGAGGATGCAGCATTTTTTATCTAATCAGAGCTCCAAAGCTGGATTTACAACATCACCAAGCTATGGCCTGGATTCTTCTTGGGGCCCCAAATAATCTGGGGACACATCTGTAGCAAATCCCTTACATCTCTAGTTCCATGCTTTCAAACCATGTTGGTCATGACTGAATACTGCAATTGTTCCTTGCCTTCTGACACATCTCTTCATCCAGTTGATCCTCAGCTGAGTGGTTGCTCATCTTTGTAGGCTGCCTTCCTCATGAGGAAGGATTCCTGAGCAGTGAGAGACTGAGCCTGGCTGTGTGCAGCAGTACACAGATGTCCTACAAGAAGTCTGGAAGCAGTCCAGCGATGTTTACACTGTACTGAATTTTAGTTAACAGTTTCAGATCTCCCCATATCATATTCCCCACTGTGTCTGATTTTATTATCACGGGTGAAGGCAGACCCAAAGTGTATCTTGCAGTGTTCATGGCACTCCCCAAAGCAGAAAGAAAAGTAGCATGCAAGGTGAACCTGTCCTCCAGATTGTCTGCCCCCAAGCACCTACAGCCTCACGAATTTATCCAGTTCAAAGTGCAGGCAGAGACCAAAGTGTCCATCTGCCAGTCCCACACCGTGTCTCCACAGGGATATCTCCATGCCACCACCTAAGCCACAATCAGCAAAAACATGGTGTCTTTCAAAGAACCAGCATATGTTTGCATTAAAGAAAAAGGAATGCCTGAAGACATCTACCCAAGTGTTACCATCAGGCAAAATCTAATCCTAGGCCAAATGAGAGGCAAACATACTGAGAACACATTTTCTACACAAAGTACCTTTCTCATGAGCGATCTTCCCCAGTGACTGGGAAAACACACCGGGGTTTTCAGCTTGAGGCCCTTCTACTCACCATGGCCTTTTTGCCTATGCATTGCTGCAAAAGCAGCTACTACTGTTCAGAGCTAACTGTGTGGCCCACCCCAGAGTGGGAGCTACTGGCTGCTGCAGCTGTTGCATTTCTGAAGTCCCTCTTTGACTGCAGTGCTGCAGGGAGTAGGGATAGCACAGAGAAAGCCCACCAAAATTTAGAAGCAAAATTTAATGCAAAAGTTAGAAGTTGCTTTGCTTAACTGTGTGTGTAAATGTCACAGCGTTTCTCTGTGTGGAGAGATTGGACTGGGCCATAGCTGAGCTGTTTGCTTTATGGCCAAATTATTGCTAAGGGATTTGGCACTGGGCTGAAGGGCTGAGTAAAGGAGGCAATCCCACCAGTTCAGGGAAAAGCACTACTCCATTGGTGAGGGTAAATGCACTGTTTCTGAAAACATTTCACAAGCAAATCCCCTCTTGGCAAATAAAAGTTCATCTTTATCGCATTCTCTGGAATTTTGTAGTATTTAAATATCCAGTTCATGAAGTAGGGTCTCTGATATTCCTGAGCTGCTGACTAAAGTAAATCCAAAACAGAATTTGTTTGACTTTCCCATGGCTCAGTAGTCCCCAAAAGGTGTTTTTATTATTTTAAGTATTAGGCATGTGCATGGGAAAGAATTTTGTTAGTTTAGCTCGACCACTCCCTAGGAGTTTTCTTGTCTCTCTCAGCATCTCCTTACCCTCAGGCTCTCATATCTTTCAACAGATCTCACTACTGGACTCAGCAGCTCTGCTCCTCATTCCCTGCCTTTCCATGCAGATCCCAGCAGGGCTGGGCACCCACCACCCTCACCAGGCAGGGGGAACTCATGGCCTTTCACAAAGAAGGGGTCACTCTTTTCAAGGGCAGAGACTGTGAGGGTGAAAATCACGGTCTAGTGTAAAATCCACTACAAAACTGTACGCTACTTGGATCCCAAACAGATTTCAGACTCTTTCTCAACCAGCATGTAATTAATATATAAGACTTGTGCTGGCCTTCTGCATATTAGTGAAATCCATTGCCTGCCCTTTATTCCAATCCACTGCTTCTTGCTTGTTCTGTTTCTTGTCTGAATAACAACAGTGCAGTGTAGTGCTTTTCTCTGGCTAAACAGCAAGGAGACAATGCTGCATTTTATACCGTGTGAAATTTTTTCCCCAGTTTCCAAACAGAGTGATAGGTGAGCCACAATGGAAGAGACAGGCAGATAAATTCAAATGGGAAATAAAGAGCATGTTTGAACATTCAAGCACATTCAGGGTAAAGCTTTAAAATACTTCTGAAGCAGAAGGGCCAAAATTGTTCAGGAGTTTCTTAAGCTCAGCAGGAGTCTAATATACTGAAATTGTTTGTGAAAAATGTAAGAAGAGATGCCATAGGCAAACAGAATATTGCAAACCATTTCCTTCCTATTTGTATTTAATACTGTTTGTATTACTTGAATGTTACGCCTCAGTTCAGAAGAACGCATCATGCTGATTTTCTCCTGGGTTCCAATAGCTTGTCAGTCATCATACAGGAAGCCACAAGCCGCCCTCAGTTCCACTGTCCTTTGTTGGAGCTGGCCGGGTTCACAACATGGGCACAGAGATGAAGCTACCCTCTTTTGCTGAGCTTGTCCAGGTGCTCTTTGCTTACCAGACTCCTGCTGTGACTTTGTCTTTTGTTAGCTGGAATCCCAGGCTCTCACAAGGTTGAGGTGATCAGGCCAGGCAGAACAAAGAGTAAATGTGGATGAAGTGATGAGATGCAAGAGAGGGTAGAAAAGTGGTGGATCTGTGGAAAAACTGGTCCTCTGGAGTCACCAGGTCAGTGTGTGCAAGACTATTAGAAAAAGGTGAAAGAGGCAAAGGAAAAAAATGCTGAGTGTGTGGTGTTACTGGTAAAACAGGATCAACTCAGGGAATTTTTACTTACTTCAGTTTATTGTCAATTAACAGAAGCTTCTAATCACTGATTTGGGTACTGAATAAAAGAAACCATGAACAATTAAGCAAACACTTGGGTAAACAGCTTCCTTGACTCTTCCCTAGGCACAATTTCAGCAAAACAACTTTCTTCCCTCCTTTCTAGTCTCACCTCCCCCTGTTTTTGATGTGGGTTACACTGAATAATCCCAGAGGTTGGAGCCATATACACAATAGGTTTAGTTTGCTGCTTTTTCATGCTTTTTACTGGTATTCCTTTGGTCATCTGTCATTCTTACAATTTTTTCTCTCTCCTTCATGCCTCTTACAGTTTTGCCTGTTGGCCACAGTCTCTCAGAGCTGTCCTTTCCCTTGTGTTGATCACCCATTGCCACAGGGTAGTCCCTGCCCACTCTGGATTGCCCATAAGCCACAGGCTGCCTCCTTTTAACGTGGAACTGTTTCTTCCAAGTGTGTCACCAGCTCCATGTCTCCACAATTATCTCTGTCTTCATTTGTCTCCCTAAAAGAGTTCTCTGTATATCTCCTGCCTGCAATGGCTGCTAGTCTTCCTGAAATACGTCTGAGCTGGGATGTTGTGGGATCCTCTGCCTGCCTGGCTGCAGCTCTGGTGTATGGTGATTGCCCAGATGGGTTTCAGAGGTGACTGGACCCAACTGTGACTGGCACTGGACACATGGGTCCCCAACACAGAGGTCCCTACCACAACCCCCACTGCTGAAACTCAGCTCTGCATGGAGAAACATATCTTAAGTGAGACTGAGAGATAAAGAAACTAATTTTTTTCCAGACAGTGGAAAAGGAATGCAGCACACAAGGAAGGCATGCAAAGAGTGAAGGTATAGCTGAAATTCATCTCTCCTTGTACAGATAAGCATTTACACCTCCTTGTATGATATAGGAATACTCAGTAAAATGGCAAAGCAGCACTTTGAAAAGGTTACTCCAGAATTTCTACTGTAGAGTTAAAAGCTTAAGTGGTATTAGGGAACAGTAAAGAGTAGGAAAGAGATCTCCTCCTGCCACTGATGGACGCTCTTTCTCGCCAATTTTTATTTCCCATGAATTTGCTATACTGATTCAAACACCAAGGATCCTACCGCAAATGATTCTACTGTCATAATTATTCTACTGTCATATCCCATTTATGTTTACCTCCTGTAAGGGATGAAAAGGCAAAGAACATATTGGCCCTGCTGCAGGAATTCCAGGCATCCCTTCCCCGGTTCCCAGCTTTCGTGGAGAGATTGCCAAGGGTTCTCATGGCCCTGAGGAGAAGGAGAGTGGGGATCCATCACAGGCTTGCTCCAGACTTTTAGTTCCTCACGTGAGTGAACAAGCTTGACCTGTCCTCCTAGCAAATGTCCTACATGAATGGTAGATTTTGTGACTATTGCCAAAGTCCTTATTTTTCAGTGCAGAATTTCTCTCTAGGACTGCAAAACCTGTAGGGTTTGTTGGCACAGGATCGTTGCCCTCCTGGAGTAGGAACATCTGACCAGATTCCTCAACAATGCTTTAGAAAGCAAATTTTGTTCTTACACATCCTCGTCCGTGCATGAGAGGCCACCATGACCAAAGCCAGAACATTGACAATGTAGTGGCTACAGCAATCCCAGCTGATGTGGTGGAGGGCTCTTGCAATAAGACTTCCAGGAATCTCTGTCCTGCTTCTCCCGTTTCACTCCTGTCATACCAGTTTGTGATGAATAGTCTGTGCCAGCTTAAAAGCCTTTCCTACATCACAGAATTGCCTTTCCAATTTTTTTTAATGATTAACGTAAGAAGTTGTCTATGATTGCCATAAAAATGATGTCATCAGAGAAAGCTCTTGTTACCTTGGCTGTAAATCATTCCAGATGTAATCACCTACCCCTCAGACTTCCCTTCCAGGCTTTGTGATACAGTCATAGCGCCTGGACTTGCTCAATTCCTACCTGGTACAACCCAGCTATGCTTGTGATTTGGTTGGTCCATCGCTGGCATCAAACAGATTTATTTTTGCAATTTTGCTTTTTTAATACGTCAGAGTTTTAATCTGTCCCTCTTTATAGGGAGTCTTCTCTGCTTCTTCCTTTAGGTAGGAAAATATGTGATCAGGGATAAGATCTACTTAGTTTTTGTCCTCTAAAAGTTAAGCACTTAGTCTATGCTACGTGTCTGCCTTTTTAATCAATGAAGACAAAAACCACCTCCAGAGGGTAACTGATCCTATTAAAATAAATGTCTAGCATATATGGGAAGAATTATCCTTTTGAGGTGCTTTTAATGTTGTCTTCACTGACTGTAGATGAAACTCAGATAACTAGATTAACACCCCAATTTTAGATGGCTGAAGAACTGTTGATGCCTAGGGGATGGCAAAAGCTGCTTTTTTTTTCTGTAATTGAGGAAGCAACAAGACTGACCTTCAGCCATTTTGTACACAACACTTTCCCAGGCTTTTGTGAGGATGAAAGGAAAGTCACAGAGGAGGTGGAAGGCTTTCTGGGAGCAAGACCAGTACCACACTCCAGTGTTGGGCATTTTCAGGCTCAGTCAGTGGCTGGGTCTCTTATGACACAGAAATGGAACTACAGTATGAGTATTCCATCATATGCCACACTGGAGGGCTGAATGAATATGAAAAATTAGGTGCAAGAGGATGATGATCAGCTTGCAGCTGGTGCTACTCCACACACTCTGGCCAGGGATGCTGCTGTGCTGTGGTCCAGGAAGGAAATGCATGGAGGATAAGATGCATGAACCAATTATTACTGGCCTGGAGCTGAAGGATGCTTGGGGATATGGTAGCACTTTAAACCAAGGATTTCACCTTATATAAAATATTTCTTTTGTGCCTTGTGCTTAGTATTTTTGGAAGCTTTATCAAGTTTTAAAATCTTTATGAAATTTTAAAAGCTGGTGTCAGTTGCTTTTTAAAGATTTTCATATAAAGTTTAGATTCTACAGAGGTGGAAGAAAACTTTTCTTTTTATAGTCACAAACCTCAAAAACAGCAAGGTAGGTATTTTTTACTGCTTCATTATGATTCATACTTTATCAGTTGAGCTGAAGATTCACAACTGGTTTTGGCTGTGTTGGAGAGGACGTCTGTTTTATGAAGCCCAGGCTATGATGTGCATATTATTTATGTATACACATACCTAAATAGAATTGTAAGCAAGCTCTAATGAAGTAAAGAAATACCTGTGGTTTGACCACTGGGAACATGGCAAATGTCTGTACGCAACACTCCTGTCCCAAACTCTCTTTGCATTCAATCTGGAAGTCAACCTCTTCTTGCCTCACAACAGGAGAAGTCTTAAGCTATGGATCCTATTTAATGGAGAAGTTTCATGGCTTTCTGTTCCCCTGTCTTTGTTTATTCTTCAAAGCCTAAGATGAAAGCCTCCAGCATGAGTTGCCTGCTGTGCTCAGCCCCAGTACCTGTTTGGTGATGTCAGGGCTATGTGTAGTCAGGAGCAGCACTGTTGGCACTGACATCCTGCCAGCAGAAAACGGATGCATCCCAAGTGAGCTGAGTGTAAAAGCCTTTGGCACAGCTGTGGGATATCCCCTGGGTGAAATCCTGCCTTGCTTAGCTGTGGGAAAACATAACCTTAGCATAGATGGATTTCAGCCGTGCGGCCTCTACCAGAATGAGCTTCAGCTGTGACCCTGGGTGAGGCAGCTAAGCTAACCAATCATGATGTGAGGAGGAGCATGTCTGTATGGTATAAAAGGTTTGTGTTTCAAGAGGCTGAAGCAGTTGATGCTGTTATTGCTGAGGCCTGCCTTGGAAATATGTCTGGTGTTGGTTGAGTGTGTGCTGTGACACTCAGCCTGTGGAAAATCTCTGTGATGGCAGACAGGCCAATGAAGACTTGAGGGCTATAGCTTTTCTTGCAAATTAAAGATGCTCAGGGTTGTTTACTGCCCTGGAGCTGACTGGCACAGTCTGGAGATACTCAGACTGCTCAACTCCATGCATGCTGGGCTCAGAATTTGCCTGGGAGAGTGCTCATAGGCTCACTGTGCAGTCAGTTGAGCTGAAGCTTTGCACCAGTGTTGATTCAGCACAACTGAGGCTGAAATTGAATAACAAAACAGACTAAAAGACAGGTAATGACAAGATCCCAAGAACTTTCCAATTTTCCTTGGAGGTGATCAAATAATAGACAAAGTGACTAATTTGTGATACTGAAGCTTTGGTTCCCTTTGCCTAGAATTCAATTCTTGTTATCTATGATTCCAGAGAGCCTACAGGTTGTGTAGTCCTTCCCAGACTTACATCGTGTATTGAAACACACAGTTTTCAATCCTCTGAGTATTTAAATCTAAATTCTTTCAGCCTCACTGAATTTATATATTTGTTAACCCCAATCCAAATAATTGTCATTTTATCTCAGCTGCTTGTCATCTGAGAGGTGTGAAAGTTCCTGTTAGCCACATTGTGATAACTTTTCAGGTATCAAACAGCATAAAAATAATGAGGCTGTAGTCAGAACAGTTTCTGACTATTCTAACAGTTAGGTTCCAGGGCCGATGCACCACACGCTGCGAATCCAGCATTTGAGGTGGTGCAGATGCTCAGTCAGGAGCAGGAGAATGAGAACAGAATCTGAATGTGCTTGCCAGGAGGAGCCAAGTGAGGTGTGAAACATGGCTTTGAGTTTTAACTGTCCTGTTATGTCTAGGGATGGGCTGAGGTCTATAGCCAGGCAGGGCAGGACTGAGGGGAACTGGAGATTAGTCCTCATGAAGGAGCTTGCAGGGACTGACCTGGGGTCCTGTGCCATGGGTGGAATGGGAAGCGCTGGGGAGGCTGAAATGAGATCTGACTGGAACAGGTACAACTGGCAATGCTACAGCTCTACATCCCTGAAACGAGTGCTCCCTCCATCCCTCTCAACAGATGGTGAAGACAGCACTGAAAAGCCATTGCAATAGTCATTGCAATAGTCATTGCAAGGGCCTCAGGTTACACCTTATAGCAGCCCATCAGTATATACAGTTCTCCCACCTGTGTATGCTACACAGGTGTAGATTAATTCTCTCTATATATTTATATTTCCTATAAATTCTCTCCTTGGTTACACTTGGCCTCTTCCCAAATGCAGCTGCAGGACATAACTGACATAAAAGTAACTTAAAAATATTATGCTTAAAGATGTTATGAAAGTCACACAATTTAGACACAAGAGATACGGCTCTTTAATTTTTGGCTGCTGAGGTAACTTTACTACTGAGTTGATCAATGAGTCTTACATGTGTAAGATATGTTCACTCACAGACTTCATCTAGAGTCCTAGGAGTCCAGAATGATGTGCAAGAAGTCTGAGCAAGAAGCTCAGACCTGAATTTTGTCATAATTGTTGTCTTCTCTTTTTTTCATCTTTTTTTACAGCACTGCTTAAGATACAAATATTTTTCCAGTGCCTTAATTGAAGGCTTTTCTGTTCTGCTTCTCTCCACAGATGTCTGGGATTTATGCCTGGCACAGGGCTGATGCATTTCATGCTGAACAACACTCTCTGGGGCTGCAGTGGAAGAGAAGGAGAGAAAAAAAGTAGCTTCTGTGGAATGAAGAGACATTGCTGACAGCTGGTGAGTTATGTGAGAATGAGGACGAGGCTTTGTAAAGCTGTGAGCCAGACAGTCACCTCGATGTGAGAGTGTGACCCCACACATGTGCCTGTGCACTCTGTCAGGCAGGGGGATGTAGAGACTCAGAAGCACACCCTGTTTTTGGTGCCATCCCCTTTTCTCACAGACGTCTTGCCTGTGACAGGTACAAATGCTTTATCTCCAAAGACTCAAAGAGAGAATAAGGGAGCTGAAGACCCCACCTTCCCCCAAGTCCATTCCCAGGCCTGGTGTGGGGGTCAACAGCCTTATGCTCTGGTGGCACTACGCTGGGGTGAGAGCCTCCCAAGCAGCCCTGGTAAATCCAGTCATAAGACCAGTACTTTAATGCACTAATACACATCAAATTTGGTCAGAAACTCTGTGGTTAAAATCAGAGAAAGTGCAGATTTGTTGATGCAGCCATAACTGTGTAGGAGCTCTTGACCAGCACAGTTGTGTCTGTCAGGGAACACTGTTCTTCACACCTTTGGCAGATGTATCATTGCCAAGTAGAAGTCTGTGCTGTAGACCTGGCTTCACTCTATCCTTCATGCTTGTGCTGTGAGAACCACAGGTGTTTTTCACAGAAAATAAGAAAGCAGAGGAGGAGGCTGAAACAATGGCCAGTTGTTTTCCACTCAGGACAGTATTGTTCAGTGGGTTTGTCTTATGAGTATTTTTATCACATCACCTCTCAAATATATCTGTACTTCCTGCAATATCTCAGGGAAAAAAAAGAAGAGGCAAACTTGAAAACAAGGAAGGTTTGGAGTCACTTAACCCATTCATCTATGGTACTGGATGGCCCACCTCCTGCTCCAGCAACCCTGTTCACAACAAACGTCTCAGCTTTGAATGAGCACTGGCTGGATGGGCCATGCTGTGGTGCTGGAGTTGGCAGAGAGTGTCCTGAAGCTGTGCTCCAGCCTTGGCAATGCCTATTGCACAACTGGGCTCTGTGAGGATGAGCATTGGAACAAACATGCCTCTCAGTGGCACTCTGAGCACTGTTCCATGTTGAAATAACTAGTGGACTGACAAGAGGAGATAGAAATCCCAGTTACCCTGCATTGTCTTTGCTGTTTGTGTTGTACCTGGTATCCATTTTACTTATTGGAGTAAAGGAAGAAGATAATAAGGAAGTGTAATAAAATGCTAGACGGGCACAGTACAGAAAGAGAACAAGAAAAGCATAGCTGCCTTGGGTACAATAAATCTTATCTTTAAATACTTTTAGCAGCTTTCTCACAAGGATGGATCCCTTGGAGAGACTGAAATAGTTATTTAGGGAGCTAAAGTCCTAATTTGCAATCAGCTCTTAAAAGCAGAACTAAAGCCCTATCTGTGTTAAAACTTAAACTGAACCTGGGTAGACAATAAGATATGTCTCTAGGGTGACTTTGTAGCCATATATTTCCAACAATATTATAAGCAGTGGGAGGTTAGAATGAGGGATTCTTTGATAATGTGGCATGCTGGCAATGGATAGAGTTCTAGGAAGTCTGAGACTGACACTTGTCAGCCTCTGAGAGCAAAACATGTATATACTGCAGGACAAAAAAAAAAAAAATACAAAAAGGAGACATTTAATAGACACAGTCCCAGGCTTCCCCAAGATGAATTCTGACACAGAATACATTCTCTGGCTTACATATAAACACTCATAATGCTCAAGTCATGTCTGTGTCTGATAATATGTTGTGACCTTTCCTATTCCAGTAGCAAACTTAAAGAAAAACAATGGAAAAGATTAGACAGGAGAGCTGGCACACTGCTGTGCCAGGAGAAACACACTGCTGCAATCAGAGAGCCAGCAGTCCCCTCCATGATATCTGGGCTGGGTCTGACCTTGGGAGCCCAAATTCATCACTCCCATGAGCACAAGTAATGTCAGCTGTTGAAGCTGGCCCTATCTTCAGCTGCCTGCTCTCACCTTTGCTGTGGACCATCCTTCCCTCCAGGGCAGTGGCAGGACAGATGCTGTGCGTTCTCCTCAGCTAGCCTTGCTCAGTCTATTTCAATAATGATTGACTGAACTCTGAGTGGTGAATGGGGCAGTTCAGCAGAGGACAGGCTATCTGTTCTGCCAGTCCTCCTTCTGTGGGAACATTGATTGCTAAGAGATTGGAAGAGTTTGTATCATCATATCCAATCACAACTTTCTGAAGCAGAGGTCAAACTCTCTGATCAAGCCACTATGAACAGAATTGGTCTTTACGTGTGATCACAGCAGTGGGGCAGGGAAACAGCTACAGGTGGTTACATTCTTGAGCTTGAAGCTTTATCTGACAATGACTGCAAATCTGAGCTGTAATTCCCACTATCAGTAATGCATTTTTTACCATGGCATTACTTGAGATAAGCGTAAGACTCAAGAGGTGTGATTTCTGAATGTTTCAAAAGACTTTCCTTCTCAAAATATACTAAAAAAAATATTTGGTGGTCAGGAGGAGGTATTGCCACAATGTGGGCAACTTGTGGGCCACTTTTCCAGTACTCCTCCCCTCACACCTGTGTAGGCATTATCAGTAAACTGAAGAACAGTTCTATCCTTAACAAGGGCACATAGTGACAGACAAGGGGGAATGGTTTTAATTGAAAGACAGCAAGTTTAGATTATTTATATAGAAAAAGTTCTTTGTTGTGAGATTGATGAGGCCACTGGAATAGGTTGCCCAGAAAAGTTGTGGATGCCCCATCCCTGGAAGTGTTCAAGGCTAAGTTGGATGGAGCTCTGAGCAATCTGGTCTAGTGAAAATTGCCCTTGCTCAAGGTAAGTTGGGAACTAGATTATCTTTAAGGTCCCTTCCAACCCAGGCAATTCTGTGATTCGGTGATCTGTGTGGAAATTCCCACCTTCAAATATAATGTGTCCAGAGTTTGAAGAACTGCAGCAGCACATGCTTTGAGGCACAGAACACCTGCTGAAACAATGCTTTCACTCATGTCCCTAATTCACCTACCTGATAATTTTTGTACAACCTGTAAACATGGCACATACTTGTGTAGCTACTCTGTGAGCTAATTCTGTAAGTGACATATCTGACTTGGTAAAACAAATAAGGCAGCTCTTTTCTATATCTTAGTGTAGTTGTATTTGGCTAATGTTTTTTATGTCTTAAGAAGAACATCTCTGATTCATTATGGAGTAAGCTTGACCAGGAACATTAAAACATTACCTCCCATCCCTATGACTGAAGCTGAATGACTAAAAGTAGGTATGTTGAAGGAGGAATTTTGTGTAAGACAAAGTTGTTATTGACCTCCAGAATTCAAAAGCAAATGCCCTTCACTTTGTTGCAATAGAAAAATCTATATGGTGTGCCTTCCAGAGCCATGTGGCTACTGTCCAGAGGGCTCTGTTCATGGATTCCAGCTGCCTGGTGTGAAAAGTAGCTCACCTGGAACTAAAACCAGCAGATTTGTTCAAAGATTGCATCTTTACACACAGAATGGTGTGAGGTACTTTTCCCAAAGATGACTGGAACTCAAAGTTTGAAACATGGACAAATTGAAAAATGTGCAAGGGCAGCTTGATCCAAGTATGTTTGATCTGTTTTTTGCCCTTCTTTAGGCAAGATGAGTTAGAGTTCAGAAGCAAACTTCATTATTATCGCAAGTTGGCAGCTAAATATGCTAGAGGTATACTTATTTGTTAAATAAATACAGGGAGTATGCTTCACTGATTCACCACACCCATAGGAAGCTCTGAATAATTACAGGCTTGTTTCCAGACAAGCTGGGGTTGTTGGTTTTTAGGAGGGTTTTTTTTTTTTTTGCAAACAGAGATCTTATTCATAAGTCATAAATAACTGGTTTTGATGGAGGAGATAATTTCTCACGGAAATGCCAAATGATTGTTTTAAGTGCCCTTCTACAACCAAAAGGGGGGTTGTATTTAGTTATTGCTAGTAGTCATGCACTGCTGAACCTCAAAAGATAAGTTTTCTGCTGGGTATAAACCCGACTGAGATAGCAGAGCATTATGTAGAGTAGAGATGCTCTCTCCAAGCATCACTGCCTGTTAGGAAAACTTTGGCTTCAGTCATGTTAAAATGACTATTAACTTATGTACACTTCAGTGTGTCTAGCTGCTGTGTTAGAAGTATCTATGCAGCATTCCAGTTGGTATCTTTTACCACATTTACACAAAAACTAGAAGAGTGGGAGGGATTACTTGCTCTGGATGTCATTTCCTGGTTAATGTCCTTAGCCATATCTTAAGCTGTCCATAATGAATTGTCAGCCATAAGAGCCTCAGCTACAGGTAGAGCTCCAAGCATCACGTGGCCATGCTGCTATGGTATTTACAACATAGCTAGAGGCCAAGAAACTGGGTAAAGGGTATTGTATACATCCAGTTGACACCTTCAGCTTGCTTACCTCCTGCTTCCAACAAATCTGCAGGAATGAGGCCTTGTGGCAAGAACGGGAGAAGGAACATGTTGTACACTGCTTGGGAGGACACAGGGTGGGCTTCCCAAGCACTCTGTGATCAGGTGCTTTCTGTGCTGTGGGATTGACAACTGAGAACTGCAACCATATCCACCCAGCTCTGCTGTCTCATGCTCTGTTTTTAGCTTTCATTGCTCTTGTTTAGAGTTCAGCCAAATAAGAAAGTCTCAGCAATTCTCTACCGATGCCATGTGGTTTGTGCATGCCTGCCCATGTATTGGTACTGCTTGTGGGAATAGCTAAGGCTAAGAGGCCTTGACTACAAAAGCAGCTGATAAGCAGAGTGAGGCAGAGTATTGCCCTCTCAGATTTTCTCCCTGTGCTAATTGCCTCCGTGGGAATCAAACGAGTTATTTACTGTCTCTTAATCGTTTTTCCTCTTCCATATCTCTTTTGCTTGTTCCCATATTTATTTTTTCCCCATTTTGATAATAAAGGCACATAAAATATGTCAAAACATTCCAAAGTATTAACACACTTTCTGCACAAATTGTCACTTTTTCCTGCAATGCTGCTAAGGATGGATGCACCGCGCAGCAAGTCTGAGTCCCATAAATATGCACTTCTGCCTCCATGTCTGGATTCTCCTGTTTTAGAAGCTTTCCAGGCTTTTTGATTTGGAATTATTCCTCCCACAGTTTCATTGTTCTCAGTCTACTCTCTCTGACATTTCATTATGGTAGATAAAAAAAGGTTGTCAATACTGTACGATGATTATTGTCTCAATCACCCTTTATCTCTGGCTGATTTATATTTCTAAAAGTTGGGCCAAGGAATAATAGTTGCAACAATGCATGAGGAACAATGGCATCCTGTGTCTTACAGAGCGAGACCGGATCATAGTCAAGAGACTTGGAGGTAAGCCACTCACTAGATTAGAGTTGCAAAGTATACAGTAGGTTGAATGGGAGAGGTGGAGGGGAAGCTGTGAAGAAATGTTTTTTGAAACATTTAATGCTTGGCATTTTTGTGGCTTTCCCTCTCCAGGAGCTGATATTGCTAATCCCTTTCTAAATGAGTGTTTGAACACTGCTGTCCTGAGGGGTCCACCCATCTCCCAGCTCCACCTCCTTATTCCCTGCTCCTTTGTTTATGCATCCTGGTCTAAATCCTTATGGGATTGATAAGGAAAGTAACTGCCTTGGCATTACACACTGCAGCACCAGAATGCTTGCTGAAGTTGATTAACACCAGTCAAAGAATATTTCAGACTGACTACTTGCCAGGCACTGGAAGCCAGCCTGGCAAGTAAGCTCCCCTTTCCTTCCAGGGAAGCTTTACAGAGAGAGAAATTGGAAGAGAGTGTAAAACACAGTGCTTATGATAGCAATGCTATCAACTATTCCCAGACTAGTGAGGTCCCTTCATTTTGGAGGAATAATTGGGGAAGACTGACCATAACCCATGGTGACATCTTGGAGATTAGAGGTTTGCAGGCTGCTGTAACTATTCTGCAGTTGAAAGTGATCTTTTGTCCAAGGAGATAGAGGTTCCTCCTTTCACGTGGGATACCACATCTTTGCTCAAGTTAGTGGAGCTGACCCCTGCTGAAGTTATGGTCTAGGGGATGTAGGCTCAAAATCTACCCTGATTTTTTCCTGTTGCTTTTTGTTTACTAGTAGAAAATAAATCCTCAATAGGATATAAACATTATGCCTAAATAAATCACCCTGAAATTTCAACAGGATGTGATATTCCCACTTTCTTGTAATCTGTTCTATTGCGACCTCTAGTTACATTTGAGAGATTATTAACCAATACACATTGTACACCCTCAGCAGAGAAGAGTCACAAATAAATAGATAAAAAATTATAATGTTTTTCTTATCATTTTGCTTTCCCTCCGGGAAAGGAAATGAAATCCTGAGATTTCAATGAGGATCAATTCATCAAGGTTTGGTCCATTTTCGTGCAATTCATGTAATCCAATGCCATTTTAAAGTTTTCACTTCGGTGCAGAAATTTATTTTTTTTTTAATGCATTCTGTTTCTTCTCCTGTCTCTTGGTATCTTTTGTTCCCTGATTTACAGGATTTCAAGGATTATAATTTTGGCAAAGTTTGGTGCTTATCACTGCATTTCATGATATCCCATGTCATTTTGTTTTTTTCACGTGGGTGCAGAGTTGGGTTTTTTTTTTAGCATATCATTTCGTCAATTTGTTCTCCTGTGGCTTTGTTTCTTTTGCTCCCTTATTTGGGGGTTTCAGGAAGGTTAATTTTGCCAGCTTTCGGTCCTTTTCACTGCACCTCATTGCATCCGAGTCCATTTGGTTGTATGCACTCCATACCCAAAAATTTTTTTTTCTCAGATTCATTTGATTTCATCATATCTCCCCTCCACAGTGTTTGTTACACTTCCTTCTCTGATTTCAGGATTTCATTTCCTTTCCTGAAAGGAGTTTTGCTGTGAGGAGGATATTGAGTAGGCAAAAAGAATTCTCTACCAAACAGGATATGCACGTGTCCAGAGATGTGCTGAAAGAGTGTCTAGATGTAAAGACGGTTAGAGTCATATATTCATTTAAGTTTCATTTTTATTTTATAGTCTTACACATCAAAGTGATAAGATAGCAAATAGCAGTGTGTGCATTCCACTCACTGGCAGGGAACGTGAGGTAAAGTGAGTCAATGAAGCTGATTGTACCTTGACAATCCATTTAAAAGCATCATTAACCAATTTTCAGGACTACTCCTGCTTCAGTTAATACTCATCCACTAGATCTATCACACATCTCTGAGATTTAGGATTCGGTCTGGCACTTCAAACCAAAGCTGCAGACTTCTTTCATATGTACAAAAGCAGACTGGGTTACACTGACTGCAGACGCGTGCTCTGAAAGTATATGTGCCCTCATTCAACCTAATGACAGTAACAATAATGATGTTAGTAATAATAGTACCAACATATTGAAATGTGAAAGAACAGACCCCTAAGCCAAAAGTTACTCTGCTCAGATAAGTATGTAATGCATGTGGATTTATTTGCCAGACATTGATAAACACTTCTGAAATAGTCCTCACTGGACGTAAGCTGCCATTTTTGTCTCGTTAAAGCCTGTGTGAAACTGAGGGGCTGATGATGGGTAATAAGATTATCAAGGGTTATAGTTATTGATCATGCTTCTGTGAGAGAGGCGCTGGAACAGGTTGTAACACAGTGTGGATGCCCTGTCCCTGGAAGTGTTCAAGGCCTGGTTGGATTGGGCTTTGTGCAACCTGGAGTAGTGGAAGGTGTCCCTGTGCATGGCAGAGGGGTTGGAGGTAGAAGACCTTATAAGTTCCTACCCAAAACATTCTCTGATTCTATGTTTCTCTGATAATGAGTGTTTTGGGAAAGATAATGCAAAAAAGATATATCTTCTTCAGGGGAAGCCAAATTTTCAGTCAGAGGTTGGATGGGGAAGAGAAGGCAGTGTGTCTGCCTGCTGAGGTGTCCTACAGGCTCCTTTGGGATATTCTCTTCTGGGTCTTCTCTGAGACACCACTGAGCGCTGCATCTGCAGCCTGGCATAGTCAGTCAGTCCCTGCATAACAGTACTTTATTACTAGTAAATTGCTGAAGCTGTTTCCTTCAGGCTTGGCTTCGACCCCATAATCTGTTTAAAGACTTGAAGAGAAGGGATGACACAGAGAAGTAGAGTGACACTAAACAGGAGATGTTATCAACAGCACTAGAGAAAGTCATTGCCTGCTCTGGGAGGCAGGACAACCGCATAGTTTCAGACTCTATGTGATCTGGGGATCTCCTTTTGCCACCTTTCCTTTGCAGGCAAATCCTGGCCCCTGTGCTTTCTGAGGTCTACTAAAGTATTCTGAAATGATTCAGCTATGCGATAATGTAATGAGGGCTGCTGTCCTGGCTGTGACAGCTCTTGTGGCTGGGGATATAGGAGAGAAATGTGGTCAGCTGGCATGAAGCTAGACAGCTGGGGCTGTTACTAGTCTTGTCTTGAAGGCCAGAGGAAATTTTAAATAAATATTCTCTTCAGGAGGGCAAATGCCAAGGCTCAGATTTAATGGAAATATTAATCTCAGAGGGAAATGTGCATCATGGGGACTTCTCACAATGAGACACAGACTTCTGAAGAGATTTCTTAATGACATTATTTATGTTTATTTTTCAGTGCTGTGGTAGCTTCCAGGAGCTATGAACCAAGTGCCTCTTAACCTTGGGACTCTATAAATACAGGCTGAAAGGGTGATCTTGTTCCGGAAAGCTTTGTCTCTTTGGCAAGCTGACATCTGAGCTGATGCTGTTTTACTTAAATTGAGCTAGTAAAATATACAGTGAGTGCCTGTTTTTCCAGCTGGGTGCTTACTTGTCTCTCTCTCTCTTTCTCTCCCTGTGTCCTATACTTGGCCACATGTCTGTCACCTTTATGCACTACGGCATTCTGTGTGTGGCTTCATCATTTCCATTTTCAGGTGTGTGCTCTGATTCTGTCATGCCTGATAATCCCTTGGGATAGTGTAAATAATTTTTAAAAAGGAAGAAAATGCATTTTTTTTACCCAGTTTTCATGACTTTTTTCATCATGTTGAGAGCTTTCTGATAGGGAGAATGATGGTCTGTGAAGGAAGGTATAAAACATTACTCTGAGCCCTGCCTCAGCACAGTCCCTGCCCTAACTTGAAATAGGGCAAAAATGAGTAGCTTATAAGAGTATCTTTTCTGACTGGATACATCTTCTTTGGATGATGGGCATCTGGCAGGTTCTTGTCTTTCCACATTGTTTATCACTCATTTTCCCTGCTAGATACAGTAAAAGAGAGGAATATATAAGGGGCAACTTCTGCTTTGGTCAGTTACATCCAAGTGTAATTTAATATTCCTTAGGGAAATAAAAAGTGACACAATTTTGAAGAAAATAGGTTCCTTGTCTGTATAAATTAGAGCCAAACTACTTTTTGTGGTGGCTGGAAGCACCATTGTCTCTAATAGAAACATCTCATGGAGAAAAATTATGTCATTTCTCTCGGTTTATTATGTGTGTAATTGCTGTAGCCTGGTTTGGCTTGTTAAAGTTAGCCTGGAATTAGTAATTTAGATATTAGGCTCTAAATCAGTGGTTTGAGACAGCTGTTCTGTGAGTGTCTGAGCAGTGCTTGTGGCCCAGCTGATGATTTTCAAAGCAGAGCTGCGGTCAAGTATTAAAGCCAGGAACTGTTTCAGACCTTCTCAGCAAGCCAGACCCTCCTGGTGGTATGAAGGACTCCCAGCAGCAGGTCTGTGAGCACCACCGTGTTCCTGCTCATCCATCTCCGTGCATCCCTGCCCTCCCGACTCAGCTTCTCTGCCCCTTAGTGGCTGAGCTTGGAAACTCAAACTGGCTAAAAAACAACCCCACAAGTAAAGCAAATAGTCTACAGTTGGTTAAGATCCCTGAGTAGATGGCAACAGATGGTGTGGTGGCCTCATGGTGAGAGAACAGCAAAAGAAGGCCAGTGAGAGAGAGAGGGGTTACACCAGGGCAGATTTGGATCAGCCATAGGTGCTGTGGTATAGCACCCTTAGAGACCCAGGGCAGGGATAAGAAATATGGAGAAGAAAGACTGTATTGCACCCAGCATGAGCTGGAAATGTGAATCGTGGTTTAACTACATATGGAATGGGAATTCACCTGAGCGCTGGCCACGCTAACTCAGTAAAACTACTGATGCATTCAGCTCTTCACGAATCTTATAGGCTATTAAAAAATGGTGATCGAGAAGGAAATACAAGCAAACCATTAAGTACTATGAGAGGTATGGAAAAGAGAACAATTATGTACCTACTAATTACATTAGGGACTAAGAGGCACCCACTGAAATTATCAGGCAGTGAATTAAAAGGAAATGGAAGGACTATGCAGAACAAAACTGGTTGGAAAGGGGCCATGGAACTCAGATGTCCAGGGCCCCAGAGAGTTGTTCCACACACCAAGCTGTACTACACTGGTCAAGCAAAAATTATAAGAAAAACCTTTATATATTGTAGCATACTTCGGCTTGAAGAGGGTCTCAGAGGTCACCTCGTCCAAGCCCTATTCAAAGCAGGACCAAATGTGATGTTAAGTTATATTTTTATGTGATCAAGTGTAATTAAAGTGTCCATGTTGTATTGATCTGTATGTGTATGGACTACTTTTGTTTTCACCTTTCCTAACTTTTGAGTGCTTGAATTGCTAACAATGCTCTTGCAGTGCATTGGAGTATTTCCCGGCGCTAGACTTGCAGAGGCAGTTGGGTATTTTGCTCTGCAAGAGTTGCAACTTGTCCTAGCAATTATAAACCCCACCTGCAATTATTTTTAGGCATAAAAGGGTAAGCTAGCTTTAAAAAGCATGTCTAAAGAGCTGTATGAATCCAGCAAAATTGCAACATTGCCGTGAAGAAATGTGCTGAGGCATGTGAGCCTCCAGCCGATTCAGTCTGCTGACAGGCTGCATCTTGAGTGGCACCATCTTAGTAAACCAATTAAATAACGGGTGCTAGTTTCCTAAGGGTATGGCCCAAGGAAATTTTGAATTCTTCAGCTGAAAGTTGGAATTAGCGAGTCAAACTCTTCCCTGAATTAGACTAATTAAATTGTGATCTCAGCTTTGTTGCCCCAGATTTCCATTCAACAAATACAGGGCCTTATACTGCAAATGCACAGTAGAAAACATTAAATTTCTGTCCAGTTTTGAAATGAAATCTTTCTAATTTTCTCTAGCTACAATGTATTTCCAGAATATGATAAGAAAAAAGTTTGGTTTAATTTGGAATAAAAACGGGAAATTATGGAAGATAATCCACATGAAGAAATACTTCATGCAAGGCAAAAGGCTTAAAACTTAGAAAAGTCTGAAGCTATGGATTCATGAACAAGCAGGATATTATGTTTGGGTGTAAACTTACAGCTCAGTCTCCGATTCAATTTCAGCTATACAGGGCAAGGGATAGGGGAGTACATGTTAAAGGCTACACCCCACCTGTCAGTGGTACTAACTGGAATGGTGGGTGACACCTTCATGGACATATGACAGGTAGCCTACACTCACCTGGGTGCTCCAGAGCTCTGGGAGCTCCAGTGCACCTCTGTCTCGACTGTCTGCATATGCACTGTGACCCTGAGGTCTTTGCAAGGCAGTCTACTGTGGCACGAAAGCAGGATAGCTTGGGGAAGGACCATAATGAGCACTTCCAAGTAGTGCAGAACAAATGAATGGGATCAAACTAAACGAACCAGGAGGCAAAAGGGAGGTGAGTTGGCAGAAGTGCCCTATGGAAAATAATACTTGCATATACTTTCTCTCAATTGCCTACTACAGCCTTCAGGGGAATGATATCTCACAGAACACAGAATCCAAGAGACTATCAAGCCTTGGCCAGGAAGCAAATGGGTGAATGGGAGCAAAGAAGTCTAAGAAGGGAGTTTGCAGATCCATGAGGAGGTGAGAGCTCCACTGGCTAACAGTCCAGTAAGGTAACAACAAAGGCAGGAGCCTCAGGTAAAGCACAGGTCATGGGAGATGGCAAGGGGCTGGGAACAATGGTGATGACAGGATCAGTAACCCAGCAGTGTCTGCTAACCAGAAACTTGGAAACAGTCCAGAATCTATTGATGGAGAAGAGCCACAAGAAAGGGAGACGGGTAACCAAAAGGGACAGCCACACCCTGCCCCGCAGAAGGAGAGCAGCATGAAAATGAAACACCAGAACATGAAGTGGGTTTAATAGGCATCCCAGGGCTTTGAGGTGCATGTTTCTGCAGTGGGAGTTCACTGAAAGACATGTCTTCAGGAAGAGTTACATATCAGGAAAATCCTGCCACAGTGAGTCAGGAAACTTTTAAGTAGTATGCAAAAAATAAGACTTGGAGAAAGTCCTCCAGAGGCTGGAGGAGGAGGAATTTGGTTGCAGCAGCACAATGCTTGTTTCCGCACATCGGTTCACAGACTTCAAAGATAAAATGTCTGTAGGAAGTCACTGAGCCACTCAGGTTTCGCTACCTGGAAACCTTTGCTGGTGATGGCCATCATCCAGCAGATCACCCAGCAGCACCCTGTTACTGAAGTTGATGATGGTTTTGGAGCTGGTGCTGACCTGATCAACAACCTACTGGATTCCTGCTTTTGCCACAAGTAGAGAAAAACGGCCTCATCCGTCTAAATTATTCACCCAAAACTTTGGGTCTTTTACCCCTGTGCCTTTGCTGGGGAAAACACGCAAACAAACACAGCCAGTGTTTGTTATCATTTTACAGTGTGGCTCATTCCCTTTGACACCAGCAGGGAAAGGACTGCCCCTGTGCTGGGGTACCTCGGAGGAGGGCTCCGCAGGCTGCCCAGGAATGCCCGAGGGCGATGCTCCCTCTGCCCGGTAAGCTGCTGCGAGCGGGCGGAGCCGCAGCGCCACCTCCCGGCCGCACCGCCCGCGGGCTCCGGCACACCCTGGCCGCCGCTAGAGAGCTAACGGAGTTAATTCTCTTCCCAGCAGCTGGTACAGGGCTGTGCTTTGGATTCAGTGTGAGAATAATGTTGATAACACACGGACGTTTTTAGTTGTTTCTCGGTAGTGTTTACCCCAAGTGAAGGACTTCTCAGTTTCCCATGCTCTGCCAGCCAGCAGGTGTNNNNTGTTGTTACATTATATTTTGTTTCAGTTATTAAACTATTCTAATATCAATGCATGAGTTTTGGGGTTTTTTTTCTGATTCTCATCCACACCAGGGGATGGGGTGAGGAGTGAATTAGTAGCTGTGTGGTACTTAGCTGCTCTCTGGGGCGAAACCCTGACACGATACCAGCAATTACATTTTCCCCCTTGAAATGATGTTGCCGTTTTACTTTCACTAGCACACCTCTTAGGAGGAAATGTATTTTGATTTCTCCAGTAGTGACCACATAAACACTGTGTGAATTTGGTTTGTAAGTTAAAAGGAGATGGGCTGTGTGACAAATTTCTCCAAAATCTACCTTTTGGTTGCTGAATTTCATTCAGCTGTGGCAGTTTCCTGTTAAGCCTGAGTTTGAACAAAGTTGTTTTTCTGCCTTTTAGGTCCAACGAGATCTTACTAAGACAGAGTAAGTTTATCACCCATAAGTTAGTAATTTCATAATTCTAATGGTCCACAGTGCTTCATGAATTATGTTAATGTACTGGAACTGGATTTTAAAAAAACAATCCTGTTTGAATAATTGCCCCATTTCATTATTTATAGATGTAGATGTCAGTCCACCTGGGAAAGAGCTTCAGGGCACTACCAAATTCCCTGCTCAGACACATTCATTCCAGGCTTGCTTGTCACTATGACAGGCCTTGTGTTGTTACAGGTCTGATCTCCTGCAGCAGCAGGCAACCATGACCATGTAATTGCTCTCCTTTGCCCATGTGGTCAGAGAAGTCTGGAAAATCAGTGGTTAGGGTGAATGCCCCAGAGAAAGCAATATTTCAAAGACAGAACAAACCAGTGAGCTGGGGAATTTATTTGCCCAGAGTTGTTAGTTTTGATTTATTTGACTCTACTGAACCTACTGATCACAACTGAATGTTTTTTGTCAAATGATTTCAACAGTGCTAGATAGTTGTTGAACAAAAGACATACACACCCTCTCCCAGCTGGTGTGAAAAATATATGATTTGAAGTCTCACTTCTCCTTAGGACTTGTTCTGAATTATTCAGATTTTGCCACACTGGATGATATGGACAGCTTTATTATTTAGGGTCATAGATTTATATGCTTTAACTTGCTGTAAATTGACATGTTTCTCCTCTTTTTTCTTTAAAATGAAAAAGTGAAAGAGCACAGAGTACTAGTAACTTTCAACATTGATTTCTCTCATCACTGGCTCTTTCTAGGAAGCTCAAGCTGGATCTTTTGGACCTCTGGTGTGATTGCCACCTGCAGGCACCCGTGCTGCAATGCCTTCTGCAGGAGGATGTTTTGACATCTATCCTCAACTCGGCTGAGAATTCAAAGCCCAAGTCTTTCATGAGTTTCTGGATAAAACCTTCAAAAAGGGAGGTATTTAATATGGAATCAGTTTAGACCATAACTCTGCTAAGAATAACTCAGACTTTGAACTAGATTTGCAGATGTTTGACTTTCTGCAAGCCTCTTGGTGGGACCTGAGCCAGACTTTACATTTTTCTGACTGCAGGTTTTAGTGACTAGTATCTCTTTAATGTCACTTTTATACGTACTATATTTGCCATAGACCACTCTTACTGAAGCCAAATAAAAATAAAAGTCCAAGTGCTACATTGAATTCAAATTCTGAGTTCTTCACAGAAATGTTGACAATTGCTGCTGCTCCATTTTCCTGTAGCTCCCCACACAAAACCATTTTCTGTGTCACTGTTAGTGTTATTAGCAATTCTAATCAGAACTCCTGAAAATTATTTGAATGTAATAACTATACCCATGTGTATAATAAGTAAATGTACATGTATGTATGCACACACACACTCACACACACGTACCTGCCAGTCAAAACGAGGGGACAAGTGGTATATGCCTTTGAGACCAGCTTTTCTGATCATCACACTCTCACCATGTCAGTATTTTGAATCCATAAAAGCCAGTCTCAGGGGAATTCCAGCCACTGCATTTTCTAACCCTGAGACTTGATTCATATCTCAGAGCTTGACTAGTAGAAATATTTTGATTACAGGTCTAATTGCTCAAATAAACCCCAAATCTGTAGATAAGTAAAAGCCCAAGCCTTGATACAGTTTTACGAAGATGCAGGTGATGCGTGCTGAGCATTTTATTAGCAGGGAATGAGTAATTATTGTGTGTGTTTTGTGTGCTAGAACATGAGTGCGTTCTAGCCAATTTCACAGGTCAAAAAAGGCAAGTAGTGATGAAGTGTGCACATTTTACTGATGTTCGTATATAAGGACTCATGTTGCTCAACTGACATTTCTGTGCTTGTGAGTCATGTGGACCTTTGGAGCAATTGTTTCTAAAGCTTTGACACTTCACGGTGATATTTCTAGGCCTGGAATGACCATGAACAACAGACCGAAGAAGGGAAAACTATGGCTTAGGTAGAAAGGGAAGAAAGAGATCGAGAGAAATTAAAAGGATGAAGGGATAAGGTGGGTAGACTGGTGCAGGTGGGGGGAAATGGAAGAAGCAGTACTTGTGCTTCTTAAAAGTAAAATTAAAAGTAAAATGGAAGTAGAAAACCCTTAGTAAATAGCTGATGTTGATTTAATCCAGTGTGACACATTGATCGATATATTCATGTAGCAGTTTTATAAAAACAAAAAAAAGCCCTAGAGTTTAAAAACTGTGTATTTGGTAATGAGCTGCTCTATCATATGACTGATTTAGGCAAACACATTACAAGTCCTTTAATGCCAATTTTATAATGTCAGTTAACTGGCTATACTGAAGACTTCTAAAATGTACCTGATTGGCTGAGCTGACCACTCAAAGCCTATAAAGCTCAGGGTTGCTAATCTGAGTCATGGCTGGAAGTTGCTATCAAGTAATCCACATCATCCAGACTTCTTCAGGTCATTTGCCCTAGACCCACACACGATCGCACTGCATACAAATGGTGCGATCATTTGTATGCAGTGGGGCAGATGTACCAAGGCTCCTGTAGAAAAGGGGAGCTTAAATCATCTTGTGTTCACAGGACTTCTTTCTTTGCTCAGGATGAAATTCAGTGCTTCTCATTAAGATTTAACTTTGGTTCTGTTTCAATTCCTCAAGCATTTTCTAGGGAAATGTGGCAATGTAAAGCAGGGACAGTAGTGTCTGCTGAGCCTTTTCTGATGGAAGGAGGGTGACTCCACGTGTTGCTATCCCTGCTCAAAGGACACACTGCGTAGAAACTAAATTTTCTGTTCAGTTAAGTCTTTCCCAGGCTGATCTTGCAGAAGGGTAGTAGAAAAAAAAAACTAAAAAGATTTAAAGATGGAAAGAATATGATTCCCACACAGCCAACCTACCATATTACTCTTATAGTTAGAAATGCCTTCAGCTGCAGGTAGAGCTGAGAAGTTCCTAACTAGTTACTGTAATGTTCAGTGTTGGGGGCAGACATTCATGCAAATCTCATGGAACTCAAAAGAATCTGCACAGGCTGAATGGAGACTACAGCACCTGACCTTGTGTTGTTTTTATACTGCGTCACAGATGAAATGAAGACTGTAAAGCAATTCTACCATGTGGGTATGCCCGTGGTAGGCAGGAAACACCAAGAGAGTAGAGAAGAGTTGTTCCAGTTCACCAGTCTGCAGAGGTTTCTGGTCTGCTTTTTGGCACTCTCAGGGATTGAACTAGTTCAGCAGGCAGGATGTCATCTGAGTTCAGAGAATCTAATAAAAGGTACCTGTCAAGGTCTTTTTTTCCAAAAGGCTGCTCTGAATCTATGCACTGGAGATAACAGCCATGAACAAGACTAGCTGGAGCAAGGGTTGTTTTGATAGTTATGAATTCATGACCTTCTCCTTCAGCAACACTGTGGCTTGAAGCTGAAATATTCTTGGTGACTGGAACAGTAAATCGCAGAAATGGGGAGGGAAGGAATCACGCAGGGAGGGAGCAGATGAAAGGCCATGGATCATAGCAGGGAGTGCACGGTGCCAGCAGGATTAAATTTTCCTTGACCTGTTGTAGCCACTTTTCATGATCCTATGGGATCCTTTGTGGATCACAGAGAAGAGCACAGTTGTTATTTTCTACTGTGGCCAAGCAAACTCCAGCCATCTGTCCCTACCAGAATGGGCCACCGCATTTTTTTCCCCAGCTTTTCTTCTCTTCCTTTCATGTGTATTACAAACTGAGAACACCACTGAGTAAAAATATAAAAAAGTCATCAGGAGTGTGATTATTTTCTAAGCATGATAAGTGGAGGATGAAATTGTCTTAAAACAGCATGTCTTGACTAGATCTTCCTTGTGAATTATCAAACTTATTATTCAGGACACTGGACTACTTCTAACTGAGAAGGGCTTCACTACAAAGAGAACTACAGATGACATACACATAACAGGTTGTCAAGACCTCAGCTGGCTGAAATCACAGATTTCACAGAAATCACAGGCTGGACGACTTTTCCAACCCCAGGGTTGCCGGTTCCAGTCCAGATAATGGCATAGGTGAATCTCCCAAATGTAAACCAACATGTATTCCTGATGACTTTTCATTTGCCTCTATTAAGTGATTTGAGGGTTTCACTTCGGTCTCTGGATGACCTCTTAGATGTGGAAGAAAGGCTTTTTCTATGGCTGAATCAGCACAGAAAATGGTAGCAGGGAAAATCAGTGACTTTCAGCCACTGTACATTTCCTACAAGTCAATGTAGCAGCTGAGACAGAAGTTGTCAGTACTATCTCAAGTGTTTTGGAAGGAGATGTGCTTATTTATTTGAAACCTTCTATAAGTCCTAAAGAAATAAAAAGGGAGGAAAACATAGAGGCAGCTGGTGCTTATAGCAAAGACATTATTTTGCTGTAACAAAGGTTTCGGTAGAGTTGGTTCTTCAGACTGACACAGGGGAGAGAAGGAAGTGCATGCAACTGATGGCCCTTTCTCTGGCTGAATTATGTCCTATGAGTTAATCCTGAGAGTTCTTGACAATGTTGTTGTTTTCACTGTGATGTTTACTCAGACAAGGAGGAAAAATATGATAAACAGCCTAAACCAGTTCAAAGCATACAAGAGCCCTTCATGCTAGCCGGCGGTCAGTCTAACTTTTCCTTTCTGCAAAAGCTTTCTGGAAGACATCCAGCAGCCTTTATTTCAGCAGTTATATATATACATTTTCAGGCATTTGTATTCTAATGATTCTTTAGCTTTTTTTTTTTTCTTTTTTTTTTAAACTAATAATATTGCTGGATATATATTTAATTGACCCTTCAGGGTATTAAACTAACTGTCTGAACATTTAGGAAAAGCAGCCAAGTCTGACCTTGTGTCATAAAATAAGGGAGCTTGCCAGACCCTGGACATAGAAGCCTTGTGCATGAGAGCTTGACCAAAACACAAGCAGAAATCTGATAGCTGAAGAAATACCCCGTAGTTAACGACACGTAAACCAATGAACCTCTGTGAGATTAAGTATCAGGTACTATTACACTCTGCTGCACTAGGACATCTTTTTGGCTCAAAGACCTATTTATACTAGAGCCCTTTACCAGGCCTGAGCTGAGTGTAAATGCAGACCCTCTCTATGCATAAGGAGGCCTTTATTTTCTTGTAGTGAAACAGAGGTCCAGCTGTGACCCTTGCTGGCCCTGGTTCCCACCTCTTTCCAGGACTCTCCTCAAGCAACTGACTGACTGTTTGAAGTTCGACAAACCAGCAACAAGGGGAATTTGTATTTGGTTCCACTGAGTCTTAATGAGACCTTTATTATTGCTTGTCACTGCCTCTACTGATGCTGGAGCTCAGGGAGTTTTTTAAACACATCAAGGCACATTTAAACTCTTACCCCTAGGCAAATTGGCCACTTTGTCTGATCACAGCCTCTCTGCTGATATAAAGGTCCATCTGTGAGATTGCACAGACAGCTCTTGTAAAAGCCCCACTGACCTCGGTGTGTGTTTCAAATGTTATGTACTTAGTACCAGTCAATAGCTTCTCAGCTGCTGGAGTTTTCTTAGGGCTCTGTGTTTGTGTGTGTCTTTTTCACCACAAGGGCAATATATATTCTCTGAAACAGCTAAGTAGCTTTTAGCAAGATATTGGAAAGGTGAGGTGGTAATAATAGCTGCAGAGTGGTCTTCCTTGTTAGCCAAAGTGCTATTGAAAGGATCTTGGAATTTTGCACCATACAACTGCTGTGTTTAGAACAGGAGGGCTTAGAAACCTTGAAGTGCTAAGTGTGCAATAAGTGATTTGCAGTTTACTGTCTGTGGTAAAAAAAAAATCCAAACCAAAAAAATAAATAGCTTAAATTCACCTGACTTGAAAAAGATTGGAAAGTGAACAAATATTACATGTATAGTTTTAAAGACTGTTTTTAATTTTATCAAGCAAGAAAGCAGCTTAGATACATTATGTAATAAAATTGGTTTGGAAGAAAAAGCAAAATGGTGGTTTGAAAAGTTCATTCACAATTACAGGAGATAAGATTATTGGGCATTTGCATAATAAGAAATGTAATAACACGTGCTATTGAGTACCACTTCTCATCTTCCAGTGAGTGGATCAGAATTTGCTAGAATCTTGTTTAGTAACACTAAAGAATGTACTGGTAATTTTGCATTGTCTTGGGAGAAATACTTTTGATTTTCCATTTTAAATTTTTTTCACTCAGATGTGTTTAAAAGTCCTTAGTACCCTGAGGTTGCATGTTTTTGCAGAGCTAGGCACATCACTTGCTTATTCCAGAACTTGTGGTATTTAACTAAGGTTTTGAACCACACATTCAAACCACAGCAGGTAGGAGCCTGTATTTTGAATCGAATTAAGTCTCCACATCATTCAGAAACTTTGGGTTTTTTCCCCAACACATCTGTTTACTACTACTACTATTAATGATAATGATAAATAATCTTATAATAAAAATAATCTTTGCACCTCAAAAACTGAAATAAAAGTATAAATATTCAAATCTCATGAAATACCAAAAAACATTCAGAAGGCACTGTGATTTAGAAAGATAGTAGGGAATAGTTCTTATACAAATCTGCTGTTTATTTTGATTTCTTTCCTTGATGTTTCAATTCCTTTTCTGATAATAATTTCCCATGTTTGTAAAATGTTTTGAGCTTTAGCTATTTGCATATAAAATAGGACTATGATATCCTGTTGCCATTCCCAGCGGCATTACTGTGAGACATACTTTTGCTGCTTCAGAGCTTAAACACCCTGTATCACTTGTCTTCACTGAGTATGGAAAGCCACATCTTCCTCCTGCAAAGACTTTGCTGTGAGGACAGCTGAAGTTTTTGCATTGCAGGCATACCACAAATTTTAACTTCATGTAGATGTTGTCATTGAGCTGCCCTGCAGAGTAAAGTGTGTGCACCAACGTACATAACAACAAAAGGGGCAGCTGCTTTCTGTTCTTAGCCCAAGTGAGTTCTGAGTTTTAAAACCTTTTGTAGCATTTTAGTGTTGTAAATGAAAGCAAATCACAGTCCAAGCTGCTGTTTCTTAGAGTTCAATCTCCAGCTTGTTGTTGTGGCTTTTTTTCTCATGAGAGGGGTCCCATTACAGTAGGACATCTGTCCAGCTGGAGAGCCTGGTGCCCTTAACAGCCTGAAACATTTTGTCATTTGGGCCTTTACAGATGGGGTAAATTAAACTGGATTGTGGATCAAAAGCAATTTCCGTGTTGTCTTGTGATCTCAGTGACCCTTGGCTGGGATCTCACATCCTCAGGAAGGGGCACCACTATTGCTGTCATTTGGTGGAATCATCTACTATGTTTGTACCAAGCAGCCTGATTTCAAATGCTAAACAGCACATTATAAAGTGAGTAAATCAATAAAAAATGTCCACACCTTATTTTTATTTTAAAACAAACAGTTTCTTCCATCTATCTGTGATCTAAGCAATGTTGAGTATTTGTACACAGCACTGCAACTGTAATCATCAGGAAGCAATTTCCCCTCTAACTATGAGGGCAAGATCTCCTCCAGCCCTCCTGGGGTGATGAGCAGTCAGTGAAAGAGAGTGGATTATTCCCTCTTTGCCAAACAGGCTTAATGAATGTTGTATATCTATATAAATTATGATATAAAATATAGTTAAAAATATTAAAAATACATATATATATAATAGCTAGAATTTCAGCTGCTGCACTTCAAAGGTCTTCAAAAGTGTGTAAGTGTTAGAAGGTGAGGGATTTGTATGAGATTGTAAGCAGATTTGGTTCTTAACTTCCATTGCCTGCTTTAGGAGATTTTGAAAGTCTTGATGGTCATCTCTTGCAGTTTCCAGCAAGCTAAATAACTTTGAAAACCTTCCTCAATGACTGGAAGAGGCTGCGAGTATGTGGAAGACTGGCAGTGAATCGTAGCCTTCACCTTCTCCAAAAGATTGGCCACTTCAGTGGAGTTGGCAGGCTGCTGTCAAGAGATTTTTGTGCACTCTCACCACCATGAAGGCTGAGCACTCACTCTAACCTATCTTGTATCAGCCCCATTGTGAGGCAAATCTGGCATGAGAATTCAGAACTGATGAGAATACCAGCTTATTAGTTTTACCCTGAAAGCCTCCTGCTAAGGGATTGATGTTCTGATCTGTCTTGTGAGGTGCTGCTCCTGCTGGCAGGGTGTTTGCAGTTTTTCCTGGGGAACAGCTGGCTTTTCAGCATGAATGAGAACAACAGAATTAGGCCTTGCGTTTTTCCTCAATCCTGTCTCAAGCTAAACTAATAGACTTTTCCTAATGAGGGTGGTAAGGACTTCATAGTTTGGCCTATAATTAGCTCTACTGCAGGTCAGAGGGTGTCAGAGCAGATGGTTTTGTTCCCCCACAGTGTGTGATAGAAGAAGATGGTCCAGGGTGTTGTAGTTGTGTGTGGGAAGCTGCTTTGCTACGACTGTCTCAACGAGGCATGGCAAACCCCACAACTTACTTCCCTCCATGTTTGTCTGATTTTCCTGTCATTAATTTTTTATTTTTTTTTCCAGGTATAGAAGTGTTCCATCGAGTTGCAGACACCGAATATGTGAATGCCTCTCAGGTTATCAGAAACCTGGAGGAGTTAGGCTGGGTAATGGAGACAGGGAAAAGACATTTTCTTTCCAATGAGAAGTAGTGCCATGGCTCATCCTGACAGTGTCTGGATCTTCTGATGCAGAGGGAGTTGCTGCAGCTGCTAAAAGGGAACACCTCTTGGCAAGACGTGCTACTGTTGAAGTATAGCACCCCCTCCTGCGCTGGGGCACATGGAGTGGTCATCTGCATCAGCTCACAGGTGCTGCAGCAGGGCAGGCACTGATGCTGCTGTGGAAAGGCATGGGACAGCTGCAGGGAGTCAACGAGAAGAGAAGAGACTAACTCACGGTCTTGCACTCAGAGTTGACCTGACAAGACATGGATTTCCCCGTGAAAAGGTAATTGATATCTCTGCAGCTTGGAGATGGTATTGGGATACTTTCTTACTAGGCTTGCCAGTCACAGCTGATAAGTGAGGATGGCAACACATAAGAGTTACAGGTCCATTTCCCCTTTGCAGCACAGTTCCTGGCAAGTGAATCTCTAGTCATAGCTGAAACAGGATTTTGTTAAACAATCAAAAATTCTCAGCAGTAGATTTATTGTATTTTCAACAGTAACTAATGAGGATATAGGTGGCTCAGGTGAACTTAGATGCCCCAGCTAAAAATCTGATTGAAAGCTGAAATAGCCATTAAGTTATTCTTTTGTTGCTGTTAGTGGTGAGACAACAAATAGATCTGAAGTTCTTCCAGTCTATTTGTGATTCAGAATTATTCACTGGATTTCTTCAAGTAATTGACTTTGCAAATCTTCACATGTTCACAATAGCACAGTTGCATATCACAATTCATGCTGTGATAGTTGATAGATATAAGGCTCTGATCCTACTGAGTATGACATCCCAGCATTAGTAAAAGCAAATAGGAGCTTTAACATTAAATTGAGACTAGGATTGAATCCTAATACAGTCCTACCAAAGCCTTCTCACTTATTCATGGTGGAGATAAAGTTTAAATAACATATGTTGACTGGGAAATATGTGCAGCCAGATCTGTTTGAAAGAGAAGTCAAACATCTGTGCCACATCAGTTGATTAGTGAATTTTAAGAACTCACACATGAATCAGTAAATTGGAAGATTAAGCCTCCTTCCCTGCTACCAGATCACTGCAGGCATTTTCCCTGAACTGCATGTTGCTGAAAAGGTTTGGCAGATGGTGAATTATTTTGCTCTTCATGAATATTTTTCAGTGGCTGATTGACAGCTGATAGGCACTTTTTCTTTAGACAACAATAAGCCATATTTCCCCCACTGCTGTATTTATGGAGGCATTGCTTTTCTCATTTCCAAATATGACATGGGTTTGTGTGGTCCGGACCCTCCCCAAAAGCACGGTACGGGAAGCTCACAATCGCACTCTTTCTCTTGAGGCTTTGCAGGGCTGGGGCACCGTGCCCAGCATCCCGGACTTCGCAGCTTCCGGGAGCTGCCCCAACAGGAATAGGCAGCAAGGTAAACGCAGGTGGTTGCTGGCAGTTTTCCTGTTTATAGAGACCTGGACTGATGTATTTGGGCTTCGCACCAGGAGATGGCAGGATCGTGCTGTCCATGCAGCCTTTACCAGCTCTAGTTACTGATCCCCTGCCTTTCTAGGATGGGCTTTTAAAGCTCAAGATATCGAGCCTCTGACTGGCATTTATGAAAAATATACCGTATGTGTTCTGCAGTACAATTAAAGAACTATCACTCTTGAGACTGACCTGTGTTAAATGTACCGGATTCACACATCCACAAGCTTTATGAGAGTGCAGGTGAAGGACAGAAATTTCAATTTAGGCTATTTCTCCAGAAACTTCTGTTCCACTGGTTGTTCTTCAGACACCTAGAAAACTGTGCAACAAATGATCTCAGCCCATCTTTTCTCTTGACCCTTTTTCCTGCCTTCTTCCTCCCTGTTAGTTTTCTTATCTTAAGGATACTCTGAAAGTGAATTTGGGTTTGGTGTTAGTTTTTTTTCTTCCTTTTTTCTCTCTTTTTTTTTCAGTTACAGTCATTTTCAGCACAGCTTGGTTTCATGCATGCATTATGGAGGAAATCCTTAACTTGTTCTGCCTACTAAGCCCCACCTTCTCATTCAACAGTCTCAAAGTCATACAGATAAAGAAAATGTTGCTGCCTGTTGCCGTTAAGAGAAAATTGTACTTTGTCATGGAGAAAAAACCAAAACTAGGTAATTTATGCTGATCTCTCAGTTAATATAATAGCTTTCCACCACTAAATTTTATAGTCACAGACAATAAAATTTAAAGTGTGAGGTTTGATTATAGGGGATTTTTGGACTTGCTTTATGTAGTGGCTGAGGCCTTGGAAAGTACCTGGAAAGCTGCATTTTTGCTATTCTGTTATGTATGGATAAGGGGATTGCCATAAAAATGAAATTGTATTTTGCAGTAAATCATTAATCATAGTAATAGCAGTGGCAGTGATTAATTGGCCAGACAAGAAAGCATGTGCCTGAGCCATGATAGTCACTGGAAATGTGATCTGACTTTTTAGTCAATGGCGACTTGTTGCTGTAAGTCTGTGAGACCAGAGTCTCTGCCACCTCTATGGACAGTGCCCAGACCAGCACAGGTGGCTGCAGAGCCCATCTTTCTTTCAGTGCTAACTCATTCCTGCCTGCTCCAGCTGTGTCTGTGAGGTGTTTCAGCATGACAAAACTCTGTTTCACCAGCTAACCCAACCCACTGCCAGCACTGATTCCTGCTATCATAGGTGCTCCAGTTGGCTGCTTGCACTGTTTCAGGCAGCCCATGGGAAAAGATCAGCAGCATCTACGCTGGCTCAAAATATGCCTGGGCATTGCTTGGAGAGAGCCAAACCCATGCCAGAACTAGGCTGACTCTTTCATGCTACAGAGGGCCAGGGCCAGCATGTGGAGCCATGCTCAGGGCATGTTGTGCAGCACCAGGTGGGGAAGTGCCATGTGCCTGTGACTGATGTCCTGGCAGGACATGAGGAGAGTGCAAGATCTGCTGGGTGACTCATTGAGGACTGGGGGAGATTTGGCTAGAGGCTGCTGTGTCCCCATCGTGCCTGGCCTGCTTGGAAGTGCGCAGAGTCAAACCAAGCCAGTTGTTACTGCATGCAGGACAGCCAGCCAGGCTTGTGCCAGACATGAGCCACCAGCCACTGATCAATGCCCAGCCCGCCCCCGACCCGACATCAGCTCTTCCCAGCCAACTCCATCCATTTTATATACTGGACGTGCCATTCCATAGTATGGAATACCCCTTTGGCCAATTTGGATCAGCTGTCCTAGCTGTGCTCCCTCCCAGCTTCGTGTGTGTGTGTGTGTGTGTTGGCAGAGCATGGGAAACTAAAAAGTTCTTAACTTGGGGTAAGCACTACTGAGCAACAGCTAAAACACTGGTGTGTTATCAACCTTGTTCTCCTAGTGACTCCAAAACACAGCACTGCACCAGCTACTGGGAAGAAAATTAACTCTGTCCTAGCTGAAGTCAGAACACTGAGCAGGATTTCCCCCTCTCCCTCCTCCTTGGTGCCAGAGGGCTTTAATGGTGATGGCTGTCTCATAGTTTGGCTGTGTGGGCAACATAACAGCATCAGGACAGGAACAACAAGTAGGCAGTGTTAAGTCTCTCTTTGTCAAGAGCCCTGGATTGTTATTACAGTACATGCGCTGACTCTGCCATGGTTCATCAGGCACAAGAAGGACTTTAGTCCTGAGCAACACGCATGATTTACAGCTGTCACCTTCATATTATCCTGCTGCCAGAGCCTCAGTACCCCGTGGTGTTCTGTGCTGTGTCAGATTAAATACAGGGCACAGCTGAACTCTGCAGTATGACAGACACCAGAGAAGGAGATCTGAGTCAATGTTGAAAGCAAATGGCTTCCCTAGTTTGAAGGTTGGTTTAAAACAACCTGCTCAAACAGGTTTAGCTGGGTACCACCAGAGATATCAGCCAAGGGAGCCAATTTACAGCATGGAAAAGAAATTTAAGCAAATTTTCCCCTCTCAAAGATCCTCACTGAAAGCTCCCATGTAAAATAGTGATTTGGTACCATGGGCCACAGACAAACCAGCCATAGTTGTGGCCATCTTGCTTCCAAGTTACGTATGAAATGTTTTGAAAACCCCATAATTTACTGCTTTTAGTGCCCAGACCACTTCAAGAAAGGGACTAGGTTGGTGTCTGCTGTTTGAGCTATTTGTGCTGATACACAAAGAAGGGGACCATATTCCACAACGGGCCTCAAAATCAGTTCATTAACATTATCTCTGACTTTTTTTCTCATCTGCCCTTCCTTTTGTTCCAGTGTAGATCCCTTTTTGTCAGCTTGTTCCCATCTAATTCAGAGCACCAGCTGGTCTCTGCACTTTTGAAAAGGGCTTTGTAGTGTTCTCCAGTAATTGCTTTGCACACCCTTGCATACAGCTGGGGGAAGGCATTTCTCTGGTCAGTGGTAAGATGCATTTGTGTTTTTTAGGGGAATATTTAGATTTAGGGGATATTTAGGACAGACTGCAATCTGCAGAGGTGGCCTGCTTTTGTTTGGTTGCTTGATCATTTTATAAATGCTTCCAGTCAAATGAAAAAGGGCAGAAAGTCTTTGCGTGTGGAGGTTTGAATGAGCAAAGACAGCTAAACAGGAAACTGCACTTTTGGTGCACTGGGTACATTTAACAGCCACCACTCCTGCAGCCCAGGGGTGTTCACAGTAGAGGTTTACCAGAGCAGGCTCTCCAGGCAATGCTCTGGGTGAGGCACAGTATCCAGGACTCCATGCGTGGGAAGGAGTGTTACAGAAATACCTGGAGACTTGCTTAAGCATCATAAAGTTATTTTTTTCAAGCAATTTCTCAGACTTTTTAATCTGTTTTCTCCTCTTAAAACCTCATTGTTTCATTTTTTTCCCCTGAGATTTTGAAGGCTGGGTCTTCACTGTCCCATGTAATTGTATGAAACTTAGAGTGACTGTTCTAGAGAAAATACCACATATGCTGGCTATGCTGTTTAAGTAGAAGACAGATAGGTCAGAAAGGCCAGGTCAGCTTGGGGACTGGCAGTGCCAAGTATAATGGCACAGAGAGAAACTGAGCATCATGAGCACTACAGAACATTCCTTAGGTAAGGGACTGGCAGTGGTGAATCAGCTGGTGGCATCAGGAGTAAAGACAACCTGCCACAGGTCTATAAGGTTGTGTTCAAGTGCTTCCTATACTTGCAGGATTTAAAAGGGCATTTATTACATGATGAATCTGGGGAAAGGGTTTTTGGAGCAATTTCAAGTAAAGACTGTCCCTTTGTCCCTATTGACTCTCTTGGACACCGAAATCCAAGCTTAATTCCCTAAAAAATCCAAACCTAATTCCCTCTCAAAGCATGAAGCTTATCCCAAGCACTTTGAATTTCTGGTGACTAACCTACGAAAATCTTGGCTTAATTAATCAAATGGTGACTGCTGTGAGTTGAATTAGGTGTCTGCATTGTCCATGAGCCTAAATGAAATACTTGCCACTTGGTTTTCTTTGTGCATCTCACCCTAAGTATTACTCCCAGCCACTGCCAGACTATCTCCAGAGCTGCTGTCAGTGGCATGTTTGCTCAAAGCTTGCACCAGTGTTCCTCAGGTCCAGGGTTCAGGAGAGACCCAGGGAGGAAAAAAGTGAGTGTGTTCAACAAACCTGTTCAGTGCTGTCATGTTCAGGTTTTGTTTTCCTTTTGGAATCCAGCTGGGATGTTAGAACTCCCCTGTGTGCAGGGATGTAACTCTTGTCCTTGGGCTGCTTGCTGGGTGATTGCACCAGACTTGTAGATCCCAGGGATCTCAGAGAGTAGGACACCACATGCCAATGGCCATGGGGGGACCAGGGACGTGAGCCTGGAATGGGGCATGTCCATATGGGGCTGAGATAGTGTGCCCCAGAAGGGCTCTGTCAGTGTGGGACTGTTTACATGAAATCTCTCAGCTTCAGTGTCTTTGCTGGCATCCTGGTAAAGCAAGAAGAGGTAATTTTTGACTGCATCTGTAAGGCAGGTCTAGGAAGCTGCTGAAATCCTTCTGGCTGCACAAGGGAATCTTAGTGCTAATTTGGCAATATTCCACTTCTAGAGGCTTCTCTCTCATAAACACCTGTCCTCCCTGTCCTCCTTGGCTAATTTCCTCTGTTCTCCACTGCAGCCAAAATGTCATTTACTTTTGACGGATTAGGAGCTGCCACTTCCAAACAATGTCTGGAAGAAATTACTTCAGCAGCAAAAGATCCTCTAACAGAGTTGCTGGAAACATTACTTTCCAGCAACTTCAAGAACAATGTGACATAGCAGAAGTGCCCACAGTGCAGCCTAAAGGTGGGATGTAACCTGTACTACCTGGGAGCATGGACCAGGGCTACCTTTCTATTGACTGGAATCAGGGAATGCAGGTCTGGTGGTGCTGCGGGGTTTCCATCGAAGGTGGGAGCAAGTGAAACTATCTGCTGGCTGAGAAGACAGAAAGTACCGTCCCTGCCTCTATTTAAAAATAATGACTTTTGAAGTTATTAAGAAAGTGGTTGCTGCCTTTGAACACTGCCTATATACAGTAAAATGAAGCAGGTAGAAACACAGATAAGACAGTGCAAAGATTCTCAATTTTTTAAATTCAGAGTTCCTCCTTTTTTACCAAATAACTATCCCTTCAGAAACTGGTCTTGCATTTCCTGAAATGGGACCAAAACTTGGCCCATTTGCTTCACATCTTAATTTAAATGTTGTTGTTTCCCTGGGCCACTATATGGATATCAATTTTGGAAACTGCTGTTCATGAAAATATTTGAATGTGTGGGGTGAGATTTATCAGACCACCTTCAGAACATAGGAACACAGGGATCTGCAATCATGTCTTGATTAGCAGTTTTCTCTTGTGTTTCACATTAAACATATTTTGAAGTCTTGTCCTATCTGTATCATGAGAGCAGAGAAATTACCAATACTATAGCTGATCTCTGCCAGATTCAAAAGGAGGTACTGAGTCTACTTCTATGACAGATAAGACAGTAATCCCAAAATGAAGCATCAAGAAGAAGTCAACAGGTGTGAAGGACAAAGGGTACTGAGGAGACTTTCTTGACATACAGTACAACAGAGTTACTCTTCCTGGAAGAGCAGATGGATTCATCAGGGAAAGACAGAGGAGTGGAAAGGAGAAACAAAGTTAGACTGTGAAAGGTTGCGTGAAGTCCCAGACAAACAAAGAAGAGAAAACACACGCTTTAGTGCTATCTTGGATGTGGTCCAAAAGGTCTTACAAACATGCAGCTAACATAGAATAGTCAAGATCTGTTCTGGTTCAATTTGGTATATCATGTTTAAATTAGTGCTCTAGCTCACGTCAAGTACATGCTTTGTAATTAAATTTTGAAAGAACATTTTCTTTTCTGAGAAAGATTTTAAAAATGAATTGGTTATACTTCAGCTTTGTTGACAAAGATGGTTTCCGTTAATGAAAGACTAAACTGGATGCATTAAGAATGAAAGGAATATAAACCATATGCTGTTATGTTTGGTGCACTCAAAACAGTTCTTTCTACTGGATTCCCTGGGGCTATTTTCAGACTGAAGGTAATACATGTATTTGATTTTGTGATTTAACACTAGATAACCCAAATATGTACAAGTTGGAAAGTTGGATATTCTTGGTCCACTTAGAAGTGTCTTTTTGCTAAAAACTGAGGGGACTAAGCCTGAATACCTTGTTCCTCCCAAGTCAAATTCTAAAACTAGAATAGTTTATTTTTAAGGTTGAAACTTGCTGTCTTGCTGCTTTTCTGTATTTTCACTTAAATTTATGGAATGTATCAAGCCCAGAGTGCATACTTTTAGAATAAAGAACATCTCGTACTTTACACAGAAGACTTTGGTATTCTTTTCTCAGAAGGCTGCAAACCACTCTTTGGAAGGAGAGTTTGTGTTGTTTTCAACAGTTGCCTATTAACAAGAAGTTGAAGACATTTAAAAAACTGCATGAACATATCTCTCTGCAGCAATAGAAATACTTTTATTTTAGGATATTTCATTTTTACAACAAATGTTAGCCTGGGTTTCAAGAACCACTAGTCCTTGAACATTAAATTATCAGCTGCGGGGAGTACATATGTTTATAATAAAAAGAAACATGCACAAAGTTTATTGTAAGGAAAATAATACCATCCAGTCTGATGTTATGCTTATTCTGGTTTTATGAGAGTTTGAATAAAGGATGGGTAGTTGTGAATGTATTTATGTATCCCAAACAGCTCTTGTATTTTGTTAGAAAAAATGTCTTTATACTGTTTGTATTCAAAATGTGTTATGTGTCCCCTAGTTCCTGAAAGGTTTTGAGCAACTGCACCAGAAAAATTGCTGTCTTCAGTATAATACATTCTTGACTGGCTCTGTTAAAATCAACATTGCATTTCTTGTAAAGCTTGCAGTATGTACAGTCTTGTTTCTGTTTGAGATAGTGGGAGTATTTTAATCAACTTGAATGAGAATCTTTATGTATGCTAATAGAACAGATGAATTTCCTTTATCACATATAACTACCATATCCCCTTTCTCCCAATGAAGCACTTTATTTAGCTTCTCAGCATCCAAGCTGTCCTGGTGAGGTCTGCAGGGTCAGTCTTCCAAATAAAAAGGGAAATGAATAACCTCATCCATATGAGAAAGCATACCTACCTATATGAGAAGTTGTTAGTCTGTTGCCCAGTATTGGAATGGAGAAACCTGTTCACCTGCAGCTGTACCACTGCCTTTGTACGAATCTCTTCTGCTTTGTAAAACACTGCTTGAGAGCTAAATAAGTTTGCATAGTTCCAGACAGTCACAAATGCCCTTGCTTATCCAGACCTATTCTCCCACATCTGGTGCATCTGTAAAGAGAACCCATTACAGTGTGTTGATAGGGATATCATGAGCCTTGGATATTCTGAAATTAACTTTGCTATCCCTGCTGCTATGTTTGCTAGTCTTTTGCTGCTGACATATCTGATGATCTTTGGGATTTTTGTTGTGTGATGCTTTTCACTCTTCTGATTTGTAGATCACTGGTTGTATCTGCAATAGGGACTTCACAAGCCCACCACACCGACATGACTACTGGTTTCTGATGACTCTCACAAGTAACTGCAAGCTTCTTTAGGGAGGTGTCTGTGTCTATTTCAGTGGAAAACTGAGGCACAAGGAACGCTACAGAAGACCTCTTGGAGATTAGTCTTTTGCACTTTGAAGTGAGGTATATAATGATGACTTCTCATTGCTCTTTGTTGAAAATTTGATCTCCCTTTTCTGAGTCAGTGTGAACTACTTCTTAGCTGGGCAATTTTTGGCTTGTCTGCTAGTCTTTCAAATGTATTTGTTAGTGCTGCAGTTTAGTGTTGTCGGCTCAGGTTTCAGGCCTTTGGCTCTACTCAGGATTCCTTTGTGAATCAGGGTGTTATACCTGCTTGTATCATCATCTCATCAATGTCTTTAATCTTCTGAAATTATCTCAATATGAAGGCACACTGTACAAGTGGAGAGTGCCTTTTGTATTCCTTAAACAAAACAAAAGCCCAGTAACACCAAATAAGTAGAGCTTGTGCTGCTCCCACTGTGATGGCCACACATCCATTTTCTAAACTGATTTGGCCTATACAAATAGGTGCAATGATTGCCTACATTTATATATGTTGATCTTACCTAACAAAGTCTTTGTGAAATTTTACAAAAAGGATAGAACACTTTTCTTCTGTCCTTCCCAACTTTCTAGTTTGCTCCCTCTCTTTTTAGGCAGTGACATATATCTAAGGAACATTACCCCAGAGCTTGTTGTGTTACAAAGTACAGTCTTCATAGAAGTGAGCTGAGTACTGAGCTTGTCTAAAGTTTCCACAGAAAACCTTTTGTCAGCTAGAAAAACTGTTGCACTCCATCCCTGACATGATGCCAACAGCAGAACAAGGTATTTATACTTGCCCATATCCATGTATTTATATGTGTACACCATATATATTTAAACCTCTAAATGGTATATGTGTACCGCAAAGCCTGAAGTAAACCCAGCAGACATTGCTCTTAGAGAGAAATGGAGTTTTGCACTTTCCCCTCACAACCACCTTCACAAAGATGTTTTCCTATAAGCCACAGTCATGAAGACACAGTTCGGCTGAAGAGGCAAATATATTAAGCATTATCCACTCTTTAAAAATAATTATTGTTATTGAGAGCACTACATTGTTACACTTATAAACCGAGAAGAAAATATCTGTGTATGCAAAGACATTTTCAGAGTTGTTAACCTATCTCAGTAAAATCAGAAGGAAGCAAATTGTCATTAGATAGTGCCTCCATTCAGCTGAATAATTGAGTTAGATGGTGTATGAGAAGTGGCAATGTTACCAGTTTCCAAAATGCACAGTGTAACAAGCATCCCTCCAACTGCAAGCAACTTCTGGATTGGTTAGTAATACTTGCATTTTTGCTCATTTTCTAGTTGTTTTGAATGCAGAACAGCAACTTGGAAGAAAGGGAGAATTTTGTCATCTAGCAGGCTTCCAAACAGCATTAGCTGTTTGACCAATTACCCTTTCAGCCTAAGCTTGTCTTCAGGTGCTAGCAGTTAGAATGATACTCAAACATGATTTTTTGCTACTTATAGTGACATTTAGTATCACCCAGAGCCAACATAAGGTAATTGTACAATTAAACAAAAGCATCAAGCAGCCTTACAGTTGAAATTGTTTATTTATGTTTCACAACAGCTGATCCTAACCTAATTAAACAATAGATGAGACGTCTCAAATGGTAAATCTGATTAGATTTTTATTAAAGGCAATAATGCCTATTCCCCTTTGGCAGCATTCCTTTCTGCTTTGGTAGTCTCTGGGTTTGAGTAAAATTCTGAATCACAGGATGATGATTTAACTTTGGTACATTGATGTATGGACGACCATATAATTCCTTTTACATAATTAGCATCTTTTAGTGGAAACTGCAAAATTACTTATGCTTTCTTGGCTGAATTTTTCTGCTCTAAAACTTAACTGCTTTCCCTGCTTCAGTAATTGTGTTTTGTTTGGGGTTTTCTTGGTTTTGTTTGGTTTTTTTTTCATATTTTGATCTTTATAGTTGCATGGGCTTATAACAGAAAATAAAATATGGTAAATGATGGGTTTGAATTCAAAAAAGGAAGCAGCTCCTGGCATTGGCATTGACATTCACCTGTATTCTGTCATCCAGAATACTACTAAAGGTCAGTTTCTGTTTTACTTCCCATTATAGACCTAAGCCAGAAACAGAATTTAGCATTTAAATTGCTACCACTTGAAAGGCCAGAATCTACAGTTACAGGTATATTTTGAGGCCTCCTGCCCTCTTTACAAAGAACTTCAGTCTGTGATGTCTTTCATGGCCCTGCCATACCCCTGTTTGGAGAGCGGGTATGATGCTTGAGGTGATTCCCAATACAGCCACTCCTCCCAGCAAGCTGTGGCATCACTGTTGTTCTACCACCCCCAGATCCTTAATGATGCCCTGGAGCAAGCTGTTTTACTTAGTAGTAGATGAAGCTCAACATATTCTTCCAACATATGTTTAACTACAGATTCTAAACTGCTTTTCCTTTACATGGGTGTGATTAGCTTAGGAAGTAACAAGGGTTGGTCTAAAAGTATATATGGGAAAATACTGCCATACAGAAGTGACAAGCTGGAGAACACATCTATTTAAAAAGAACTTGTGAGTATTCTCAAGCCCAATGACTTTTGATTCTCATGAGCTTTGAAAAGAAAAACCCAACACTCTTCAAATAATTCCCTCAGACATTCTCTCCCCTCACCCCATCTAAAAACATAGGTAATGATTTGAAATGTATGTATATAATGTGCATGTATAAAGATGAACTTGGAATTATAAACATGTAGGTATTGACCATTTAACTATATCACTTTTTCTTGCTGGTGTCCTTTGAGGTTGTCCTTTGAAATTCAAAGGAACTGACAAATGTGGGTTTTGTGGGTTCATATCAGGAAAAACTATCTCTGACATATGTGCACTTGTACTCTTCTTTATTTTAACACAACGTAGGAAGATGAAAGCAAGGGTAAGAGTAGACAAAGTACCTTTCCTTCTTCAGCTGTAGACTATGCAGTTTCATAAGAGTTATTTCTAAGTATTGCAGAAACTCCATGATGGCATGTTAAAAATCTCACAGAGAAGCAGATTGCTCATGTAACAAACAAAAAGCATTGGATACTGAGACAGGGGACTTTGGCGGCTGTGCTGCATACCTGGTGATGCCCTCACTCTCCAGTGGGTAGTTGAGGTTTTACAAAATCAGCAGCTCTATCCTTAGGAACCATCATTTTTGCTTTTAGGAAATCTAATGGATTAGTGATTACCCAGTGGTTGCATGTTGCAGTGGTATGAACCTATTAAACATTTCTTTCCAGAAAGACTCAAAAGCACAGCTGGAAGAGACCCTTAGGACTGGAAGATCTCCAAGCAGCAGTCCTTACCTACCAAGACATGTGGAAGGCAGCACCCTTCTCAGAGGTACCAGGGAAGAACAGCTGATACACAAGTGGGGAAGAACCCATGAATGTGGAATGCTGAGAAGTGAGAAAGGAGCAGACTACCCAGCTCCTTCTTTGGGAGGGGTAAGATAGAAATACTGAAGGTGTTACTGGGTTATTATTTTTATTATCTCCAGTGACAGATCATCAGATCTGGAAGAGAAGTTCAGTAAGCGACCACTTGAGATACCCCACAAATGTATGTGTAAAAGGAAACAAAATAAGTCTTGGAGAGAGTCATACCTGAAGTTGATTAGTAAATTAGTAAATTACCCACAGAGAAACTTTTAGCCTCCTTTTTCAAGCCAGCAGTATTTTCACCTTTTTTTACCATTTTTTAATGGCAGAGACCTCAGCCTGCAAAGATTTTCTATACAAAAATAATGATTTTTCTTTTCTTTACAGAGTAGAGTAGACCTACATCTGATCTAACTTGCTTATGTACAGAAGCCTAGATCTCTTCCCTCAGTGCTTCCTTCGCAGTCTTCTTTCTTACTATGCTTCCCCATCTAGTAAAACCTCCTATATTTGGAGGTTTTGAGATTTCTGCTATTTGCTGTTTTAGGCAGAAGACATAATCATTAAAATACACTTTTAATAATCATTAAAAGATACTTTTAATGATCACATCTCGTGACAGTGTTAAAACCTAGTGACATGCCATGAACACAAAACCCAAACTTTGGGACAGATAACATAATTCTCCTTAATATAGTCCTTAAATTAGCTACAAAACCAGCTTCTTGCTATGCACAGTCACATGAATACCTCTTCACTTCCCTGCAAAACTTTCATCAAATAAGCAGCATTTGTGATGTGCTAGTGAGGTGACAACCTCTGGGATAGTCTGGAGAGACATAAAGTGCATGTTTCCCTGCTGGGACTCTTCTTCTTCCCTTTTGGTGCAGGGAACATCCATCTTGAAGATTCACTCACCAAAGCTATCGCCATCTGTCTGAAAGGGTGCACACCTTTCTTGCTGCTTCTGTCCTCACTCTTCCCACTCTTCTTTCCATATTTACTTACAAACACTTCCCTGACTTCCTTTTTGCTCTTCACGTGGCTGGCATTTATAGCCTGCCTCTATTACTGTTAAGTATCTTTCTTTTTCAGCTTTGGCTCCTGTCTCTTTCTTCAATATTTTTCCCCACATCTCATGGCAATAATTCTGTTGTCTGATCCTGACTCGTTCCATGAACTTGTGCTACAGGTCAGTCTATGAGAGGCACGGGGGTGAAATTTGTTGAGAGGACAGGGTTTGATGGTGTTATTACCCCTGATAGAAGAGAAAGACAAAGCAATTATGGTACATAACACAAACCCTGGAATATGAGTTGAAGGCATAAGGACCATAACACAGACAGAGAAGTCAGTGACTGAATGGACACTGGAGACATCCCCTTATATACAACAGAATCCTGTTTACACAAAATCTATCAGCACATTACTGCATGGAACATTACTAGAAGGGCTTCTTATTAGCTTCTGGTTTAGAGTTGTGTAGTAATTAACTTTTTTGTTTGTCTGACCTGACTGAACAAAAAAAAAAAGAAAGAAAAAGGTTGTATTTACCTGAAACAAAATGTGTTTATTTTTCCTGGTGAACTTAAATTGAAGCAAAAAGGACTTACCCAGAAATTACCAACACATTTCTTTCACTCCTAAATAATCCATTTTGTATGGTGGTTAGACTTGGAGGTTAAAGGTTAAAAAAGAAAATACTTTGTATAGTCTTTACAAAATGTTACATGTTTTTGCGATCTTGAAATGGAAATGTCAAGATAAAACGTTAATTTTTTTGTTTTGTTTTGTTTACATTATATATGGCTATTACTGAAAGAGTATTTTTCAGGAAAGTGTTCTCTGCAAGAACCCCCTCACCTAGCTCTTTCATAGAGCATAACAGCTCTCCCGTTAGAGCCTGACTCGTGACTGGTGTCATAGCTTTCAATGGAACTGTGTGCTTGAGCAGGGGGTAGCAGATTTAAATCAGGCAATTTAATGTTTCCAATTATAGGAAATGTATCTGGAATAATGCCAAAATGCTAAATAGCTTGATAAAAAAGAAAGGTTCCTTGTTTCAATTATTTCTTATTCTACTACATGCTTCCCCTGCCACCACTTAATTAGAGACAAGAACTCCACAGGAGATCCTGTTCTTTATTAATTCATTTTAAAGTTATTAACTGTACTTGCAACAGCAACACCAAAGCCTGAATTTAATAGCAAGCTCTGGGTAAGGAAAGGCAGACCAGTGGGTATGTCATTAGCTTGGCACTGGAGTGGCCATAATTCTTGCTCCTGACAAGGCCTCCGCATGCAATCAAATCACTTGGACACAGATGACTAGAGGTGTTTCATTTCACTCTTGTGGAAAATCGTGAAAGTCAGGAACCTCTAGTGATCAGATCCTTTGTCTCTCTCTGTGACAGTTCCTGCTTTTGGAAGGGTTTGTCAGGATAGTTATGTGAAGAATTGCTCTGTGATTATTTAAGAATTCCTGAAAGCAATGTAACACATGTATTTTTGGGCTTCATGATCACATTTTCTTTCATTTTGCAGTAACTTGTGGGAATAGGATTAACTCTGCACCACGTTGGATATTTGTATCAGGCCAAGTGTCAAGTAAAAACTTTCTTCCTCCAGAAAGAAGAAGTGGGCTGTATTCTCCTCTGTAGCACCTATATCCTTCCTGAATCAGGAATCAATGGGAATGCTAACTGAAAGCTGAGACTGTGATTTTTACCCCATTCAATACGATTCTAATTTTAAGAAAGTGGCCTTCTGAGCTAATGCAGCAGAAGAGTTTGCTATTCCCCTAAGGATTATGAAGTTTAAAGGGTCAGAGCTTCTTGTAGCAACAAGCTGATAACATTAGGAGCTTAATGCTTGTTTGGATTTTGCTAGCAAAATATAGGTAAGATAAGAAAAAGAACCCACAGCAAAATTTACAAACCAATTAGTCAACATTACAACAAGTCACTTCACAAATGAAGCCACTAATAGAAATGTTTATATTGGGAATTTATCTAGCCCTTTGAGCTATCTTGTTTCTGATTTAAAATACTTGAGTTTGCTCACTGAAATATTCTGCTTGCAACAGCATTGGGTTAAATACAATAGAACAACATGTTAAATTGTTTGTTTGTATAATGACTTGTGGGACAGGTCCTCACTCCTCACTTGGTACAATTTGACAGGGATTATGGGCTCAAGAGCTGTCGCTACCTAATTAGTTGTCAACTAATTTGTTCTAAGGCAGGATAACCTGAGGAACATTTTCACCAGTGATAGTTACTGAAATGTGTATTTCATTGCTTCCGTTGTCCCATTGCTGACATTCACATTTTTCCTTAGACCACATACTAGGGAAGTTTACAAACCACAGCACCCTTATTACTCTGTGGCTCTGAATGTTTATTTTTTTGCCTAGGACATCTGTGACACAGCTGTCTCTCTATCCTCCACTGCTTTAAGGCGTAACACACCAAATTCTTCTAGGAAGAAGCATAGCCTGTGTTGGCCATATCACAGCATTGCAGTGAATGGTGGGATGAAAGTTGATGGAGCTGCGCTGAGCAAACTTGGCCACACCTGCACCTTGAGAACATGTTACACTATCTCAGAGCTTGCAGGCAGTCCCAAATTAATGTCTGAAGTAATCCTGCTCAGATTTAGGATTTCTTCCTTACGATACTTGAGAACTTACTCAAAAAATTCTCTGGAGTACTAGGTCTTAGGCATGTTTGGCACTGCCAGAAGGCCAGGAATTATTTCTACATTGCAGTGCAGCTTTAGTCCTTCTTAGAGATGCTAAGAAACTGGGTAAGGAAAGGCAGAGACTACAGTTTCTGTGGGTGCCCATTGTCTCTGGGCCCAGGTCAACTAAGCAAGGTGCTTATGTCGAGGAGACAAGACTGAGATTCTTAAGGCAACTCATGGTCTAGGTGCATTCAGTTTGTGTACCTGAGGTTGAACGTAGCACAGAATTCCTTGTGAAGGAGGATAAACAAAGAATTGGCTTTCAAAGGCAAGTTGCTACAACGACGGTGATGTTGTCACAAATCCAAAATTACTGGACCTAAATTCCAATTAAATAGTCATCATTATAAAATATTACACTGCCCAGTTGTATTTACATGGAACAATTGCATTTCATTATTTTTATTAACCATTCAGTAGTTACAAAGTTTCATTTATGACCACTTAACAGCCAGGCTCTTAATATTTGTAGTGCAATTAGCCTGAAACAGTCTTGAATAATGTCCTGTTTACAACTGAAGTAATAAAACAAGAGCACCAGGGGACAGAAAGGCTAATGAAAGGGGACAATTGGAGAAACAATCCAGAGATGGATGGCTGGAAATATGCTGTTATTGCTCCTGTATGGGGTAGATTTATGCTAAAGGTGATTAAACCTTAAAAGTATTTGGTTTCTATTTGCATTTCTGTTTGGACTGGCTGGACCTGATTCTCATTTACAGCCAGACCTCTTTGCACTTCCAGGGGCAGTATAAAAAACTTTTAGGAGGATATTTACTGCCAAAGTGGTCTAAAAAGGCAGTAAAAATCAGACTGGACAAAAACATTAATAGAAACAGTATTCCTACCCTAAGTTCTTGATATTTTATAAAGGCTGTGGGATCTTAGGGAATTAATATCACTCGTGTATAATGAACACAGACTGACTGAATCCAGATATGTTGTGTAATTAGTGTTAACATCCAAGCCCTCCCAAAGTCTGCTGTGCTTGGCCAAAGTGCTTGGCCACCACTCATAAACTGAATGGGGTAGCAGTCATAAAGGAATTCTTGCCGTGTTTCCAAATTCAGCTTTTTATTGGGAAAACTGCTGAGTGCCTGCCACACACATATTCTTTAGGAATAGAGTTTTGCAGTTCTATGTGTGAACTCTTAATATGACAAAACTAAAAATCAAGACACATGAAGAATAAAATGCTTTATGATTGCTGTCAACCAGTTCAGAGCCTTACCCTTTCAAACTTTCTTCTGCAAGCTGGAGAAACAAGATTATGTTTCTGTTTAATCTTTTAAACAAAAGCTGATCTCCTCTTCTGTTTATACATATCTAAGAGCTTTATCTTTCTTTCCTAAATATACTGAGATTTGCAACAGAGATGCAAGATTTGATAATGCTGGAAGTTTGAGACCTGCAGTGTAGCTTTAGTCATGGGCCACATGAGTACACTGTGCTTTCAGATTAAATCAGCAGGAGTTTTGCTACTGTTAAGTTCAGTGATGAAACAAATCTGACCTGAGAAACATTATCATAGCTATTACTGAAGAACTATCAGATTAGAAAATATAGTAGGGTTTGTAATAATTTGATAATCAACATTTTGTTCCTTGTTTATCTTATATGTGATATATTTGTCCTATATTTGACATTTATAAAGTTGCTTCAAAGATTTTAAGGGTAGTATGAGAGGCTGTATTTTTATACCCCATATTACTGGCTATTTTTTATCCCAGATCTGTGGTTATGTGCACACATAGGAACTCAGGAGGATCATGGAGATGTTCCTCCTATCCTTGTTTTTATTACCTTGATGCGATAGAAGGTGGGCTGCACCAGTTGCACTTTTTTGCAGGGTGAGCCTCACACCAGGCTGGTGGTGTACATATATATGCCTGCCAGTTCATTTCTGCTCTAACTCCATTAAAGCTGGAAAATCTAACTGCAGACTTTCAGAAGTTTCTTTCCATCCTTTTCAACTCAATAACCTTCTGGGGAAGCAATGTGATAAATGTTGCTTTGTCTTCATTTCAGACAGCATCAGTCAGGATGTTTTGAGAGGATGGAGATATGTCTGAAGAAAAGGTCTTTGGAAGCTTGGAAGCTTCTAGTTATCAAAAGACAGCAGTTCAGGTGAGCTGGGAGGTTTGAAGGGGAATGGGGATGAGTCTGTAGATGTGTAAAAGTACACTTGGCCTTCAGTAAACTTTATTCAGCATACTGGTTAGGGACTAGACACTGCTAGTATAAAATTGAGAGGTGTGGCAAACAGGAACACGAAAACTAAAAAGTTGAATCTGAAAGCTGAGGTAGCCTTATCAGTCAGGCTACTTGAAACCTTGTCTGAACTGCTGGGCCTGTTTTTCCTAGGAAACAGTCATGTCCAAAGATATTTACAGGTAATGATCAGGCTCAAATTGACTATAAATTCTCAGTACATTTTTCTTCCATAATAAGTCAATGCTCTTTTAATCAAATTATATACAGTGAAAAATTTCTTAGAGGGCAGAAGAAATCACATTATTTATTCATGATTTGACAGTAAGAACTCTGTAATTTTTAAAAGGATTTTTGAATGACAGGAAATTGAAATGAGCAAGGCAAGCTGGGAAGTAGCCTGTCTTCTGAGGAAACTGGAGTGCAGAATTTACATATTGTGTGTGACGGATCTTGTCGCAGCGCGCGGATGTTGAAACACGGGAAGGTGAGAAGGGTTAAGTCATAAAGATTTTTTTTATTAATTAAATTTAGTTTTTATATATAAAATGGATTTCAACTTGATTGGTTACTTATTGAACACCCCCCGTAGTAATTGGTTACCTTGATTCATGAGAGTTTCACTACCTTTATCTTAGTTTATATAAACAAATGTATTCTTTCTCACGAGAAAGAGGTTTCTGTGTTGTCACAGGATCTCATTTCCAGTCTGTCCTGCTCAAGATCTTTGGATCTTGGAATTATCTTACAGTATTTATTGGTCTCCTGGTTCAGATTCCAGGCATCTCAGTAGTACAAGTGCTGAAGAATTGTGAGTTTGAGTCAATGGCACTGGTAATGGCAGCTTGTTAAAAATTATTCCCATCATACATCCTTCTGTTTGCTGTCAATATCAAGGTGGTAAAGAGGCTGGTCAAATAGGACAGGATGTTATGCGAAATGTCTCTCTTCAGAGGCTGGCAAGTTGCCTCTACATTAGCAGCACTAAAAGCTCTTTTTTTTTTTCTTTTAATGACACCTTGTGGAAGTTGTGCCTGAGGAAGGCTTATGAAAAACCACCAGAGGCACAACACTTTAAAACTCATTTAAGAGTGGAGCAATCCACAAGAAGTGGTGTGAAACACTCACAGTACCAGGCTGAGCTGGAGAGTTGGCAAAACTTCACAGGCAATAGTTTCTTCTGGGGACTCGGTCCTATAAATTAGGAGAGGGTTTTATCACAGGCTAGATTTATGAATGTAATATTTATGTCAGGGAGGGACCAGAGAGAAGAAATATAAATTTTTAAAACTGTTTAAAATATTTCTTGTAAAAAAAATTCATTAATTTTATCTTTATGAGCCAGCTGGATAAATCAATAGAGAGCATACTTAACTATTTTAAGATTTTTGGAAGGACACTTGCATCTTCTTTTCTTTCAGTGATTGTAATAATTTCCCTGTTTCTGGAAATCCCTGGTGTTGGAATTTTTAGCAACTCTTCTCTACACATAAATGTCTGGGCTTATGCGGGTCTATGCAGTTCTTTGCATCCCAGGCTTTACTGGTCATTTACATGAGGGAATCACAGTGTCTCTAAAGGGGTATTGGATGTTCAGGGAATAAGTAATAAGCCACAGTTATTTTCACCTTGAAATCACTGTGGAGAATTCAGATTTTGAGTGACAGACAAAAGTGTTGGCATTGGTAACCCATAGTCTCCTGAAATATTGAAATTTTCATGCAATGTGTCCCCAAGGCTGGCCTTCAAGCACAGTGGCTCTGGATCTGGCAACATAAGCCCCTGACAACTGCTGTAGGCTGGTTAGCTTCCTCCACCCCCTTAAAGTAAACAAGAGATCCTGTTTCTAAACCATGTGGCTGTATGGTCTAGCTGCTCAGGCAGGATGAGGAGCAGCACTGTCTTCAGACCCTTAGTGCACAGAAGAGCCATTGAGCTATTTAGCCCTTTGAGAGAGAAGGTTTGAGTCTCAGAAGACTGAAGGACATGTCAGCATTTCTGTGCATGGCAAGAACTCTGCCACAAGGAGAGGCAAAATGTATGGTGGCCATCCCACCCATCCTCACAGTCAGCAGAGTCAAGCTTGTACCCTCCATGGTCATTTATACCCCTGCCTTGCTTCAGTGAAGACAGATGCAGGGACTAGCACCATTTATGATCCAGAGCTGATGTTTACTGGTCCTGTGCACAGGAAACCTGCTATGTTCTCTGCAGTGGTGGTTGCATGTCCTTTGTATATCCTCCATGAATGAGCAGCTGGGAGCAGTCTCAGTCCCACTGTGCCTGTACCTCTACTCCCTCCAGGCATCTAAGGCCTTTGCTATTTTTTACATCCCGAAGAGGTGGTCTTTGCTTTCTACTTGAATTCCCTAGGGAGACACAGAAGCCATATGCAGGCATGTGGGCTCTTCCCAGCCCCTGGAGTGTGAGTAGCTACTCGTCACAGGTTAACCAGGCTGGCATTTGCCAGTGAGCAGTTGTAATTTCCTTAAACGTCTTAAAGGGTTGCCCTCCTGCTCAGCATCTTGGGGTCCCTTCCAACCTGGTATCCTATGATTAAATGCCACAGGGCTGAAATCTGATCTCTAACAAATTCAAACCCTATTGAATTTTCAGGATAATATCTATCCTGCAGGAAAGGACAGGACATGGCCAACCAAATGGCCTCTCCTCACACAGCATGCAATCCACAACAGTGCAGTTGCTTGCTTGACATCCCTCACTGCAGCAGAGCAGGGCTGACACATCCTGCTGTCTCTGCTAGCAGCAGAAGCAATCAGCACTGTTCACCAGGGAAAATCTGGCCCAAGAGGAGCAGTCTCTGTGCAAATATGCAGTACATCAGCATGTCTGCCCATAAAGTGATTTATGATTCATGTCAGTGCAGTGCATAGCAGGTAGGTACAACTGTGCCAGTAAGTGAAGATTCACCTGGGGTGTGGAGGATTGTCTAATGCTGCCAGTTCCAAAGGGTTGTGATGACGTACTAGTCCAGGCCCAGACATGCTTTAATCAGCTCCATCTTTATTATATGGCAAACTAATTCTTAGGCTAAAGCAGAGAAAAAACATGCTAATAGGTAAGCCCTGTGGCCTGCAGCACTTGAGGGGAGAGATGCCCCTGTCGCATCTGAGGACTGAGCAGAAATACAGGTAAGGACCAAGGGGCTGTGTTTACAGATGCTCTCCTGAGTTCTTTTCACAATGCACGTAGAGCCAACTGGAACAGTTCCCTCAGTGCTGAAAGGACTGTGAATGGTCAGTGGTGAAAAAAGGGGTCTCAAGGAAGAGAGAAGGTGTCGCTACTGGATTCAAGGACTTTCCTGGAAGATTTCTTTGTTCCCCTTCCCTCCCTTACCCAAAGCCCACATCTGTGGGAGAGGTATAACAGCTCTGCTGTCATGTCAAACTGTGGCTCATGACTGTACTCCCTGCTTAGCCATTTCAATTCTCGCTCTGGCTCTTCCCAGTGGTGCTTTGCCAGGCCCATATGTTTGGCTATAAAAGGTTACAAAGCCCATAGCTGAGCTTAGCTGTCACAGCCAGGATGGTTGCAGCCAGAGCAAGGCACTTGTCTGAACAGATGTCACCTCAGCCTTGGCTTTGAATGCTAATATAGACAAAAAATTTGGGGACAAGTACAGCCTGCAGAATGGCACAGCAGTGATGAATCAGCTCTTGCCAGCCTCTTCCTACTAACGTCACCCATTAAGCTGAAGTATCTAGAGCTGAATTAAGTGGTGGACTTGAAGACTAGGACCAGAGTCCTCTCCAGGGCCTGAGCAAAGCCCTGCCAAAGTGTCCCTCAGGGTCTGGGAAAGTGCTACCCATTGATGACAAATTGTGAAAAGATATAGTTGATAGGGAAGGTGATGTGATAGAGGCATATTTGTCTGTGTGAGGTGCTTGTGTTGGTGGGCAGGAGGGAGCTTTTAGCTGTAGTGGCTGCAGATGCAGAGGAAGGAGAAGAGAAAAAGCCCATTTTGTTAGTTCCTACTGCGGGTAGGTCATTGCTCTGGTTTTTCCAAATGATCATGTGTAGCTTTCCTGTTTCCTCTAAGGGCTCCTCCAGGCCACCGAGTCTAGCCCCAGTAGCTCCCTGCCTCGGGAGCTCCGATCCTGGGCCGGGCGGTGGCTGCTCCTGGCAGGTAAAGACAGTCGTACTAGTTGTGTTTATCAGAGTCCTTTATTCTCCCTCACGGAGGGAAAAACGGATAACCAGATGTGTAGTGGACAACGTGGCCAGACTGATCCAGCCCCCCTCTCGCCTCTGTCCTTTATGCCCTCTCTCCCTGGTGGGCAAGGCCAGAGGCAAGCCAATAGGCAAATGACGAGCCCGTGACATCTGGCCAGTCCTGGGTGAACAGGGGAAGGATAGGTAGAATGAAGAGTGGTGAGTGGCCAGACCAGCAGGATGTCCCTGGTGGTCTGCACACTACCACAATCATGAACTCACCATATTTTCTAAAGATCTCCCTGTACTTCCCTTTCTTTGGGATCAGAGGAGCATTGCTGTTAGTGGTCTCAGGCTGGGAAGTTCCTCATCAAATATTTCAAATGGGGAAGCAAGAGATGCAAGTTCAGTAATGTTGGTTAGTCTTGGAAAGAATCTGTTACTGCTTTGCACCTGTCCCTGGGAGTTACTGACAACAACCGTGTTTCACACAGCCTGGTATGACATAAGGGTAGGGCTGTGCTATAGCTCATTATGAACCTGTAGGCTGAACCCTCTTCAGGTTAAAAATGACAAAAATAACCAGTCCCTCTTGGAAATTCTGAATGCAATAACTAAGAGCTTACAATCTGAAGAAACAAACTGAAGATAAGGTACAAGAACAGGGACATAACATAAAAGAAATGCCACTTGTTATGATAAATTGCTTAGCAGTGCTTTGAGGTATTGAAGTATTACCATACAAATAAATACTTGATGAAAGCAGAAAGAGAAGTGCCTGAGGTAATAAAGATTTATTAATTCCTGGTTGAACCACAAGGATTTAAACCAGGATGGCAGTGAAAAAAAGGAAGTTTGTTGAAAGGAAGATCACTTTTGAAAGAAATGCAGGGGGTGGGAATGCTTTTATGCTTATAACCATTATATTTCTAACCAGAGTATATTAATCATTGAAAAAAAGACTGTTGCCCCATTTGATCTGTTGATATGAGGATGGTGCTGGTAGTGAGAGTGGTCATGAAAGAAACACCAAACTCAGAAATGGAACTGATGTGTCAAGTTGTCACTTTAGGAGTCTTCAGAGCACCTGCACTCAGATGTAAAAGACTACCTGTTCATAAGTGAAAATTGTATCTTAGATTGATGTCATGAAAATACTTTAATTTTTTCATACTGTTAGTAAGCCACAGATAGGAAAAAAAAAAGAATGAAAAGGTAAAATATCAAGCACACACAGTGAAAATTAGACAAGGAAGTGCCATCACACTAATCAAAGTATATCTATATGGGGAAGAACAAGGTCACAAAAGACATGTTCCAGTAATCCTAACAAATCTAGTACAAAAATGAGGACTTTTCTGGCTTACTAAGCAACTGAATTGCAAATGCATGAAACAAAACTGATATTTAAGATAACTGAAAACACATGTAAAATCCCTACCTATCTGCATTAGCTAAAACATGCTGCATACATATTTAGGATAAATTGACTCATTGAATAAACTGCATAGATAATAGTAGATAATTTCTTTTTGGTGATATTTTTCACTTTACTGTGTAACTACACAGATTTCAGGCAGTGTTCAAATTTCTCATCATTCCTGAAATAGGATTAAAGAGTATGTCAGTGGTTCACAGAAAAGGCCCTCATCCATGCAAAATTATCTGAATGTATACACATGGAGACCACTGAGGTAAGAAAACACAGTGACTGTGTTAAGGACATTTATTTGAAAGAAAGGTGATAACGTGTCACAGATGTATTTCTTGGCAAAGAAGATCTGTGTGGAAAGGGCTAATATATAGCACACACCTGTAGAGAGCTCAGTAAGGGAACCTGTGACCATAAGTCCTCCAGGCATGATGTAAATGATCACATTAGTGTTACGTGTAGGCAGATACATAACTGTTCACTGTCTGTACTGACTGCAAGGGTTGCTCAAGCCTGGCTGCAGCCCCAGAAATGGCAGGAAATGGAGAACCTCTCCTTCAAACACTTTCAGTGAGGGGATTAGCATGCCTGTAGGGTTTCCTGCTTGACAATGCACCATTCAGTATACCACAATCTCATGGCTAATGATTTGGCCTGGTGCTGTGAACTTTAAATTTGTGTAAAAACTTTTTTGGCAGATGTCATATCTGTGATAATATTAAACATTTGCACCATTATCTACCAACTTTTTTAGCGGAGACTATTCTAGCTGGGCCAAGTTTATTCTTTTCTTAATCCCACAGTCCCAAGGTGTCATGGGAGAGTAAATGCCTTGCTGATTTCACCTTCCTGACATGCAGATCTAGTCATGACTGAGCTGTAGAAATACACTCTGAAAGATGGGCCTAGGACCAGATACTTCAGCTCAGCTTCTTTCTCTTTCAGAGGCAACTTATAATGAGTAACAAATTGAGGAGGACATGGTAGGACCAGGGGACTTCAGTTGCCTCCTGAATACATTAATCCATTATGTCTCACCTTCCCACAGCGCTATAGCCACTACCCCTGTGTTCAGCTTGGGGTTTGAATACGGTGGAGACCAAGGCAGGGAAGAGGGAGATGGAAAGTGACATGGCAGATAAACCCACATGTGCATCGCCTCCACATCTCCAGTCACCACTGTGGTGTCCCTGCCAGGCCTGTGGGACAAGCATGGGACTCTGCTACCTCAGGGTAGTGTGAGCACCAACCCCAGTACACGGTCCATGCACAAGGGAGGGTTCCATTCAGTTGCCTATAAATGAGTTAACTAGATAATTCCTGACACAGAGGGGGAAACATCCAGGAATCTTTTTGTAATTCTTTGGCCCCATCTGAGAGAAACAGGTTTAACACTCCTGAAACAATCAAATAGGTTTTCTGCATAATGAACCTACTGATTTTCTTAAACAAACCAATAAATGTATCAGCTTTTAGGCCAATCTTTTTCAAACTCAGATGCCTACAGTTATGCTCCTCAGTGTGAAATGAAATATTTAAAAATAAGTCAGCTATTTCAGTCATATATGTGCTAGTCAGAAGTGAAGACAAGCCCAGAATTGGAAGAATCCTCCAAAGGAGTACAATGGAAACAAGTCTGGACAATTGATTAATGTGGAAAAGCTGACACAGAAATGAGAACTAGACTTTCTTAATACCCACTGCTTAAATTTTTATTTTTCAAGCTTCATAAACAGCAGTTTATGAACTGTTCATAAACAGCTTCATCTGAAGAGAAATTTGAGTAGAATTATGCTCTAAATATCAGTTACATTTGCTTTCAACATGGTCATACGTTCCATTTATAATATGTTCAAATATATGTGATTTTTAAAATTACACTATTAGTTTATGACAAGTACATATTTTGTGCATTGTCCCAGGATGTAACTTCATCACTTATGAATTCTTTAGATTTATTAAAAGAAAAAAGTCTTAAAAACCAGATAAATTTTCAGCATAATGGAGAAGAATCAGTAAGAACTGTCTGGAGTATGAGGATAGAACTGAGCTCACAAACCTTGCAGTTTGTACTCATGTGATTCTCAGAGCAGTCAGACATTGTGATTATATTCTCTTTTACAGGTGAAAAGTTGAGGTTGCCTTTTGAAAAGTCCATATTAAAAAAAATGGTACAATAATTGGCTTCCTTACATATATCCTTCCTGAATTCTTTAACTGTTGCACGAGCTTAATGTAGACAACACCCATATATGCTTAACAAGGTGGAGTCTGCTTCACTGTCTAAAGTCTGCTGGGGTAAATGTGCTGTTTCTTCATCTGTAGAATCAGGATCACAATACTTGACAGACAAGGATGCTATGAAAATCTGTTCATGCCTTCATCCCAGTTATAGGATACAAAACACTGTTACATACAGTGAGGGTTAATTATGATTGTTATGACCAAAATTTGTTTGCAAGAGCAGTGAAATAGTGTTGGAGTTGATAGTACTTACTCATCTTCACCCATGCCTGTGAAAAATAGCTTGTAAGGAGCAGGATAACATCCTGAGAGTTGGTTGAAGTTTATCTTTTAACCTGCATTTTCAATCACCTAAGAAATGAACACTTCTTCCCATGGATATGCAGCATTGACCTGTTAATGATAATCAAGTCATGTTCTTTTGAATCTGGATCACAATGTCACTATGAGCTGTGGGTGACATCCTCTGAACTGCTTGACAGTAGTAAAAGAAAGGGCCTCTCTCTGGCCTGTTTCCTGCTGCTCCTGGCTGAACTCTCTGGCTGGACCCTGGACTGGCTCATCCTCTCACCATGCCTGGGGCTGCCCGTGGGCTCTGTTACCAGCCTGGTCTCTGCTGCTGTGTTCAGCCCTGGGGAACAGTTCCCATGGGTGAGGACATGGTCCTTGCTAGGCTTATGTCTGGTACCGGCTCACCCTTCCTTCAGGAGCAGCTACAGCTACCTGACAGACATGAGAAAGACAACCAGCACCATGGCAGGTTTTTGGATCTACCAGTATGGGAGGCATACAGTCTACCTAGGTCTTCATCCCTGTCAGTCTAGCTAATCCTTCAAGCAAAGCCATCTTCTCTCTGGTGTAGTGGACCCCTCCCAAAGAGTGGAGTGGATTAGAAGGGCGGATGCTCAGAAACCCTAAAAATCATGCCCTGTTTTAGGAGGCTACATGTGGATGATGCAGTCATAATACAGCCTTTCTGATCACTTTGCAAAAGGGCTGATCTGCCTTATTCTGCACTCAGATGGATTATTATTTTGATGTAATGAAGAAACACCCTGCTGGGAAAGTCCAGCCAAAAATAAAGTCACTCATCTGTGACCTTCATTTTAATTCCCAGCCAGCCTTCATTGTTTTCTGACCTAATCATGCCCACTGGCTCCTTAAATTAGCTTTGTGGATCTAAAAGACGCTGTACTTGTTTCAAGAGCATTTTTTATTGAGCTAAGTTGTAATTACCTGATGTAAAGCTCTCTCAAGTAGAAAGAGATTATATATTCATTCTTGTGTACATATCTGAAAGTATGCAAAATGTACCCAGGAATTTGTCAACTACAAGAAGAATCATGTTGCTTATATTTTTGATTGCATATAATTAGGAATTAAAAGATATGTGATGGAAAGACAAATGAGCTAGGAACTCTGCTTGAATTGAAATTACCCATAGCTTTCAGTGATTTTCACATCAAGCAGGAACTGTCAAGGACTGCTCTGTGTTTTTATTCAAATGCTCACTCAGACCTGAGAATTATTTTGATTAGATTATATTATGGCAACATCACTTCCTCTGTGTGGTGTTGTCCATGCAGAACCAATTACTGCATCATTTCACCACAGCTAGGGAGACCAAGGGATGAGTGTGGATATGTGAAGAGAGGGCGAAGAGGGAAAGCAAGTGTGGTTCAGAGATTTTTTCCATCTAGTTTTCAAAACAATTTCCCACCACCCTAATTCTACTTCTGGTGGCATCAATTGGAGCTCTGCCATAGACTGCAGTTGAAGTAGGGCTAGGTCAGTGCATGAAACGTTTTGAAACCACATCCTCATTTGTTACATAATTGATAGCTCCACAAATATTCACTGTTACAGGTTTTGAAATTGAAAAGTGTCAGGGATAGGGGAACACCGTAGATTTTGAAGTGGACAACACAAATCAGCACAGGTATGTTGTGGAGATGGCCCTTCAGATCCTGGGGTTTGTTGCACCATGAAGAGACTTGTGGTGCTCATGCCACATCATCAGAGTCCTTCTCTCAGAGGACCAAGACACCAGGGGTGAGACACCATTCTGTGACATGGTGAGGTCAGAAGACCATGTGAAACTCTTAGAAAGTGGGAACATGTGCTGGTGATTTGCTAATACAGGCAGCAAGTAATCCTTTGTGCCAGAACCCTCTACTGAGTCATGCCAGGTCATGATTGGGAACAGGTGACCCATCTTTTTTTCCAGCTAGCATAAGCTCCCTCCCTGGATGTCAGAAAAGGAGGTTTTTATTCCTTTTGCTATGGATTTGTTCTGTGTGAGGGGAACATGGCACTGTAGGAGGATGAAGGAGGATGAGTCAAGTGGGTAGGAGAGCCAGGTAGCCCTTCTCACTTTCTTTGAGACAGAGGTATTTGGCCAAGGAGGAAAGGGTTGTTCAGAACCCTTCTGGATGAATTTTTGTATCCAATGGCTATATGACATCTTTCCCAATTGTACAGTATTGAACAATAAGTGCCACTGTGAGTTCTGTGATAGTGCAGCTTCCTAACCACGTACTCAGGGCACACCTTGTATTAGGACTTGACTCAGAAAAGCAGCCCTTGCATGTTCCTTTTGCTTGTTATGTACAAGTGCAGGCAGATGTGAAGAGCAAATAACTGACGTTACCGACTGCTTCTTAGTTAAACAGGTGGTTTTACATGTATCTACATAAAACATAAACATAGACCTACATGTCCTGTGGCTGCTGGTGAACCCTTTTGGATTGTTGCCCTGAATTTTTGTACTTTATGTAACAGTTTTTTCATCTATGAAAGTTCTGAACATTTGGGGGGGTTACTGTATTGTAATTTGCTCAGTGTGATACAGCTTCTTGAACTGATAAGGACTTTTATCTGTAAGTAATTTCTGAGGAGGATTTCTTTAAATAAATTAACAAATAGAAAAGAGTTTCCTTCAGAGGAAAGAGATAAAATGCCTTATATCACAAAAATTATAAATACCTTTTTAAGGAGGAGAAACCCCTCAAACCATGTTTTCTGTGAGCAAAATACCTAAAGAGAACATTTGCTAGCACATACTTTTGAAAACTTCACACACTCTATATAGACAGCAGGTATAATCCATGCTGAAACACCCAATCAGTTTTAGAGGTTAACCCAAGACCCACTGAAATCAGTGAAATTATAATCTTGGTCTTCAGCCCAGACTCTCACTATGGCAGCAGACACTTTAAAACAAATGTAAAGGGTACGTGTAGTGGAGGTGTTAGAAAGGGCTTCACAGTCTTGGCCTCTCTGTCAGCCCTGACCCCACTCTCAAGGAGGTCGTGGAAGGCATTTAGTCCCACCACAGCCTTGTTCTCATATCTGTACTACTGTGCCACTAAAAACATAATTCCTTAACATTAATCAATAATCACTGTGCGATCCTCAAGGAGAAGATATTGCAGAAGTGTGGAGTATAATTTTATTTCAAGGCATAAGAGAATTTATAGAACAAAAGGTGGAAGTATTTATCAGAATCTTCCTATAGTTGTGTCCTTGGAAATAAGACTTCAGAAGTTCTACAAGAAATATTAAACTAAATGCTCTGTGGCCACCTCACAGAGTTGGTACTGAAAAGAAGAGTTGGAGAAGCCACAGTTCTACCCAAAGAGAAATAGATTATTTTCACAGGGGCTTGAAAACTAATGGATTACAATAATTTGCCCTTTTTATTGGGGGGTTCCTTATGATAATGCATCGATTATAGGACACTGTACATAATTTGAATCAGGCAATGTTGTAGTTGCTCACACAGTTCATTTGCCTGAACCTTCTAGAATTCTGTTTTTGAAGAAGAAAACTCACTTTAAGTGATTGATTTAAGTGATTGCTCTGTCCATTTTGAGATACACAGGAATGTGACACATGGAAAGATATTTCAGTCTGATAATTTCCTCCAACACATCTAGGTGATATCCTAATATGTTGGCTTTGGCTGAGATAGAGTTAATTTTCTTCACAGTATGTAGTATAGGGCTCTGTTCTGGGTTTGTGCTGGAAACAGTATTGATAACACAAGGATGTTTTCACTCTTGCTGAGCAGTGTTTACACAGCATCAAGGCTTTTTTTATTTCTTGTCCCACCTCACCAGTGAGTGGGCTGGGGGTGCACAAGGCATTAGGAGGGAACACAGGCAGAACAGCTGACCCCCAACTGATCTCAGGAGTATTCCATACCATATGGCATCATGGTCAGCATATATAGCAGGGAGAAGAAAAACAAGGAGTGGGACATTGGGAGCTATGGCATCTGTCTTCCAAAGTAAGAGTTATAGATGATAGATCCCTGCTTATCTGCAGGTGGCTGAACACCTGTCTGCCCATAGGAAGTGGTGAATGATTTCCTTGTTTTGCTTTGCTTATGCATGCAGCTTGTGCTTTTCCTATTAAATTGACTTTATCTCAACTCATGTTTTCTCACTTTCACTCGTCTTATTCTCTCCCCCATCCCACCAGAGGAAGGAGTGAGTGGCCTGGTGAAGCTCAATCCTATCTGGGGTTAAACCATGGCAGCTAATTTTCTTGCCCAGTTAATACGTAATAGCTTCAGAGTAATGGCCTTAATAATAAATGGCCTCAGGATTTGGAAAAACTAGTGCAATGCTACCACGTCCTAGCTTTTGAGTCCATATGGTAATGAGTAGGTTCTTTCAGCTTTTAAGGACATGGGTGAAGTTTCTGTGAAGTAGAATCAAGAGGTTGCAAAACAATATTCTTGAAATAACATTGCCATATGTTAAGAAACAGACAGTGTTGGCTGATACCTTCCACTTTCTGTAGTGAATTATGGATATCAGACAGAAAGTACCTTGCATATTGTCAGGTCCCTTTCCATGCTGGCATGCTCCTGTTGCCAGGGTTTAATGATGTTCCTTTAGATCTTTGTCCAGTCTAGTGCCTGGATAAAGACACTAGAGACTTTAAAGCTGAGAATTACTGTGAACTATTCCAACAGTTAGTTTTTTATGGTGTTACTTTGCATCCCTTCATTAAATGAAAAATCTTAATCTTAAACGATTAAATCTTAATCTTCTTTAGAGGTACATATTAGACTTCTTAGGTGGCTTGTTTCTCCCCTGCTGTAATTTCTACCTCAAATGACAGCACTTGCTCTGTGGGTGTGCACACACTGGAAATTACAAGAGAAACTATTGAACTCAATAGTACACATGGGGTTTTCTCTCCTATATGATCATCTAACAATCTACGGTAAGCTTAGGGGAGGTAAGTCCCTGGAGTTGGCCAGGTGATGCTTCTGGAAGCCACTGGACAGGCAGGGTATGGAGCTTGGCTCTGGCAGAGGGCAGCCCCAGCTGCTTCACTGACAATCATGAGTTTAATGAAGATGTATCAGAGAAACAAATCAGGCCTTCACATTCTGTTTTGTATCAATCCGTTCTCAAGCCCTGACAACAAGGACATGCCAGAGATGGGCAGGGCTGTGTTTATGATGTTCTCAGCTTTGGGAGTTCTCTGATGCTGCTGTTTTCATAGATAATCTGCAAGCAAGATCTGTGGTGTTTAGATGGGGTGGTTTATTCCCTGTTCATGTCATACTCTGGAGTTGTCCCAAATCCATGAGACACGATGGTAGATGAGAACCACTGTTGCTCCGCTCTTTTAGGGTGACTACATTTGTGTTTCTGGGAGCATAGCAGAAGGCTTCACACAGATGACCAGATACTTATCTCATTAAAAAAGTATTTTGAACATTTCCTCAAATTTTTTTCTAGCAAGGAACAACATCTTGAACAGGAATCATAAAAATAATTTCTTACAAAAAGAGTACAAACGGGAAAAAAATGAAAGGTAAAAACTCTTGGTAAAGAGAAGCAACAGTGCATAAGCATACACTGGTCTTCCCATAGGGCTGTTTAATTAATTACCATTTAGTCTTACCAGTTAATTTCTACTCAAAGATTTTCTTTAGTTAGCTCTAGGCAGGACATGCACCCAAGCGGAAATTTGTGTGAAACAATCTGTAAACAGTGTTTCCATCCTAACTGGGAGCACATGCATTATTATAAAGCAACTTTAATTAGAGACAACTTAGAAAAGATACCATCACTACAAGAGCAACTACTGTATACTGAACAAGATGAAACTCAATCCCTTGGAACCAAAACAAACAGGCCATCACAAGACACTAAGGTTTTGAACATGGTGTCTTAACTTTGGAAGGAAATGCCAGAAAATATGATACCATGAAAGCATTTTCTGGGTTACTCACGAAACCCAAAGGTTTTTAAAGGGTCTGGGGCCTAATAAATCCCTGGTTTACTATATTAATAATATTAATCGATTCAAAAAGATGCAGATGTTTTATGTTTTTCCCTCAGCTCACAGGTGAAAGAGTCTTATCTCAAAGCTTTAATAGTAGAAATTACAGAATCACAAGAAAATTTGGGTCCAGTTGCACTTTCCATCTGTTATTTATTTTCACTCTGTTGTGAAAGTGCTGACTTGCCCTGGGGACAGACCACGTCCCATGCTGCCACAAGTGCAGCAGAAGAAATCTTTTTCAAGACTACGGATTAACAATGTCATTTGGAATATGAGGCAATGGACAAGATCCTCAAAACTGGAAGAAAAAGGAGAAATAAGACAAACTAGCCATGCTACAATCATATGGGCAACTGATTAGGCAGGTGCATGCCCAATAAGTTCATATATGTATCACAAATGTAATGAGCATGGACAGCTTTGATCAAAACTGGGAGTTGGTACTCATATGTGGAAATCAGTGGGAAGAACTACAGCACAACTTCAGTTTGCCCTGGCCCACTTGTTTCAGCAAGGATGTCACCAGATTGTGCTTGTGCTTCTGAGTATGATGACATCCACAGACATAAAGTGAGCAGGAATCCAGCTAGACCCGTACTTTGTCATCTTTCTTACAGCCCTAATGCTGTCCGTGGGGACAAAACCTCCATGAGATGTTTAGGGGTGCTGTTGATGTGAACAGGGGCAAATCCAGATTGTGCTCATTTGCTGGAAGGCAACATTTGCCCTTGAACTTAAGGCTAAGCAATAGGAAAATGGACTCACCAGGCACAGTTTTACATGGCTTTGCCAATGTTACACCAAACTTACCTTTGGCCCTTAAAGCTTGCTAGTCTGTTAAAATAACTCCACCAACTGAATTGCAACATGTTTTTGATTTGGGTAACTGAACATCAGGATTTAAAAAGCACCAGGGAAATGTGTGATACTTGGAAGATTTGGGAAGATATTTCTGGGTTTTTTGCACTGCTCCATTCAGTTGTCTATGTGCTTGTCAGGGAGCTGAGAGCTGAGAACTGGCATCAGGAATAGTTTTTGGGCATTGGGAATATTTTGTAGTAACAGAGAATGACAAATACATGCTGAATAGTGGCCAGTAAGTAAACTTCTAAGATGAAAGCCTGTGTAACATCTTTAATAATGGGTCTAAATCCAATATTTTTACTAGAAGGAGTTTAGTGTTTTGTAACGACATAGACTAAAATGTGATGATGCTGGCATGTGGTTGTTGTCCTAATGCTCAAAGTAAGATGCAGAGATTTTTGCCTCAGAAATTACAAATCTGGATGCCAGGATTTGTCCATGAGCAGTAAGGGCCAGCCCCCATAGGAACTGTCAGGCAGGACCTGCCAGTCAGAGCTTCTTCCACTTCTCCAGCAGCTACAGAGCAGCCAGTGGTCCTGAAGATCAGCATAATTCTGATAATGATGGTGGGACAGGGCTGAAGTGCAGGTGGGAAGTCAGTCTGTGGGTCAGGGTGAGTGTGGTACACAGCCAGTTATAAGCATGCTTGCAGTGTAGCTCAGGAAGTTTCACCAAAGGTGTGGTGAGCTAAAATCAACTCTGAAGCAAAGTGGAAAAAAGCTTGACAAGCCTCCTCACAGCTCTCTGTGACACAGCTCTTCTCCAAGCAGTTTGATCAGAGGTCCCAGAGCTGTACAGTTCCAGGTCCAGGCAGAAGCACAGGAGGGCAGAAAAATGTTCTCAAGGCTGTGATAGGATTTTTAGGAAGAGAATGAGCATATTAGTTTTACTGAAACAAAATACCAGTGTGATATCATCCCTCATTTTAAACCTCATTTTAACCTCCAGACCCAGTCATTTATGTTTATTTACTGTCACATAATGTTTTATAGGCCATGTCTATTTTAAATGCAGTCCCTTCACATCAATGTACTAGAAATTAACACTTTATATCTATCTCACTTAATTTCCTTCAGTTTTCCTTAAAGAATTCAATAAATATGTTGCAGTGAAATTAGTGTCTCTCAAGACACTGCAACTTCTGTTAATTGGTGGGCATATAGACCCTGCTGTGGTCAGTACTGTTGAGCTGGAACCCTTCCTCCCTCTCAAGTGGGCTTGTGACAAGCCCCTGTGTGAGCTAAGCAGTACAGGTCTGGTGTTTCTGGTGCCCAGGGATGGCAGACTGCAGTACAAGACTCAGAAGAAAGCAGCCTGTCAGGGAATTTGACCTTGATGGATCAGGATGAGGGCATTGTAGAGCAGTGGGATGAACTGTGGAAATCCTGTTTGGCAGGGCACACAGACCTGCAGACGCAGACACAGACCTTGGATCCATCCTCTGCATCTTCTTTCTCTCCCTCTTCTTTGTTTTTGTTCTGTAAAGTAAACCACCTCTTATTTTGATTAGAGGAAGATGTCAGTTGTGCATACTTTGCAATGGCTGTGAGCTTCAGGATAAGATAAATAAACAACCAAGCGAAGGGTGTGATGCTGTGAAATACACTTGTTCTCTGAAGTAGTGCCACCACAGATTAATTTTAGTTTCATATCAAATAGCCTACATTTTGGTTTTATGCCTTTGTGTGCAAGTGCAAGTATGTGCATGCTGTGATATACAGGTCAAATTAATCACTGGATTCAATCAATTTCTGAGTGGCATTATTCTGAGAATGAGCTTTGCTCACAGTATGTAGCAGGAACACCAGCTATATGTCTGGTTTCAATAACAACTGAAACAAGCAAGCCCACATATCAATCATTCGAGATCTTACTGATTTTAGTCTTCATTCTGTGTGACTGTGCACTTAATTGTGGGATTATTGATTTGAAGATAATCCAGATGATTTGTCCAGATGACTTGTCTGAATATTAAAAGTGAAACCATTCTCAGATACATTTCCTTTATTTACCTTTTCCTGTTTGGATTCAATTTTTAGTTCTGTATCAGCCACTTCTGCTGATTACATACCAGTCATGGTTGCTTTAATAAGATGAGGGGAAAGGAACTCTAAATACACTATTTATCAAGTTGATACTTTTCCTTTAATAAGTTTTCCTCTTACACTGCAAATTTTACACAGCTCACTGGATTTACCCTTCTTCAATTAGCAACCAAAACTTTCCATATGCATGAATGTTGAGGATCAATACCCACTGAGCCAATTGTTCTTTATAGTGATAAGAATTAAATAACCAGAGGAGGAAAAAGTATCTGTAGGAGTTCTTTTAGAGAGATTCATGAGCAAGTGGAAGAGCCACATGACTGAAAACTAGCTATCAGTGCATGTAGTGATAAAGCTTATATAAGCCCACTCTGAAGGGTTTGGATGCTGAACCAGACCACTGCATGTCGCAGAATGATACACTGGGAGCACACTGAAGGGAGCTTCATCCTGTTGCAACAAGACTTGTTGCAGCCCTCAATTCTTTCTGTGATCCTGCCGCAACTGTCACTGCACCTTTTCTATGGACAAAACTCAGCAATGCTTTCATCTCTGAAATGTGTCTCTCTTGAAGCTCATGTGTGCTGAAAAAATTCTTTAATTTTCAAAAACCACATTTGGTGTCTTGTTTTGCAGATGATAGATAACACATTGCTAGAATTTCTGTCTTTATAGTCAAAGTCTGTATTCTTCAGTCCCATTTGTTTAGCTAAGAGGTATCCTACCTCTTTCAGCCTACTCATCAGAGAGCAGCAATCCATTTCTCTGAAAGATTTGAGTCTTGTCCTGTCTGTTGCCTTGGGCTTGCTTATATTAAATGTTTCAGTATGTTTGATTAACTCTCTCAATTTTAAGTGATGGCAAAGCAGAGTGATCACCTACCTGCCTTTCAGAGTGGGGATATAGTGGATGACCCCTGGAATTAATGAAACAGCTATGCCTGATCACAGCTGGTCAAGCAAGCCAGTATATTTAACTCTCCTTACACTTTTATCACACAGAATAAGATAAATTGTGTAAGGCTTGTGAATTTCTTGGCCAGGTCTGTTGACGATTTAACTCTTGCCAGTGAACTCCTTAACTTTCTCTGGATTCAGAGCTATTAAAGAGAAGTAAACACACGGGTGTTCAAAGGCTTTCTCTTCCCTCTGTGGCTCTTCCCATGTTGTTCCTAACTGGAGATGAAAAGGAAAGGGCAAAAATTGCTCTGTCCCAACATGCATTCCAACTAAAGAAATAATTATCTTACAATGTGGTTTAGTGTGGAGTAATTGTTAAAGAAAGCTGCTTGGCAGCATGTCTTGGGGCAAGCAGCTTCCGTGATGTTTCCAATCCTTCACCCAGGGAGAAGCTCAGCAGGAGCGGTGGGATTATGAAACACAGCATGTTTTGGAAGTCCCACCCTGGGCTTTGCACAGGGTGGTGCTAGTGTGTGCTTTTCAAGCCTGTAGTTTCTTACCCAAGTTTATGAAGACTTGAGCAGCAGCCAGTGCTCCATCTTCTTCTGCGTAGCCTGTCTCTTACATAACATCTCCAAATCCAGTAACATTTTGACAGTCTCTCAATCCATGCCTAGGACAGAGATTGAGCTATTCCTTTGTATGCTTTAAAAATTTGTTGCTCCAGAGCAAAGTAGAGCATTGATGGCAAGGTTGCATGGGGAAGCCTATGCTACCTCTGGCAGCATATCATATATATATACCATATATATATATAAAATTTTTTTCTTGGACTGGCAGTCTAAAAGCCAATCATCTTCAGGCACAATAACATCAAATTGGGAAGAATAGACTAGGAGGCAGCACAAATGTCATCTGACTGTTCATCAGACCAATGTACTTGTACCTTCTTTGGTGTAATCAATGGTCACCTTTGGGTCAGATTTCTGAGTTTTAGGCAACAGGAGTGATTTAGTGGGGAGAGAGTGTCCTGATCCTCGTGAAGGCACACTTATAATGATGAAGAGTGAACTGAGCAGGGACGAGTTTGCTGTCATTTTATGAATTCTGAAAGGCTCATAAATCACAGCCGGACAAACGGTTTATTAGATATGCAAACCCCTTAAACAATGCTAAAAAGGCGTGTGATACTTGGACAAGTGCTATATCATTTGTCCTGAAGAAGCTTGCAACTGTGAGAAAAATGTTTTGCAACTCCAGGAAAAGAATTGTCCCTTAAAAGTAGAAGAGTATAATTGCAGTGAGAGGAAATCTTAATCCATCAGGAACTCAGGCTCCCAGATTTGCTCATGTATTTGAAAAATAAGAGTGGCGTTGAAGCGACAATTAACAGATCTGCAGAAATCTTGACCCTGATTAGTCTGTCTATTGATCTCTACCTTGATGCACTGCTTTGTAAGGTGCAAACCAAAAATAAAAATCAGTTAGGTAACATACATGGTGGAGATGGTCCAGAACTTTTCTTTACATAAACTAATTTAGTTTAATTATTCAGACAGTTTTTACAGCACAACTCCAAATACAATCATTCTTAACCCAGTGCTTTTATGTAGTTGAAAGTGCAGTGGTTTCAAAAAGGAACCAAATTATTTACATTGTTGGACTTGTCTGGTTTTCATGAGACTTGTCTCCTTGCTCACTTTGCCCATCTGTCCAAAGGTCTGTAAGACCTCTGTGCCATGGCATTATTTGAATTTACTCTCCAGTTCTAAAGAAAGTCTCCAAGATATGTCGTTCCTACAGGTATTAAAAACAGAGGCTTTTTGAAACAGTGCCCCATCCAAGACTCAGTTTGTCTGCACAGGGCTTTGTCGACACTATGGATCTCACATTCTCCACCACATCTTTGTAGAAGAGGCCTTGTCAGGGAGCCCCAGCTGTCTGCAGCTGCAGCGGGGTCAAGGTGCTGCTCCTTGCCTAGCCCCAGCCCGTGGCTGGTCCCACCGTGCTGCTGCCACAGTGGGAGCCCTGAGATTGCAGGGGCAGCTGAGGACACCTGGATAAAGGGCTTTGGCTGCCTGGGTGCTTGCAGGTAGAGCGGATGGCTGCTGGATATGAGTCCTTGACAACCCAACCAACTGCTTATTTTTGGCACACACAGTCCTAGTGGATGTCACTATCATATTGTCCAATCCAAAACACCCATTAACAAAAACCAAAAAAGGGAATTATGTAATAGCAAAAGATTCAGCTTGTAAGATACAATTGACCAGTGTGGGATAGGGGAAAAAGGAGCAGGTGTCCACTTCCAGCCCCATGGCATCAGCCAGAACCAGGTTGCTTTGCTCCATGAAGAAATCCATCAAACTCGTGCGTGCAGTTTCCTGTTAGGAGATTCCATCTCTCTGCAGCAAAACATAGCACTAGATGGGTATCCTGGTTTTGGCTGGGGTAGAGTTAACTTTCTTCACAATGGTGAGTATGGCTGTGTTTTGGATTTGTGCTGAACACAGGGTTGATAATATCTAGGTATTCTTGTTAATGCTGAGCAGAGCTTACACAAAGCCAAGGCCTTTTCTGCTTTACGTACTGCCATGCTGGTGAGGGAGCTTGGGGTGAATGGGAGTCTGGGAGGAGACACATCCAGAATGGGTGACCCCAGCCGACCAAAGGCATATTCCAGGTCATATGACATCATGCTCAGTATATAAAGTGAGGGGAAGAAGAAGAAGAAGGGGGGATGTTTGGAGTGATGGGGTTTGTCTCCTCAAGTAGCCATTACATGTGATGGGGCCCTGATCTTCTGGAGATGGCTGAACACCTACACAGGAAGCAGTGTATTAATTCTTTGTTTCTCTTGCTTCTGTGCATGTTTTTTCTTTCCCTTTTAAACTGTCTTCATGTCAAGCCACGAATTCTCCAGCTTTTAACCTTCTGATTGTCTCCCCGATCCTGCTGGTGGAGGAGTGAGTGAGTGGCTGCATGGGGCTTGGCTGCTGGCTGGGGTTAAACCATGACAATGGGTCATTAACCTTATGCAGTGTTCCTGTCCCTCAGCTTCCTGTGTATCTGCTTCATTAATGGATTTCAAATCTTCTGGATATAACTGCAGGGAGCACTGCACTAGATTCAGTGAAGAAAATTCTCAGAACTTGTAAGTGTAGTTTTTTAAACAAAGAACCTATTCTTCAACTGTCTGTTGGTCTGGGGTTTTTTTAAGTTACCAAATCTTTTTTTATAAAGACCTGGAGCTATTCTGAGGTGAGAAATTGTTGGCTGGTACATATTAAAAAAAAAACAAACAATCACAGTTTCCTTCTTCATGTATGTTTTTCTACAAAGAAAAAAGATCCATCACTAATGAGTAATGAAAGATGAACCTGAAATGAATCAGCACATTTCTACTGAAAATCCAGATGGACCGGAAGATCTGTTTAACGTACTCAGCAATGAAAGTGCCCATTGTCTCTACACTACAATATTGACATAATATAATTTCCTTTAGTGTTTCAGGTCCTGGAAATGGCAGCATAAAAGTCAATATTTAACTCTGAGTTTATATAGGAGTCTTGACCAGGATCTGCTTCCTTGTCTTTCTCTGGGCTTGATAAGGGTTGCTCAGGTGCCATTGACCTTATTGGAGAGCCCCCAAGGAAATGCTAGCCCCCATGTCGTTATAGTCATCTCTTCCACCAGTGTTAAGGACAGTGAAAGAGCTATAACACTTATTTAGACTTCTAAATAGGAACTCAGTTTTAGATGCTGATTAATTACACCCATGCTGTCACCATGTCCTTCTAGTCCCACCAGCACACCAGCTGATGGTCCAGCTCAGGAGAGAGCCAAGAGAGCTGAGCTGGCCGGTGGGTTCAGAGCTGCAGTCAGACCCTTGGTGCTTCATCTGCTGTCAGCAGCCAGGATATTCAGCTGGATTTTAATGACACGAGGATGTAAAAGACCTGAATTGTTGTTCAGATGGGGAAGTTGGCCAATTTATCTGGTAAGCCTGGTGCTCAGGTAGAGTGCTGCAGAAAACAGTGAGACAAACCAAGACAGACATTGGTCCCATGCAGTTCCTCTGGTAGTAAGGGACTGGCAAAAGGTGTCCCAACATGAGGAGAAGATCATGCTTGTTTTTTCTTCTCTTTCCAAATGAATGCAGAGAAATTTATGCTTTGGCCAACCATAATCCCATACCCTGTTCAAAACAATTGTATTGTTCATACAAATCTTTACTGAAAATATATTTTAGGATTTCAAAACAAGTTTGTTTAACTTCTACAAAACTTTTCTTCCCAAAAGGAAACATTAAACCCAAGGCATTTGAATTGTTTATGTAAATCAGAGCTTAAATTTTCTTCTCTTGAAACAAAAAATTGGTAGCATTAATTAAACCAGCGGACTCATAAGGGAGTGAATTGTGAGTATCTAGTGCTGAAAGAAATATATACAGAAAATAATAGATGAGCAAATGGACCATTCAAATTTTTTAAGACATTGAACCAATTTGTAAAGATGAATACTTCTCATTACAGTTTGTTCTAAGCATTCACAAAAAGGAGAAAAAGCTAAATTAATCATTTGTGTGATTGTATTTTTGGCTAATATTCTATTACTTCTGGTGTATTAGGGCTTTGAATCTCCAGCTGTGAGTTGGTATCCATTTTATGAGGGATTGTTCAAGAAAGGAGAATCTGTCCTTGTCCACAGTGCTTGGAAGTCTAAATTTCTGAGAGCTGATATTACAAAGGACTTGAGGGAGAGCTGGCATTACAGGACTGAAAACGACGGTTGAGAAGATAAGGAAACAACAGAAGAACTATTTCAGTTTAAAGTGAGACTTCAGAAAGAGGCATAACTGGAGTTACATGTTAACCCATATGCATATATTGGCCCAAGGACTGGCTGTCACAGATCCTGAGGATGTTAAAAACACAGGGAAATGTCTGAGATTGGGCTCATGTGACCAAGTGGAACCAAAAAGTAATGGAAGTTATCCCCTGAATAGGTTGACCCTGGGGTGAGTGTGGAGCAGTTTTGTGTCTGTCTTATGCTTCCTGTACACATTTAATTTATTAACATAGGCAAGAAAACATTATTAAAATATTCTGGTTAAGCATGGAAAAACCCCCATTTTTACACTCAGTTAGTGAAGAGGTTTTGTGCCAACCAACGAGTTCTGTTGTTTCAAGGTGTTTGGTACAGCAGTGGTGACTGAAGTCACTCCCCTCCTCAATCTTACTTGAAGTGGGTATGAACACAAGTGGGAAGAGAAAGGAATAGAAAGGGTAGTAGGAAGGAGTGGTGACATCTCCAAACAGTCCAATGATTAAAGTGGAGACAACTGGGAGTGCAAGGGATGACGTGATACAAAGACACAGGGAGACCTCAAGGAAGGGGGTACAGAAGATAAAAGGTGTATCTGGAAGAAACAGAAGACACCAAGGACACTTATTGATGAGGTCACACAGAGACCCAGATGGGTGACAAAGGCAATCTGGGGGCTACTCACATGAGACCTGGCTAGAGACAATGAAGGACCTGGCTTTGGAAGCTGAGGAATGAGGGTGAAATGCACACAGGGATTGAAGAGGATAAAAAGCATATCTGGGGAGTAGGAGGGAGATGGATTCATTAGAGGAGCTCTCAAAATGGTGAATAGTAATGAGATGAGAAAAACTGATAAACAACTGATTGGTATTTTTCTTTAATCATGGCTGGAGGAAAATAACTGAAAATTGCTTCTTTCATCTAGTACGCTCTATATCTTTTACAAATTTTTAGCTCTGGCAGGAAAACATTGGAAATGGCCAAACAATTTTTGCATTGAAACTTTGTACAGTTTTGGTCATTATTTTAATGACATATCTTGGAGTGTATGTTGATTGCTCTCGAGTGTATTCTTTATTTGCTCAATACATTTTCATGGATTAATTATCTGTAGTCAACATTCATACTCCGATAACACCAATGCCAAGATAGTATTGTTAACCTTGTTATTAAGTGATTTGCATAACTCTTCAGCTAAAGAAATCAGATTATTTTAAGATCTCTACCTTGTAGTAAAAATCTGCAATTCTCCCAGCTGTGGAGCAAATTTTTAAAAATACATGTCAAGAGTTAGAAACAAAAATAAATTAGAGCTTCAAATACACAGTTTGAAATATTTTGAGATTTGGAAGTCTTTATTCAATATATAGTATTTAAAACAATACAGATTTTAAAATCTTCTGTTGCACATATTTACATAGTGGATTTTGCACTTTGCAGGCAGTGAATGTTAGTAGACATAAAATTTAGATGGCAAAACCAGTTTGAGAAAAGGTCAGAATAATGTTCATCCGTTTGATCAAAATTCTTTAAAATGTTTGTTTAAAAGATATTTGAACTAAAATATCTTTCAAATACAGCAAAGAGGACTGCAACTGATTTAGGCTGGTCACTCAGTAATGAGAAACTCAGCTTGATATTAAAATACAGTCAATCAGATAGGGAAACTGAGAGACAGGATGGATGACCAACAAGTGAGCAAGGGAGAACTAAGTTCTATAGAAATGAGATACTGAAAAATAAGACTGAATTTGAATCCTCTGTTCGAGCTCCACTGACATTTACAAATGTAATCTCAACTGTCAATTTAAAATAGGAATGGATGAGTAAAATAATCCAGGGGAAAGGGGATCCATCAAGCACACTCAGCCCAGCCATGTGTACCTGGCTTCACTGCTCTCCCAGTCCAGCTGGCTTTCTGTCTGCACGCACAGACTGACTAATCTGCCACCTGAGTGGGCTACTGCTGCTTGTTAAGCCAATTCTTAAAATAATGGCTGACCTAATTATATAGCATGGATCTTTACCTTAAATATGTATGATGACTGTTTACATGAAATGCATACTGGATATTTTGTAATAATTACTTTTCACATCTTATCCCATCTTCCTTCATTGAGCACAATTAAAGTGGTGTGTATTTATGCATCAAACTTTACAGCACAGATTTAGAAAGCAGAAAGTGTTAAATGGATTGCTTTTCCCTAGTAGGCACTGAGGAGGTGGATAAAAGGGGAGGAATAGTGATAGTGTCATTATCTGTCTTTAATAACTTCTCTGACATAGGTTGACAGCTTCTAGACATGTAAAATTGTCAGTGCAGTAATACTACCAACAAGGTACAAGTTTTGATTGCTGAGTTCATTATGTAGCCTGCTAGGTTTTAGATGAGAGTCATTAATTACTGTGAAAGTGTCAGACATTGCAGGGATTCTCTTGATCTGGAGTCTATTTAGCATCTTCTCTACAACAATGAAAAAGTAGCATATTTTACAGGTGAAATCAATGGAGACTAATTATCCACCACCTATAGATTAATAGATTGTGGGGTGAAATTATTATCAGTGCTAGAAATGGATTTGCAAATGGGCACCACCCACTTTCTATGTACACAAAGTTGGTTCATAGGCTATAAGCAGTAGCTGAGTGCTGTTGTTATAGATGGTTTCTGCAGCTCCTGTTCTCTGCTCGCTTTATTGGAATAATCTTGGATGTTCCTAGAAAAGCTGTAGTCATGGTTTCAAATGCACTGTAGACATGGTTAAATTAAGGTTTAGACTTCCCCCTAATTATCCCTTATTCTGGGCTTTTATGAGACTAGTTGTTGCAGAATTGGTTTTAAATGCTGCAGACAAAGCGAAGAATTTTCTTTAACATGTCAACATCTTTTTTAGAGTATTTGAATTTAAGGACACTTAAACAGGTTGCATCAGTGTTTTAACATTTATAGATCAGATTTTAATTTCAAAATGGTAATTTTCAACAAAACTTAAGCAGCTGCTATTAAAAAATAGAAGAAAAGAAGTTAAATATTACAAGGTGGTTCAATAGTCTGAAAATGAAGTAAGCTTAGTGAAACAGAATGTCTTAGATTTGACCAAACAATTTTTTCTTCTTTTAAAATTCCTCTCAAAGTTTTATATTGCATTACTATAAGACATTTCTCTCACAAATTTATTTCAGCTCTTAATTAGAAGACCAAAGACTTTATTTATCCAAGATAGTTTACCTCTGATATTCCCTAGGCTATCTACCCTCTCTGACCTTATATACTTTGATAAATCTGAAAAGATAACAAGCTGAGATTGGAAAAATTATAGAGCTGGAGACTAGAGCTAGGTATCAGTATTACAGACATTGTGATAGGCAACTAAGGTATGTGGGGATCTATGCATAGAAGAAACATAAGCAAAGTCTCTTCAGCATCATAGGCTTCTGAGTTTTGTTCTTTCTCTATATGACAAGTGACAAGACCAGTGCAGGGTCCCCTTATACCCACAAAAAGTAGAAACATGAGAAAACAGTGACATGTGTGAAACATGCAAAAAAACCCTTGGGGATAAATGCAGTTCCATAAGTAAAAAAGAAGCAAACAAAACCCAGGAGCTCCATATAATTTAGTGGGGCGGGAATGAAGTCAACAGTGAATCTCTGTCTGGGAGCCGTCAGTGCTGTGCATCCGCAGCTCCAGTGATTTCTGTGCCTGGGTACAGGGTGTGATTAGATATTTCCTCTGAGCTTCACAGGTAATTAATTCTCTGCTGGGACCCTGGGAGTAATAAATTTGGTCCTGTGGTTTGATAGCAGGTAACAGACACGGTCTAACATTAGGTCACTCTCTGTGGTAGGAAATGGGGTCTTCTTCCTTAGGTGATAGTTGGGTCATTTCCACATTGGACAATATGGAAAAGTTCAACAAAACACTCCGTACCACTTAGAAGTGGACCAGGTTAGAGAAAACCACTACAAATAAAGAGATGTTAATGAGGGTTTTGGGGTTGGTTTTTTTTGCTTTTTTTGTGTGCACTTTCTGCTGAGACAAGTCCTTTTTTGTGCCCTTTTCATCACATTGTCCAGATTATTTAAAATGAACAAGCAATAGACTTCCCATATTTCCCTCAGGAGGCTATTCCACAGTCTAATAAATCTTTCCATTTTTTTCTAGCTGAGCTAATGTTTTCTTTTTGCTACTTCATCCCAGTGCTGGTAGCCATGCCCCACACTGAATAGTCTCTTGGTTGTTTTGTGCTCTGAAAAGAATTAGAGTTTTATTATTCTCTTTTTCTCAGTTAGCCATGTTAAAAATATTCAACCACTAACATAACTTCCTGTGAATTGTCTTCAATCCTGTCAGATGCTTTCATTTCACTTCACTGAATTTCCTCCTGAATATTGTTTTTTAAGTCATTCACTGTTTCTAAAATTCCTCTTACCATACGTGCTGCTAAAATCTATAACTTGTATATGAGTATATGAGCTGTGGCATAGCCCATGGCCACTGCTTAAATAGGTGTCCTCACTCTGCTGCCTGTTTCTCTGTTGTGATAAATAAAGGCACTGTGATACATGGAGCCCAATGAACAGCTGCTTAGGCAGGATTCTGAATTGCTATTCCTAGCATAGGCTGTTATTAACATTTCACACATTACAAAGATATTTTTATTTATCTCTTCCTTTTTGCACCATGCCCTGGAGTCACAAGGGAGCACATTCTTTTCCTTTACCTTGACATATGCATGGCTGCCCACCATGGACCCTACAGTGCTCTGGGTTTGAGAATAATCCCAAAGATTAACAAACCCTTCAGCTTCATGTACTAAGAGAACAGCTATACTTTATGCTTGTAATTGCATTCATCAAGTGTAGGACAAAAAATACTTGTTTGCAACTTCAATAAACCTACAGTCAATTGAAGGGGGCTATATCTGGAGAAACAGAAGTGCTAATTCCAAGACAAAATATATGTGCTTCCTAAAAACATCCAGGCTAAATCCACTAACAAATTAGCTTGGCACCCAGTGATCTCAGAGGTTTTCATATTTAGACTGCAGATGAGCAGAAGTGTTGAAGGCCCAGATTTTGGCCATAAGCTGTTCCAATTCTCTGCTGAATATGGTACAAAGCTGCACAAATAGTTTTTCTGGGATGGTGCAGGGAGTTTAGAGTAAGAAATCTACAGCTGGAGATGGAAAGCCTCTAGAGGGGTGGTAGATGCCATCTAAGCCTGATTAGTGTAGACACTGAAAATGGCAGTTCATGTATGAAGTTTCATAGGTCTTCAGTGCAGCTCTCTCATTCATCCTCCTTGTTTGTGTTTATGGCAGCACTTAAGAGGCTCTTGACATCTTTCACGAGCAAAAAAAGAGATAATTTAGACAGTGATTAAAACCCTGCCTCTGAAGGCACTGCAGTATCCTGCAGTCTGGACGCCTTCAAGGTGGAGCCAGATCTGGCAGCCAGAGGTGCAGCAGCATATCTTACCTCCCTGTACAGCCAGGGAGGATTGGAAGGCACCTACCAGCAACAATAAAGATCATTTTAGGGCAAAGTAATAATGGTGGTGTTTTGATGCAACATGATCATGTGCGTAAAGGAGGAAGGAAGGCAGAACTACTTAATGATAATAAATTTTTAATATAAGAGCCCAACATTTAAATGAGCCCAAAATCTAAACCTAGGGTATGGTCTGTCGAGGTGCAGTGGAGAGACAAGAAAGGGGAAACTTGAACTGTTGGTAACTGTACTGTATTACCCCATTTTTACAAATTCACAGGTTAAGGCTTTGTGTTCGTGGATGGTCTTGGAGCTGGGACACATCCCATTCACCAGGGCTTCATAGCAGGCACGACTCTGCACAGGCACGGTCCTGCTGCTGCTTTCCTCCAGACTGCTGTATTAGCCATCCTTCTAATGCCCTGATCTTACTTTTTTTCCAAGTCTCCTACAAACAGATATCCCGGAAGGCTGAAACAGTTCAGCAGGTCAATACAATAACAGGAAAAGACAGACCCTCATGGATGTCCGGAGCCCCTGATGTGTGGCAATGCAATGATCAGCTGATCAAACAGCTGCATGTCACTGGGGGAAAGAAGCAAGGGAGGCAGCAGGCGTCTTGTCACCAGTCTCTTGTTGCAGATTTTGGACTGAGCCTCTCCATGACAGAGCCGGAGTTAGGGGGGCTGGGGAGCTGGGAGGGTGTGAGGGTCCCTGGACATTCAGCCTTGCCCTTCACAATTTGCACTGAAACCCGGTTTTGACTTTTCCCTTTGTGGAAGTGTCCGAGGGACAGACTGAGTGGCAAGTGAAATGGGAGGCAAGGAAGAGCAGCCTACTGTGACCTCTGCTGCTGCTGGGGATGGGGTCTCCTCTGGGAGAGAGGGTCAGAGGGCATCTGTCAGAACAGGACAGGCTGTGGGCCGTCTCTGGGACAAAGGCAATGGCATCGGGGGTCATGGTTCAGTGCTGTATAACATGACACACTGGAAGGCACAGAGAGACGTCATGCATTGTGTTTGTGTCCTTGCCAGCTGGTGTCCTCTGTAAGGAACAACTTGTCTGAATTAGCCATGGTCTTCACTGACAATGCTTAGAATAGCTGGGCACTAGGATGGACCTCCACTCATCTCAAAACACTTGGCAGAGAGAGTGCAGGTCAGCTCCAGCTGGGGTGGGAAATACCTTGCTCATGACTAGACAAGGGAGGTGGGAGGAGGCATGGGACAGCAGCCAGGGTCAGGGCTGGGGTCTCCAGTGCTTACACCAACCCACTCCTCACTGCACAGGTAGGGAACAAATCATCCTTCGGGCTGTGAGTGATAAGGGAAAGGGTAAACGGATTTAGGGGAGATAGGGGACAAAACACCTGTGAGAGCAGGAAAAGCTGTTTGATTGCAAAAGTGATGTGAAGGTAAAGCAATTCTGCTGGAGTAGCAATTGTGCACTATCTTTAGAGGGAAGCGTTTAGAGGAAGTGGCTGAAACACAGTGGTGTTGTTCATGCATTTGAACCTAGGATAAAAAGACAGAGTTTCCTTATTACCTTCAGTACGCCCTTGTTCAGCACTTCCTTGTATTTACTGTAGGAAATACCTTCAATATCTCAAACAGTGAGGTTATCTGACTGCAAACACTTATTTAGTCATCTAAGTAACTTGCACCAGGGAGGAAAATAGGTAGTTTAAGTAACGTTGGTCACTCATTTCCCCAGAGGCTGCATTAAATTTGCTGACAGACTCAGTTCTGTGCACTTTTGCATCACTTCCCCCTTTGCTCATGATACCAAGCACCACTGGGATCCACTGAAATCTGTTCTACACCTTTTTGTGCTGTGAAGTTTTAATCTGTTTTTAGGAGAGACCTAACCAACATTGCTCTTGAGTGGCTTCCACCTTCAGCCTTATCACACAGCCTTTGAAATATTGCCTTTTTTTTCCAAACCTCTTTACTGCTGGGGCAAAGGGGCACCAGGAGTGCAGTAGCACCCAAGTAGCTCAGAAAGTTGCATCTTCAGCAAAGTGTTTTAGGAAACACAGATGGCTTTAACCTGTAGCTATCTGCTGAACACACAGACATGGAGTGTAAAATCCCTGCAAGCTGGAGACATCAGTCAGAGGAGGGCACACAAGTGGCAGTTTTGCACAGTGCACCTCTCCCAGGCAAACAGCTCGCCACGGTGCCTGGGATGACTGCTGCAGCCATGGCCAAAGACTCCAGTGTAAAGCCTCTGGTGAGGGATAACTGCATCGTTGACAGATGCTATTGTGACAGGAATGTCTCCACTTGTGCCTCAGACGCAGGTTGAAAATTCCTCTCTCTTTTCTTCAAACATGAATGAAAAGAGCAACCAGATTTTGGGAGAGCTACTTTATTCTGAGAAATGTCACCCCAGCATGGTGCTGATTGTAACATTTGAAGATGGTAATGATTGTAAGAGCAGTATGGTTTAATCTGCACTTTTTAATAAGTAGGAAAAAGTGCTGCACAGAGTTCTCTGCAGCAAGACAAGTTGTAATGTCTTCTTATTACAAATGTGTACAGTATGTCTATAGTGCACAATATTCAGAAGGAAAAAGGAGGTGACTCTCTGCTCTTACAGACAAATTGAGAACAAAGTATTAATCAAAAAATTAATGATTGAACAGTGCTGTTAAATTTCTGCCTTTTATTTCATAAACAAACTGCACAGAGCAGTAACAGTTTACAGTTCAGGAAGGACATAGCTATTCCCCATGCTGACAACCACTTATGCTCTATTTAACACATGGAATTTAAGTGGTGCAGAAAGTACACTTGGCCAGGAATTGCTGTCTGAAAGCTTCTGCAAAGAAAAATGCATTTACTGCCAAAAATTAGTTTTCAGTATGAAATTTCTTAGTATTGTGCAGAGTCATATACTTTGCTCCTGTTTTGTAATTAGACATCAAAAGAAAGCCTGTCATTTAAATGAAAATATATCACTTGAGATGCTTTGAAACAGGCAGCATGCTGAATATGAATAATTAGTCATATTTCTGTTTATTTTAATCTCACGAATCTACTGTTGAAAGCCATTGTTAAGCATGCAGTCTGGCATTAGAAAGAATCCTGTTAGCTTTCACAGCCTCTGGGATAGACTCCAGCACTTAACAGGTTGTGTGGATGAAATCGCACTCGTAATTGCACGCATTTGTCCACAGCTAGATTGGACAGGTTGTGTTTATTTTGCTTTATATGTGGTAACTAGGTAAAAATGAATGGCCTTTGCTATGTGGGAGGTCAGAGTAGATATCTTAATTATGCCTCTCAGACTTGTGCTCTGTGCATTTACAGGTTAGTGAAGGTACACACATGGGATGGAGAGTGGGGAATGGGGATGGGGAGTTTAGGAGACCCTTGTCTAGAAGAGATGCTAGTGAAAGCTAGAGGCACAAAACACAGTCAGTTCTCTCCTGTTTTCTTTCCCAGCTTTGCAAAGGGAAATCCTGAATCAGGGAGGCATAATGATCAGCTGGGTAATTTATATACCCCGAGGCATACTTGCTTGTGTAAGAGAGAGTTTGCACAAAGCAAATGTCACTTCAGATTGAGCAGTAAGAGACTGTTTCAGAAAGGAGAGACATAGGTCTAGGAGTGACATTTTTGAGGATGAATCCATGTGCGTGCTGGCAGAGGCTGTCTCAGTGCCTACCTGTCCGTGTTTCCTACTCTTGAGGAAGAAATACGCTCAGGTCAGTGGTAAAGGCAGAGATATCAATTCAGGACCTTGATAGCCTAACCGTTGCTATTTCGGGGTTCATTTGCTTAACATTAGTTAGCACAAAATCAACAGCAAAAATGGTTGACAACAAAATAAACCAGAAAAAGGGACAGTGCTTAACCACTAATCAGGGGTGTGGTAACTGAATGCAGATAAAGTAAAAAGCAACAGGAAAAGTCCTAAGTATTTTTTATTAAGTATTAAGTTATCCAAACTGTTTTCCTTCAAAAAGATACAACAAAAATACAGCTTAGAGTATAATAACCTACTTTGCTATGACTGAATGTATCAGTTAAAAGAATCCCAGCTGCATTACTGAAACCCTTCAGACACTCTTTTTTTCTGTTATTAGTATCTGGCATTGAATTGATGTGAATTGCTCACACAGTTCAGCCCTGGGTGTTTGATGTGGTAAAACAAAGAAAACTATAGAATAGACTGTTTGTTAATGACACTCCTACTCAAAGATGATAACAGAGGTTCTTTTCTAATACTTTGCCTTTCTTTCACCTTGTCACCTAACCAATATCAATGGAACAAAGTAAAAATAAAGGTGGTAAAAGGAAAATTTCTGTTATACTTGATTTTTATCTAGTAAGATGATCTTAAATGCTCATGAAAAAAATAAAACAGTACAAATGTCACTGTGTTTGCCCAGTCACTCACGATTGCAGAAAGTGGATCCTAAACATCCTTTGATATTTCTTGATGTTTCTTTGTATTACAGTAGCAGTGAGAGATCAGAATCCTACTTTTTGCTTAGCCCTGAAAAAAACCCACCAGGGCAAAGTTTGTTTCTGCTAAATTTGTTTCTAATATAAATCCCACCCATGAGGCAACAGATGAATACAACAGCAAGCTGCAGGGTATCAAAACAAGTTTTTTGTAGAAATCACAATCCCTTTTAAGACAACATCCATACTCCTTACAGCCATATTGACTGACCAGTTCTCAGCTGGATTCTCCAGAACGTTTGCTCATTTAGGGGTTTCTCCTTTTACCAGCACCTTAAAAATAAAGGATCTCAAAAGCTCACTTATTGTCCTTTCTCTTAGACATACTCTTCTACCCCAAAAAACCAACTAATACACCAAGTTCCCTTGCACTGACAGAGCAATGCAAGCTGTCTATATCAACACCAGAGTTAGGTTCTCTTGGAGTGTTTTTGAGTGTAAAATTAATCAATTAATTCTGTGAATGTGTTTTAAAATGAAATATTACTCCAAACAGTTTTTCACCAATCTCACAATAGAAATCTTTGGAAGAGAAATGCTGCATGGAATGCTTTGCACTGAGATGGATGTTCTGCATTGAGCTGTACTCAGCACATGCTCAGATAACCCAGGTAATTGCAAACCAGGCCACTCTGTGATGCTGCCCTGCCCTTGGCTATATATAACTAGTTCTTGTAATCTCTGGGTGTCTTATCAGATGAATTTTTCCCACAGAGCTTGCATTTGAAGGTTGTGACATTTCCAGGCATGAAATCTGGATGAAGTTGCTGTTTCTGAAAAGCCAAGATCTTGCTTGTGCTTGATGGCATGAGGCACTTGGATAAGTGTAAAGGGAAATAGCATTAAATAATGTCTTTGGCACTGAGTGGTTACAGTAGAACTTCTTTTACCCCTTCTGTCTCCCCATGTGGCTTCAATAACATATTGGTACCTCAGGCACCTAATGCTGGTTTCTCTGGTATAAAACTCAGAGGACGGCTGCCAAGACAAAGGGATAAGATGGTTGCAGCCTGGTTTCAATGGACATTGAGTGTATAATGAATCCTTAACAGAAGGGCAAAGCACTGCTTGAAGGTGCTGCTGGGCAATGATTACCCACTCTGCACCTTGTGCTCAGATGTGGGAGGTACCGCCATTTTTATTCCATCTCTTGCCTCTTTTCATGTCAAGCTCTCAGACCGGCTGCCATATTTTCCCCTTTGGTAGCTTAAGCTCTGCAGAGCCAGGATAGGTTCTTTTCTTTGATGGGTTCATCATCCTGAGAGGGCCTTTAGGCATTGTTGTAGTAAAGGCAGTTTTACTCTTTTCTGTGTAGCGATGAGAGTAAGGGGGGGGGGGCAAATGTATCAGCTCCATACTGAAGGAGATGATGATAGCAGAGACAGTCACTCCATGAACATGTGCAAGACACCAAAGGACTGGTGCCTCCCTCCCATCTGGCTGAACTTCTCTACACATATGCATACATATATGTCATGTTAATTTTAGTTTGAGTTCAAAGAAGAGGGTCAAAACCCAAAAATTATACAAGTACACTTCAAGATTTGAATTGTACTTATGCCTTCAAATGCCTATTTAACCCTAAGATTAGATTATCAGTTACTTACCAACCTGCAGTTCTGGTTCCCATTTGGTGTCAGGGTGCTTCTGCAAGAGCTTTTAAATTATGGTCCCTGCACAAAGAGAAGTCAAAAGGCACAGCACAGTAGCACAGAAACGGAGAAGGTCTTTTGTACTTTCAAAGGGAGTGGAAGTTGAAATTATTTACAAGAGGTGACTCAATGGGATTTTCAGAGCTGGTCCGCATATATGGGTGCAAACAGATCCAAGTTCCTTTGCTGTGACTAAACCTAGTTCAGAAACTCTGGAGCTGTGCTACTGCTGTGCTCAAGTTGACTTGCCTTGTTGAGAAGCTAATAGAGTTGTGTGGCTTTCAAACCAAAGCTGCCTCTTGGCCAGCCAGCCTGGAGCACAGGCAGAGTGAGTTCATGTCTGTCTGCATCCACCCACGGAGATGAGGCACTGAGGTTATGTTTAACATAACTGCAAGGACACTGTTCTTATGTATTCCAGGCCTCAGCAAGCATCACACTTACGAGCCAGGGCTTTGGGTTTGCCTTGACCAGGAAGAACAACTGACGTGGAAGGTGTTCCAGGGAACATGAGCTGAAGGCAATGGAGAAAAAGAGGACGCTTGAATTTCTGAATCACTTTGAAAACCTCGGGTAAATTCCTTTCTAACTACAGCTTGTTGTATGACACTGTTGCCTCAGCAGAGGATATAATCTTGTTGAAGCTTTAAGTGTTCTGAATTTTTTCAAAGTTGACTCTAAATTAGTTTCAAATTGTTTTGTTTTCTTACAGTATCTTCTGCTTTTGTTTATCTTACACCAATCTGAGGGTTCTGCCTGAAGTTTCAACCATTTCAAAGTCTATCACTTAAGACTTTTTAAAATCAATCTGCTTACACAGAGTCTATTTATATATGTTCAGTCAGCAATTGCAGCTTGCTAAGGTTCTAACATTCCAAACAAGAAATTCAAAGGAATAATTGCTTTCCATATCATGTCAGCTTTAATAAAGCAGCCAAAGAAAAAATTGGCATCTGTTTCCTGGCATTTTTTCCATTGCTTAGCCATAAACTTTTAGAAATCATGAAGTTCCTCTCAAAACATTAAAGTATGATTAAGTTGTGAAATCTGAATCCAATAAAAGAATATCCTGTGTTTGAAGGACGCATTGCTATCATGGAGCCACCAATTAATTTTCCAAAAAATCAGTGTTTAAAAAGCGGTATCAATTTACTGTCACATTTTCATGTAAATAGATTGAGTACAAAAGCTTTTTTAATATGTAGATACTTCTTAAAACGTCTCTTAAGTGGGAAAATGAAGTTGATTTCAAAACAGAAAATCAGTAAGGCTATAATTTCATAATTAATTCTTCTTTAAAGTTCCCAAGGATTAATACAGCAATAGCATTGCCTCAGTTTGGACACAGGTACCTAAAAAATTGCCCTCTTATCAGGTAGGGTCAAACTAATCCTGTGGAGAGTGACACAAAGATGTAAAGTTGGCTTAGGTGTGTGATGCTGCTGCCTGCATGAAAGATCTGAAACTCAGAGCAAACCGAATGGTAATGAGTCCTGATTTTCAAGGATTTCTGAGATGTTCTGTCCCAGATTAGGAGTCAATGAATTTTTATCACAAAGGCTTCCCCAGACCTTCCTTGTTTTGGGATAGCTTTTCACCTTGGCTATCACAGCTTCTTCTCCTAGTTGGTCAAAGATTAATATTCTTTTCTGAACTCTGCTGAATCTTTGGACACACAATGAAACCTTGAAGTAGCAAGTGTCTGTAGTAAGTGTTTTCTGGAGAGTCCTGACTATTCGCATTTTTTTTGTGTCCTTTTAGCCTTGATTTATACATGAAGGACAAGCACACATAGCAACGGTTCTGAACCATTAATTTTTTGTTACCACTATACTGTCCACTATACGTCTTTTAAGAATAAAGACTTTTGTACTTCTCAAACTCAGATCTTGGCCAGGCTGTATTAGTTTCTTCTCCTCACAAAAACTCACAGGTTTTTTTGAGATGCTGAACAGAACAGGATGTTCACAGTGAGTGATTATGTTCTCACAAGAGCAGCATGTTTTCAGCATTGTATTATGACAACACCGTATATAACTAATTTACCAGATTGCAGCTGAGGATTGATCAGAGACACTGTTCCTATGAGCACTGGAACAGGTTTCCAATCTCTCCATCCTCCCACGTTAACTAAATTTCATCAGAGCCAGTTGTGATTCCACCATGAATTTAGTATTAAAATGAATATTTTATTCATATATATAAAAAGAATGCAACCTGTTAGATGAATACTTTTACACCAAGGGATTTCAATGACTTTTTGAAGTCAATACAATGATTTTCAAAGCCTGGGCTTGCCTGAGTTTGTGAGGCTTGTCTGAACAATGGTTAGCAAATGTATACAAACATACGTCAATACCTCCTTTGGGCAGCTATGATGAGCGTTATAGGTCATAACAAGCACCTTACATCTGAGATCAGACATAAGGTTTCACAGTAATAATAGCAGGTCCCCATTGTCTTTTTCTGGGTTAAGCCAGGATTTGGTCCTAGATGTTGGAACAGGGCAAGAGGATGCCAGATCAGCAACCTTTAAGAATATCTGTTGTTAACTACAGAGGACAATCGGAGTTGCCTAAAAATGAATGGCTCCCTTGCAGACCATTCCTGGTTGTACATTTGAGAACTGAATTTATTCCACATGCATGGAAGAAGGGCAAACAGGCACAGATATAGATGAAACAGCTCCTAGGTCCATTATTTCCTAAAGTCTTGTCAGTGAGAGGGAGAGCATCCACTCAATATGACTAAGAAAACCCACGCTTTTGTGGGTTGCCATAGTAGTTGAGCTCCCTGCAGGCACTATGAACAACTAAGATCTAAGGGCTGACAAGGTACTTAAGACTAGTCTTTGAAGATTAAGGTTAGGCAGTGGCTGCCTTGCATGGAAGACAGTGGAGAATGCCTCTGGAAGTGTGCCACTTAGGATAGGACATCTGCTCTGTGCCCAGACATCTCCTGAGATGCTACCAGGGAGTCTCCTCAGAGGTTGGCCCCTTCAGGAGCCAGCAGAAACACAGGCAGATAGCACAGAGCTTCAGAGTCATAGAATCATTTAGGTTGAAAGAGACACCTCTAAGACCGTTGAGTTCAACCATTAACCCAGCATTGCCTTGTTCACCAGGTCCCTAAGTGCCACATCTATATTTCTTTTAAATACCTCCAGGGATTGTGACTCAACCGCTTCCCTGTACAGCCTGTTCCAGTGCTTGACAACCCTTTCAGTGGAGAAATGTTTCCTAATATCCAACCTCAACCTCCCCTGAAGTAACTTGAGGCCATTTCCTCTTGCCCGCTTTGCTCATGTCTGCTCAGGTGTGTTGCTTGGATGTTGAGGGCTCACTCTCTCACGAAGATGGTGGACCCTGTTGGAAAGTACCCTGATGGAGGTATGAAGATCTCTCACCCCTCATGAGCTTTATTGCCCAGACATCTCTCTGCTTGTTCTGATGCCTCTTGCATTTATTGTGCAGACCCCTGGCCAGCCTAGCCATGAGTTAAGCCTCTGCACCCCTCAGAGTGGCTCTGTTGCTGGCCTGAGTATCTCCCAGACAAAGTGGCAGAAACTTTATACTCTGCCATACTCTCCAGCCACTCTGAAAATATTTGAGAGGACCAAGAAAAGATGATCAACAACCTTATTTTACCCAATGAGATAAGTTGGTCTTATTTAATATTTCTAGACTGCTTCTAGAAAATTTGTCCTTGTAATGTCTGTTTTAGCTGTAGAGAAGATGTGACTGTGCTGCCGTAGTTGTTACCACTGTACCTGGGAAACAGCAGAGTGTCATCTAGCCATGGAATAATGTCTTATGGGACCCTGAAAAAAGGCCATTTAAATGCTGAAAACATTTCTAGAAGGACATCTACACGTGTCAGGTCTTTTCTTCTTACTTCCAATCATAATTCACCCATTAGTTGAACAAGATAAGCCAAATTAATGTGTATTTGGACCAGTGATTTTAAAAGGTGTATGGCTACAGGGGGCTGACAGGGTATACTTAAGGATTTTATGAGTAACTTTATTTTCCTTCATGCTGCTGAAGAAAATGTTGTAACTGCACTTTTGAATAGCAAAGAGCTACATGGAAAATTACATGTCCCTCTTGGTTTTTTCCCTATATGAATAAATCAACTGTTAATTTGTAGCTGTCACCTGTCCAACCAAATATCACTATTACACGGTAACACTTACAGAAAGGCTGTTAGGACTGAAGTGGGCAGAAATGTCAAAATAGAATAGGCAACAGCCAATCTCTAGCCTCACAAAAACTGAATTTTGTGCCTAATTTCTTGTTGAAAAAACATGTGACATGACTGGTGACAAAGTGGGGAGCTACCACAGTACTCGTCATATGATTAAGCGCCTGAACTTCCAAAGTTGTTTTCAGTAGGAAATGTGGAATTAAAAATGCTGAAATGAAGGATGCATCATAGCAACCACTGGAGAGCTACAGAATATGTAAGACCATGTTAGTCCTAAGTTCTCATATGTGACTTTATGAAGAGTGGTCAGAAGTGACAGTGGACATGGAGAGGACAGCAGGGGAAGATACCTGATCTTGAAAGGAATGGGCAGAGTAGTTCAGCAGACACTCAAAGAGAATAAGTATTCTAAACCATGCTATAGGGAAGGTATAATAAAATCACATAAAAATCAGTACTGGGCCAGATCAGATGTCTGTATCTCCTATGTGACCAACAGGAACCATGAACACAGGCAAGCAGATAACAAACTTCTGCAGTTTTCCCCCAGATATTCCTCAGCCTCCAACCATTCTCATTTGAAAGACTTACCAAGTTTGATTCCTCTCACCTTCCCAAGCTGTTCATCCACAGACTCCCCTAAACCAGGGCACCTGGTCCACTATAGAGGCCTGTCCTCCTTAATTCTTCCTTAGCAATTATTTTCCTGTCTCTAATTATTATCATGATGAAGTTTAAAGTTAGGTTTAATTGATAATGTCATATTTTGCCATGGGTTTTGTGTATGTATACAATGTCTACAGCAACAACTAGTTTGATGTAGATATTGATATGTGTATACACTTATGGATACAAAGATATGTATGAAGCAACTAATTTAAAAATACTATTAATTAAAGTTTCTTGCACTAAATTAAAAAAAAACCAAACAACAGAAGGAAGAAACCAAATAATATTCAAATAAAGACTCAAATCCAAATATGTCAGAATTTGAAAACTTATCCTGAACATACAATTCTCTGAGAGTATACATTTTGGGAGACTCAGATGCCAACTAAAATTACTGTTATTTGTGTAATGCGATATTGAATAAATTTACTTTACAGATGATTGCTATTGTTATAGAATGCATATAATCATGTTAAGTCCAACAACATCCAGTACCACAGTTCTGCATAAGGGAGGATTTTAATTTCTTTAGGAGGGTGAATCCATTGATTTTTCCAGGTTTCTTTGCCACTATTAAAAAATCGAAATTTTATAAGACTCTCAGCGTATCCTTTTTCTTGCATTGATTTGCTCTTTTCAGTAAGCCAGGAAGATGTGAAACATTTTAAACCCCTTTCTTTCCATATTCCCATTAGTTAATAAAAAAATCAGCTTTGTGGCTGAAATTTACAGGCATGAGGCAAAGGAACATAGCACATCACTTTTCAGAAGATGGATGCCTCAGTTCAAAGCGTCTTCTTCCTTAGTGGATTCAACAAGTTTACAAAGCAATGAAGCATTTGTGTTCAAATTCTCTTCTCTTAGGAATACCTTGTCTCTAAGGGTACCCAATGGCATTTGAAAGAAGTCTAATTTCAATGAGATAAATTTTCACAAACTGAACTGACAGAAAGAGATCATAATGGGTTTGCTTATGAAATGGCCAGAAAATGTCACCAGGAGACAAAACCAGAATACTACCTGTGAGTTCTTATATACTGATGCATCAGAAAATTTCTGTTACAGTGTAAAATACCTATGAATTACATGCAGTGCCCTTTCCCAGAAGGAGTGCTTAGGCAAATGAAAACAGTTAGAAGATACATTAAAAGATATATTATATATCTTTCTGGGCAAGATCACGTTTTTCTACACACAGGATGTAAAAGGATGCAGCAAGTTAAAATTTTGAGACATCTCTGGTCGCTGATTAAATTCTTACCTGAAGGGTGTTCGGTAAGTAGTAAATGGGGCCATTTTCAACCCTGGGAGAATCAATGCCAACCTCACATTAAAAAAGAAGAGCAGGTGAAGAAACATTTGCAGAGATGAGCTGAGAAGGGCTTACTAGTACTGAAGAAAGAATGGCTCATTTATAATGCATGAAGCCCCTTGGCCTTCATTAAAGGATAAGTATGCTGTCTTAGATACTGCCTTACCCCAGCATCTTTAAGTCCTTACTTTTGGAAAATGTCCAGATGAAGGACATAAGGATACGTAAGAGTAAAGTGGAATGTGATAATGGCTTTGAGGTTGTAACTTGCTCAGCCTATAGGACATGGAAAAGGAATCCAGCTGGGATATACAAGCACCCATGAGAGAAGTGAGAACTAAATTGTCCTGAAAGTTAGATCAGGTACCTCCACTGCAAAGCCCATGGCGGGTGGGTGTGTGCAGTCAGCGGTGAAGGTGACGGAGGATGGAGGAATCTGCTCTGACAGGAAAACAGTACCAGGAAAAGAGATGGTCTTAAGACAGACTCTCTGCTCAGGGCTGTGCAGCAGGGATGTGTGTTGAAAAGCAACTGTTGGCTGCTATGTGTCCCTGCAGAAGTGCTTTGAGGTGAAAAACTCTGGGGAACATCTGTCTAGCCAGTCGGCTTTGCTGCCTGACTGGTTGTTGCAAGAGATAAGGTAGGGAAAAGTGGGGAGAGTTAAGCTGAATTAGAGAAAAGGACACTAGATATACCTGCCAGAGAGCCTGCAGTCAAAGTAGAGGATGTTCAACAGGTTATTCAGACTAATTTTTCAGCTGTGCATGAACATTATACTGAATGCACAGAAGTGGGTGGGAATTTCCATGCATCAATGCATACATGACTAAAGGGCATTAAACGAAGGACTGGAGTTAAATTCTTCTACTAAGCTGAAACTAATATGACTAGAAATATAACCATCTATGGATGGAGAGGACATTGTAAAAGAAGTTGTTAAGCTTCTTTAAAAAAGCAAGCATTAAAATCAATTTCTAAACTGCAGGCCTGAAGAGCGATGAATTTGAAATTGAAATTTGTGGGGTAGTTGGAGCAGTAATACAGTGATGAATCTTCAGTGGGTGGCATGCTATTTTAAATAGCTGTTATAAAACCACCTAGATGAAAATTAGATGATTACAGAAATAGTGATGATTTATGCCAAAGGAAAACCTTCCTTCCAACTATAAGGATTCATTAAAGTGTCAACAAATTAGTGAGTAAAGAAGCACTTGCATATATAATTATTCAGATTTTTCTTAAAGTCCCTCAGTGAGGTTATTAAAGAGAACCAGGCTCCTAGAGTGTGAAAGGAAAGTTCTGCTATGCTTTGGGAGTGGGCTAGGAGACAGCAAAATTCAAAGGGTAAAGAACAAGCTTTCATCTAGAAATGAGATTAATAGTGAAGTGTTTGCAATGCATCTGCTGTAACTGAGTCTGTTCATTAATAATCTCACAGCAGGGCATAGTAGCAAAATTTGCAGATGATGCTAAGTGATTTAGATCAGTCAGGGATTCAGATATGCTGACATGACAAAATGAAGTCACCAGGCAATGTATGTAAGCTTGATTGTTGTTCTGGTTTTCCTTTTTTTTTTTTTTTTTGATCCAAATCAAAGTCATAAGCATTGAAAGTTCTGTGAAAGGAACTGTGAAGTTCCTTGCAGCACTGGACTATATTCTAAATGAAGTGATAAGAGTTTCACTGCAAGACTTGCAAGTTATTACAGATAGTCCAGAAGAAACCTCTATTTAATACCAAGGGAAAGAAAAAGGGTTTTGATTAAAAAAGGGGCAACAAAAACAGGGCAGATTTCTATATGACTGTCATATCTCAATCCTTATCACCCCCTCACTCTTAATAATGTTTGAAGTTGTAGTCTGCCAGTCCTCATCAAAGTGCAGCCAGTGAAGGAAATCAGTTCCACGTAAAGAGCAGCAGATATGATCTCTAACTAGGAAATATTTCCAGAGATCAATGAAGACATTAATAAGAGGGAACAGAAGCTGAGAGGCTCATGAGAAATAAAGGAACACTCATCAGTTTTTAAAACAGCTTTAATACAAGAAAGAGAAGAAACTGGTGAAGACTAACAGTTTTGAAATAGAAAAAAAGCTATTCATGCACAGTAGGTAATGAACTTGCATAATTTTCTGCAGGAAGTATTAAAGAAAATAGTTCATGAAGACTGTCAAACTGAAAAATAAGTGTGTCATCAAAATTCAGTACAATTCTCAATGAATAAAAGTTTGGAAAGAACTGAATTTTTACAACAGTGCTGACTCTGAGGTATGAGCTAACCTCTGTATAGGGTTAGGAAAATTATTTTCACTGTAAAGATTTTTCATATCCTTGTACAATAACAGTTACATCTGCAGTGGGGAACATATTTTATCACAGACCTTTATTGTGCTTTAATTCTCCTCCATTGAAAGACTCAGGCCAGTTGTACCCTCCAGCCTTGGAGATCTATATTTTAATTATTTCAGAAATAATTCCAGGCAGCAACTGACCCTCTTCAATGTTCAAAAGCTTTGCATTAAATATGCCATCTGAATGGCACTCAAGCTCTTGTCTGCTTCCTTGGCAAAGGTAATTTTGAAAAGACTAGATGGTACTTCATATGGGAACATTATTTCTACTGTGTTATTAGCATCCATAACTTATAATTAAATAAGAAGGAAAAGAAGTATAGAGGAGCTCCAAAGAGAAATAGAGGAGTGTAAGTGTTCTAAAGATACAAAATTAATATGAAGCTCAACAAGATGAAGATTAGACACTTGGAAATTAAGAAATGCCTTGTATTAATGTATCATCACAATGCCCATTGACAATCCAGTAAGTTGTCCTTGCTGCCTTCCTTCTTCTCACCCCAAATTATTTAAAAACAGCCACCTGCTTCATAAACTGAATTGGGGGGATTTACAAACTGAGGTGCATAGTAAGCACGCTGCTCTGAACATACAGAGGTATACAGTAATGAGGTTGGGGGAGAAGATATAGATTTTTACGCTAAGACAAACAGTTCTGACTAAATAACCTGGTAAATAAGGAAATGTTCCTAGTGCCAAGGTGCAGGCAGTCATATATGGCCAAGTTCCCTCCCTTCCTAGGGCAGGTCAGGGCACATCTCACTTCTTTTCTTCTTTCCCTTCTCCCCAGCACATCTTCCCCATCCTGAGGATCCTACCTGTGACAGGAATGCAAGGGGACAGAGACACTGACTGCAATTCAGGAGAACCCCAAATAGGCACAATGCACTTGTTTTCTATTTATTAGGGCTATTCCCCAGCTTTCTGAAGTCTAAACAGAGAGCAGACTACAGGAATCCTAAGTGAAACACGGATTTGAGAGGTTATGCTGGGTGCACATTTGGTCTTTTTCTCTTCCCATGTCTGAGTTGTCCACTGGATACTGCACTGAATGCTTTATTTTGCACAAAGATTCCTCTGAAGCTGCTTAACTGGCACACTCTGCCTGGAGGTGTACCAGGACCTGGGGCGGCTGTGTCAGAGGCCATGTCCTCAAGGCCACAGCAGGGGAATGTGAGATGTTTCCCTTCACAAGCCCTCCTGCTCCCGGGCTGCCTTGCACACTCCAGAGAGAAGTGAGCTCTGCTCTCCGGGAGAAAGGCAAGAATACAGCTCTGAGTGCCTTCCTAATGTAGTTTCAATTTATCTGCTGAGCAGCCATCAGACTCCTGCTTTATGGTTCTTTATAAGCAGGCTTCTAAAAACAAAATGTTTTCCTTTAAATGGCTACTACTGAACATTTAAAAGACTGTAAGGCCCTTTGAAGCTATCAAAAGGCACAGGATAATATCATCATCCAAAAACACTTACCTGCAGACTCACTATGTTTTTCAAATCTGCTCATTGGTCATTCCACTTATTGAGATGCAAGAGAGTCAGCCAGGTTCAAATGTCACTGACGGAGCCATCACTAGGGAATGTGGTGTGATGAGGAGGGGCAACATTCATGTCCCAGACTTCAATAAGGTTTTAGGGTTTTAATGACCATTATAGGCAGTAGGTTCATATTCTGAACTGTGATAAATTAGGATAGTTCTACATATTTCCAAACACTTAGGAAAATCTGTACCACCTCCCTGGTTTCGTACTAGCTGAATGTGTAAGACAGAGCCATAATTCAATAATAACAGCATGAATTTTGCTGTTGAGGTCAATGGAATCCCACTCTCATAACTTTAAAGCAGCAAAACAGCACACAATTTCAATGTACTGCTTTCTTCTTCCTAAGGACAATTTTTTCCTTTGATGTTGCATTTGAAGAGTTTGTAGAAACCTTCAGGTAGCAATAAAAAATTGAAGTTTGGATTTTGGTTTATTTTGACCTCGTCATGGTGATAGGAAAGCCACAGTGGGAAATATCAGTAGCATTCTGCAACCCAAATGAATAAATCGATTTTCTGGGTTAAAGGCACCAGGCACAAACGATCTTGCTCTTCGGCAGCACTTTCAGGGAAAACACTCCTGACTGGACTACCATCAAGAGAATTAGAGTTGTTTCCTAAAATACCAGAGATTTTAATTTCCTTTTGTGTTAGAAACTGGCTAGCACTGAGGCTTTGGAGAGAGTTAAACCGAATTTACCTGATCAATACACAAAGCTTATGCAACCATGTTTTCTTCCGGGTGGGGGAAATTCTTCAATCCGTCATTGTTCAGCTTCATTCTTCACTGAATTAACATCTCAAATGACTATTCAGGTCACATGGGTTCAAGTCGCTAAGGCAGAAGCAGCTTTGCCTCTTCAGGACGACTATCAGGCAGCAGGGAAGGTAAATAAAGGGGTTTGTTTAATGTTTAAAAGAGCGTACTAATGGACAATTAGCGAGAGGATTTGAGAGTAGTTTTTAAATCCATAGAAAAAGCAAAGCTTCAAACACTCAGCGAACTCTGGGCTAACACCACAGTACACATCACAGAACCGCAGCGCTGATGGTGGCGGGAACCCATGATTGTCACAGCTTCTGCCGGGAAGTGGTGACAAAACGTTGCAGGTGTCTTGAAGAGAGTAGTAGATAACCGAAGTAAGTTTGCAGGGCAAGGAAACATCTCTGCTAAAGTATTTGCCCCAAACTTCCGACTTTGACTGACTTGCATCTCTAGCCTCTCATGGCTGCGAGGCCACTGTTTATAACATAGATGCTGTGGGAAGAAACATGGAGTCATCTAGTTCAATGAAATCAACACAGTCATGCAGTACTTCAAGTCCTGTTATACTCTTCAGAGTGAGTAGATAATATTTAAAAGAACATGCTTTGCAGTTATTTCTTATTTAGAGTAGGCTGAAAAAAGTCCACACTGTTATGCTGCATGTTGCTCACAGCATCCCTGCGGTGAATGAGCACATTGAAAAGAAGGAAATTTAATTTTAGAGAAACAGCTTATTTTTTGAGGGGTTTCAGTGAAATTCTGCCTCTGAAAATAAGGTGAGGCAGCACAACAGGACTGGCTTTTCACTGCGTCCAAAGTTAGATGGTATGATCACTAGAAAAGAAAAACAGAAGTGGAAAAAAAGAAAGGGAAAGATGGCGCATGTGCTTGAAAAGAAAAAGAAAAGCTAAGTTCTAAAGTATTATTTTTTTACTTTTAAGTTGCTTTAAGAGGTCAGGCTATTGGAGTTTGTAGTTCTGTTGCAGAAACATACCCTGCTTCTGAAATAAAATTAAGTAACCAGCAATTAACTAAATTATAGACTTTGTGTCTTAAGTACCAGATCACTTCTCAGTTTTCAGATCTTTAAGTGGGTTACTTGATCCCTGATGAAATCGGGTGACAAGATAAAAAACAAACAAACAAAAACAAACAAACAAACCCAAAAAAAACCCCCACAAAAAAGAGGATAGATATATTTTTTTCATCTGGGAGACTGAATCCAAACAGTCAAGATTACCGTTATGAACCTGCCTGTGAAACATACGATAAAAATAAATTCAATAAAGCACTAAATTAGCTGATCTGAGACAAAAACTCCTTCCAAATTAGGTTCGACAGGTATGAGACATTCATTTGACCATCAACCTGTTAAAAGAAATCTGAAAAAAGTCTTAAAGAACTTCTGCTGATACTATCATCTCAATGAATTATTCGGTTGCTGTGAAAACAAGGGCGTTCAGTGTCACCTGTTTGTGATAGTAGCTGCTAATTTGGAATTTTACTTCCTCCCAGGTTGCCATTTTCTAAGCCATACTCACCAGCTTTTGAGATGCAATCCCTTGCTAAAGTGTCGAGTGCGGTAACAAGTTAACATTTCCCAGACATTCGGTAGATTCTTGCTTTCTGTACATGAAGAGACCCAACTGAACCCTTAGTCTGCATTAGACCAGGACAACTATGTCAATATAATAAAGTCTTCTCATCCAGCTACAGAAATGCAACAAACTGACATTTCCTGAGAAGTTCAAATTTCTCAAAATGAGTATATGTGAGTTTCCTGGCAAGTCTCACACTATGCATGTACAAAGCTTGAAGTTGCAGGTACATTTGTATTTCTGTACATAAAATGGGCTGCATGTTCCCATTATGAACATGTCAAACCTGGATAAATGACTTACTACGTCAAGATAAAGCCCTTACTAACCTTTATTAAATTTTTAACTGTCAAAGAGGAAAGGGTATAGTACATGTTAAGGACTTTATTTGAGCACATCTTATTATATTATTTTCTTCCAGATTTACTAATAAAGATCATTATTATTATTGCACCTTCTCCAGTATAGATGCTACAGTAGAAACATGATGTGGTTAGTCCTCCCAGACACAGTACACACGGTCTGTGAATGCTGAAGTGTTTCCTACCTGTGAACATCTTTGAGATCTAAAAGAGACCTAAAAAAGAGAGAATCAGAAACTAAATATTTTTATTGTTGAAAGGCATTAAATTCTCAGTGAAAATATAATTAAAAGATTATTCAGTACTTTAAAACCTTTGAAACTGCTTCATCTAACCCTCTGCAAATATCTGTATTTTTATTGGATATGCATGTGATACTGGAATCAATTTTTGGTTTGTCAAAATTCTGTGAAATTACATTCTTTCTTGAACCTGTAGCCAGGTTTTCAAAGTAATAACGTTTTAAAAAATGCTCCTTCTGCAAGTATTTCGGTAACAGTACCAGTTGTGAATTGTGCTGAAGGTGTAACGAGGCTGTGGCTACAACGGCATCTGTGCTTAAGGGGCTGCATCACACGTGACAGTAACACCGCAGCCTTGGCCAGTCCTGCAGCCGCTCCTGGCAGCCCACAAGTTGGCCAAAGAGCAAAACGCAGCTCTGAGGTGTTTGTAGGTATACCAGACTGATTGACCTCTGACAGATATGTATCTTGGGACAGACAGCAGTAGTGATTACAGACAGCCTCAGTGATTCCATCCCCCGCCTCCCTTCTTCTCCCACCACAGGTCGGTGTCTCTTCCAGTAAGGACTGCTCTAGTCCCTGTGGCTATATAGCATTAAAAGGGTTCAGGGGTGGTTTTGAGTTCTGACAATCAATACATTTCCCCAGGCTCCATTCAGGCACTGGCACGGGGCTGGAGATGGTGCCATCTATGCAGTGCTGCTGCAACCCTTGTGTTGAGAGGGTTCAGTGACACATACCCGGGCTGCTCTGTGCTTGCTGGCTGAGGACAGGGGACAGCAGTAGTTGAACCTCAGGAGAAGCCCTTAGTCCAGTTAGCAGTAGTTGAACATCAGGAGAAGCCCTTAGTCCAATTCAGATGAAAGCCAGCGAGTCTCTCTTAGCAGAAGGAAGGCAGCAGAAGGAGGGTGGAGATAAGGTAATGCTGTGGTCCATATGAGCACAGCAAGTGCCAGGAATGTGTGCCACCCCAAATTTTTTCCATTTCATCTTTCTTTGGTGGGAAGAGTGATGGGCTCACCACTTGTGTCATGAACGTCCCAGCTGCTACCACACTTACAGGATGCAATGCATCCTCTCTTGTCTAACACTTCATTTTTTATAATCCATTCTAACTGCCACTTGATCAGAACAAAACTGTGATTGTAACATAGGCAGGAGCAGAACAGATATTTGGAAACAGGTTTTTCTCCTTAGGAGCTGTGGCTATGCCTCAGACAGTCTCAACACACCATTTTTTATTCTCCCTGGATTTTTATATGATGGCAGCCAGGTGTAACTGTATGCTTCACATCTGCAGAGCTGCTAACCCACTTTCATGGTCCAAAAGAGCCTTTTCTAAGCTGAAAACTAATTTTTGTTCCAAGGGTGACTTGAAGCTCCTGAGAGAGACAAGAACAACCCTGTGCTCACTGCTGTGCCGTGGAGACAGAGTTGGCATCTTGTGGAAAGAGTAGTCAGCCTAACTTAAAGCCAGTAGGTAACAACAGAGAAGCAAACCCATGTAATTTCTGGTGAATTACATAAACAAATGAGCAAGCCAGAAGCTACGTTATTGCCAAGGTTTATGTAGGCTTTTCAGAAAGTTAATTCAGCCTCTAATGCTCAAAGTACAGCAAAAGACAATTTAGAGTAAGGTTCTTTTCAAAGAACTAGTGTTTAAAGTAGTACAAATAGTTAAAATTAAGTAGCAAAAGGTTCAGTACCTCTGTAGCCTTGCAAAACTAATTTCTCACCTGGAATGTTATGGGAAATAAATACTGTTCAGACAGCAAGGAATTAAAACTGAGGTGACAAACTGGAGTTAGAAACTGGAAGTGAGGGTTCCCAGCACATGTGCCTTGGGCTTAACTGGCCTGTAGGCATGCAACTCAATTAATAGCTTTATCATTCTTTCACACCCGACAATTTGCCTTTTTATGTAGCTATGTACTTTACACATTCAAAGAGTAGTTGAGAGTGAAGGAAGTTTGCCAGTTTGGAGGATTTTCAATTCCATCATCATCTTGCTCAGTGTATACTTCTTCCTTTTATTCCTGAGCTGATCCAAGTGTCTGCTTTCTATCTTGCAGATGTACTTTCTCCAAACATATCAGTGACTTTAGGTATTTTTGCCTCACAGTGTAACGTATGAGCCAACATTATCCCTATTGCATACATGCTGGACAATGGGAAAAAACATCAAAATAATCTGCCTGAGTCTTGGAAACTTGTCTCAGACCCAGCAGCAAACTTAAAGCCCCAGGCACAGGAATGAGCCAGAGACGGTTAGCATTTGTAAAGCATTTTAACAGCCTCCAGCCACAGGCTCTGAGAAAGAGGAAGGATCCAGGCTAAACCACGTCACTAAGGGGACATCAGACCAGCTCTCTGCTCTGCCTCATTCCTGAAGGGATGCCTGGCCAACAGGTTATATCCTCTGCAGCCATCTCTCCTACAGGATGTGTAGGAGATGGCTGTGCAAGTCTGTGGCTATTGCCCATCCCATAACTCTTGCAATATGAAATGGGTATGAAATGGCCTGAGGGTGACTGTAATCTTTGCAAGCTCTCCAGCTGGTCTGCCACAGCCTACCCTCTGTCTCCAGGATCAGCTCTCACAGAACAAGGCTGCATTGTACCAGTCACTGACTTGCAAGACCACAGCTCATTTGAGTCTCACAGCTCCCACTGCAAGAGACAAAAAAACTTTATATGAGTATCAGTCTAGAACCTCTCATAAGAAAAACTCTCTACACAGCCCACGCCAAGCAAATCTTGAGACTGAGCCTTTCTTTTTACCGAATTGTTTAAAAATTGATCAAAACTGAGAATACTATGCAACTTAGAAATCCTCTGTACTTGTACCTCAAAGAAGATGGGTTAATATTTCAGTACTCAGAATCACGAAGAACAGTGGGGCTATGTCTAAAACAGGCAAATCCTCATTTTTCCAAAGGTAGAGCTGACTAGTGTGACAGAACAAGGCTCATCCTCTGATATTTGGATTTGTGTCAAAAAGAGGTGATCATAAAATCACAATTTCAGATGATGAAACTGCCTTACACTATTGGATTTTGCAGAAGTTTTGTTCTTCTTTTCTCTTATTGAAGAAGTACATCTACCCAGTGACAACTAGGAATGAAGTTGTGGTCTGGACAAGTAGAAGTCGTGCCATCTGGATGAGGTGACATGGGCAGGGACTAGTCATCTGCTTCCTGACTGCAGGCTTGTGTCTCTGCCAGATCAGGACTGGGCTGGGTAAACCTGTCCCATAGGCTGGCTTTTACTTACTGTCAGTAGTACTGGGTACAATGTGTACAGTTAGCAAGGAGGCTTGTAGGGAAGCATATTACCTGCTACGAACCTTTGCCTTTTGCTAAATATGTTTGTTTAATCCTGAGGGATGCCGCCTGTCACTGAAAAATCTAATATATGAGATTTGACTTTGAAAACACAGCACCATGCTCTGTAAATTTCAGCCAGGTGTATTTGGCTGCATTTCATTCATTGTTCCCTATGAGAATTCTCTTTCATATTTTCCACAGGCAAAAACATGAGGGATAGTTTACTGTATTGCTCTAACATACAACTCTGGGAAAGCTTGAATGACTTTGATCATAAACCAGGAAACATTTCTCAGACCTCAGACAGACTTCACTGCAAGAAAAATGTTATGGAAAGAAAAACATCCAACCCCCCCCTGCAACGAAGACTTTAAATCTGTAGCTGGCCTCATGGAAGAAGGTTATTGATACATGCCTTGAACACTTTTTTCCATATTTACCTTCACAATCTGCTGACAAGATGCTAGAAAATAGTATGCCTGTTCCTTTTGATTCAAAGGTGTATTGATTTCTAAACAACTTCTTTGATAGCTGACAGTTTTTTCCCAGTGCTTGATTTGGATGGTGTATGAAGAATCAACTTCTGACTGCTGGACTGGCATTTATTTTTATTGTCTACCACATAAATGTGTCTATGATTCACAATTAGTGTAAAAGCAAGACTTTTTATTATGAAAAACAAGGTGAGTCAGATGTTGATTACAGAAAACTCATTGAAACATAGGATAAGAAAACAAAATAGGCAAACCACATCAATTTGATGGTCTGTTGCAAAACATAACTGCTATTACTCAGTTATTACCTGTGCAAACCCCTGTCTTTCTCCCCTTATTTATATAAGAGATTTTATTCTTACATGAAGAAACCCTTAAGCTCCAAACTGAGACTGGAACTTCAGGTTAAATGCCTCTGAATATAGGTAGAAAGAAGAATATGGTCAAGCTCTTGTACTGGAGTACGTCAATACCTGCAGTCCCATTCCATGCTGCCAGCAAAGAATGGTTTACAATACAGACAGGGTGGGATCAAACCCTCACCTCTTGATCCTGGTCCACACAGACCATCCAGACAGAGTTTTCCCTTGATTTTGCTACAGATATTCCCTAAAACCACACATAGAACAACAACGAGTGTATGCAAAGGGACTTAACTTCCCAAGTGCACAGACATGAATCTGTTCTGTACTTGGTGTTACAGAAGAAGGTAACCTCTGTGGCCTTTTGTGACTGCAACTGAACAATTTAAGCAGCAACACTTAGAGAAGAAAGAGACAAGCAGCTCTTTGTCACCGGAGTTTCACTGTCAGAAATTAAGGTGCTATGGTAAAGGGCTGGCATGAAGCACTGCTTCCCTTGCTCATTCTATAGTACCCTCTGAGGCAGAAAGTGTAATGAGGGGGAATTAAGCCTACACATGGCTCACAGTGACCCAGTTTCAATTTATGCCTCTAATGAGGATTCTTCACAAGATCATTTTTGAACAAAGTGCTAAAATCAGTACTTACACATCACACTTTTTAATCCTGAGAGATTCAAAGTACTTGGAAGATAAGTAAGTCATTTATCTTTACACTATCTAAGCACCTGGCCTGTTGAGAGTGCACGTGAAGTGCTTTAGCATTCATCACTAACCCTTTGAAACATCAAAATGATGCCAGTCCTGCACAGTGTCACTGCTGACAGAGAAAGGTGTCCTCTTCATATGCATTAGCAGTCCTTGCCCGGAGAAAACAGAACACTTGTAGCACTGAATGAACAGCCAAATTGGCCAGGTGATTTTTGCCTAGCTGCCTTGCACGTTGAACACTGGGTAGCCTCCCTGATTTGTTCTAAGAAACACTGAAAACAGAGTCCTACTACACTTTTCATTTCACACAGAACCCTGAGGACTGCTCTAACAATTTAACACTGAACTGTTGAATTAGATTGCTCAGGAATGTTCCCTGGCACTGTTTAATTTACTAGTATAGGCATAGCCCAAGTCCCTGTATGAAAACAGACCTCGAAACATCACGTAAGTAGTAAAGTCTGAGCAGAATGGAGTGCTGCAGTATATGTGGGTGGAGGGGATGCCTTTACCACTCCTGGGTTGATTTTGTGGGCATTGTAAGTGTTTGCTGGTTGTTTCAACTGCATAAAAGGAATGGCTAAAGTTTTCGACATACACACATAAGATGCTATCTCCTTTCATTTTCACCCTTTGCAAATGAAAACCTTTCTTGAAGCTTTTAGCTCTGCCTGAAAAGAGTCAAATGGATGACAGGAGAGAAATGTGTCTTAGAATCCTTTTTTCTAGTTCCTGATAATGGCAAAATTCCCACTGATGTGAGCAAACTTCTACTGTTGTAGATTTACTGTACATTCTTAATCCCAACTGCCCCGAGGCAAGAACATCCTCAAATAGTTGCTTGTTCTCCATTTCCTAACAAGCAATACTTTTTCTGATTTAAAAGCAAAAATCTGTAAGGTATGACTTTTTGAACCAGCTCGGCTGAAGAGAATGTTTATTCCAGCTTTCATGCAGATCCAAGTTCTGAAAGTACTGCACTAGTTTTCTATTAATATCCCGCTCTTGCTTTTATCAATCTCCTCTCCAGCACAAAAGCTCGTCTGCAAACTATTAGTGTCCCACCTTTGGAGCTCAGATCAGAACATCTGTTGCTTGTGAGTGGAGTTTGATACCAGCGAGAGATGACTGTATCATCCATCAGATTTATCATTTTAAGGGGGAGAAAACCTGCCCAGCTGAATATACTGCTAGAAAGTATACCTGTCCTTTAAGTAAATAGACCTCTGTTTGAATTTCCTATCTGTCTGGAGACAAACAAAATAAAAATCATGGGTCTTAGTTGCTACCAATAAATCTCCATGCACCGCTGATGTCAAGGTGGGCAGACAATATAATGTCAGTATTTCTGAAAAGGGTATACTGGAAAAATTTTTTCTTTCATCTTTTCAGTCATTATTTGGACCTGTTATTTGATTCATTATTAAAGCATGTTGCAGTTTGGTTTACAGTTCAATTTACAGTTCATTTAATATTTAAGAATACAGAGGCAATATTTCTGGGTAAAGTATTTAGGCATGTTCTTCTGCTGTATGCTGCACTATATCAATTCTTTGCTGTAGAATTGGTTTTGGTGAGAATACTTGGTGTTCAGAAGTCAAAATCTGCCCACTGGGGAATATTTTTAAAAGTAAGTTAATTTAGTATTGATAGTGCTTGCAACTTTTCTTCCTTTTTCACTTATACAAATAGGTTGTATTGGCTACAACAGTCATCAAGAAAAATACAATACCACGTACTTCTTCAGGTGACTAGTGCCAAGACTTCATTCAAAAAAAAAAGTGAAAGCCCCTTTCACAATACTAGAAGTCTTGATAACAGATGAACAAGGACATATCTGCCACAAAAAATGTGACAACACCCTCCCAGACCTCCCAAGACTGTTAGAAGTGTTGCAAGCACTTGTGTAGGCACACTTGACAAAATTCAACTAGCTGGAATCTTTCATTTATAGAAGTGCTTGGTATTTTGTACCCAAATGTCAGCTTGCTCCATGCAGGCTTCATCTTGCCATGTTAGCTGAGTCTGGCTAGAGGTGCTCAGTCCCACAGCAAGTCCCACACTGCCTCACTGTGTTACCTGAGTTTGAAGGCTTCTGCTCAGCTGGGAGACCTGGCAGTCCTCACTTGCTCCTGGCTGCACATTTTTGGCAGCAAAATTTACTCAAGTTCAACTCCAGAGCAGCACTGGATGCTGGACAACAACAAAAATCACTGAAAAGCTTGCTTGCAAAATTATTGACTGAACTTGCTCTGCATGGAAAGGTACTCCAGTAATGTTTTATGGATTTCCACACACAAGCAATAGAGGTTGCTTTCAAACAATTTGTTAGAGGAAGAAGCTACATTTGTTAGAGAAGTTATTGCAAATGCAGCATTAGCAGCACAACAAAGCTTCCAAAGTTCTTTCAGAACTGGTCAATAGAATGTCAAGAGAAATAGAGGCAAAAATGGGAAATTACCTCGTTCAGGGGTATAGTGAAGATGTATGGCTTTTTTATAGTCAAAATCTCCCTCCATTTTAGGGAAGGATTACTCTGAGGTACAGGAATATATAGTATATAACTTGTACATGCACCCGTGAACTCCCTAACCTCAATTTGTTCTCTGATTCAGTGATTTAAAGGCAGATAAAATGGACACTCATATTCAGCCTTCAATGATGTCTATTCCAGAGACTGACTGACTAGAGATAAAGAAAATCTGTGGCAACATATTTCTCTCATCTGCTTGCTCTGATGTGTACAAGTGTGCACTCAAGAGTTCTCTATTGTGTCTAGTATGTTAAACAGCTCAAGAAAAATAATTTGCCCTTGCCAACCTTGCTTTTCTTATGAACAAAGGTACAGAGAGGAAAAAAAAAGGTAAGAATTACAAGTATAACTATTGAGGATGTTGTAGCATAAGTACCCAATAGAGACCTATCATGCCCTTATGCAAGCTGAGTTAGCACAAAGTCTTCTTTCATTCATGAAGCGAAATAAACTTAGGTACCTCAGTTATTGCTGCTCAGTAACTGATTAGTTTGCAGTATAAAATAAGTGCAGCTCTTGGGATGCTTTGTTCTGGCTGCTCCCATCGTGCTTTCACTTTACTTCTATTTTCACGAAGTAATATGTTCCTTTACTTGCCCTTACAGATGAATGAAAGCTCAGTTACCAGCACAGGAGTTACCTCTGGTGAGGAAACGTTTACTCAGAATAGAAGTATTGTGCCACCAGCTGTGTTAAATTGCTGCCTCTAAGCTATTGCGGGACAATTCAAGCCTGTTGTAAAATAGATAGCAGGAAGGCATGTGTGTTGCCAAGGAAACCCTTGGCTGCAAGTTTATTGTATAAATAACGCTGGGGTGGGGAAGATGTGACTAACGGAAGAGTGGGAAAAAAATGAAGTGCCTGGCATGTCTCAGTGTCTGGGGGAGGGTCGTAAGCAAAAGCAGTGAAACAGATTTACCAGTACAGCAGTTGATCTTTCTGCAGCTGGAAAAAGCAAGGACAGCAGGTCTGTCATACAGAAGTGACTGGGGAAGAAAAGAGAGGCTGTCAGTTGAAATATGACCATGATGGGCAAGCCCATGCACCGACAGGTGGAGAAGCAAGACTGGCCCCTGCACCTTCTCATACTCACTAGAGGAAAAGAAGTTGGTGTAAATTGCTGCTGGATTTGCTCAGAGTTACATGAGAGAAGAGGCAGATGAAGGTTGTAGTGGCAAGTAGAAAAGTGAGGGAAATATGAAAGAGGGAACCATCACAATAATATATTTAGGCATTAGGACAGATTCAAAACCAAGAGCAAGACATTTATGTTCTCCAAAATGTATCTGTGTATAACTTCTTAAGGTTGTGGACAAGGATGCTACTAGAATTCAAAGAAAAGCAGCAGGCAATGAATCCAACACACTAAACGTCACACATATGCCAAGACAACAGGAGTGTGTGCCAAAAGCTTGTCTCTTTTAGACCTTAGAGAGAGTGTCTGTAATTCATCAGCAATTTCAACAGTCATTAGTGAAGTAGTCATATTAGCTTTCATTCATTTTATGGGCTTTACTGCTTCATACATAGAATCTGAGCACTGCAGTGCTGTGAGAAGTACAGCTTGGGTAGTGGGGTCTGTCAGAGAAAGCAAAGGGCTTACAGGTTAGGCGAAGGGCTGATTTCCTTCCTGCCGGTGATGGGAATAGATCATTTCACCTCCTCATTCCTTACATGACTCATTCAGTTAAATGTGATAACACTGCCGTACCTGTAAACCAGTTTGAGCTATGGGTCAGAAGAGTACTCTATGAGTTGTCAGCATTATTCATTTCAGTGCAAATCAGGTGCACAAGTAGTTCTGGGCAGATGAGCAGCAAAAGTACTTGCTGTGCTGTGACAGCCAGGATGCTCCAACATGTGCTGTCGCAGTGACCAGAAAGATTTGCTGATCTGGACTCTTTTTGGACTGCAGATGGTTACAGCAAAGACAGACTGCACGGGAGGCAGCAAGCACTTGGCACTTGGGATCATTGCTGTTCACCTTAGGCAACTGGCTTTGGTCACTGATGGAGTGTGGTGTTCTTCCTACACTGTACCAGCTGCCCAGTCTGCCAGCTACCACCTGCACTCAGTGAAAACCCGCTGCTCTTCCAGTGGGATGATCTGGCAGATTCCCTGGCATCTGGCTATCATGGCAGGCAGACATCGAACAGCCTGGTCTGATGACTACAGTCTGTGTGATGTGGTGTTGTTCTGTACGCATGTCCCAGGCTGTGCTGGTTGGGCATGTGCCACTCAGCTGCTGCGGGATGCAGATACAACACTCATAGCCTTGCTGGTGCCCATGCTTGTGAAAGGGAGACAAAGAAGTGGCTACAGGCGTAAAAACACACCTGGTTGATCTCTGGTGTATCCTCTTGCCATGAAGAGAAAGGCTCAGGATAAGGGAATAAACCATTTCAGTTTGCAACCTCAGTCTCTAGCAGGAATACAGCCATGAACTGTGATCACATTTCAAGCCCCAAGGAATCTGTACTCACTGCAATTCAGATTGTTTTATATTAAATAATATATATGTATTTTTTTAACTTAGCCAATGCTTCCCATTTTCTTCTCCTGTAGCTTTTTTGTATCATATGACCTCACAGTCCTAATTGCCTATTTAAAACCCTTGTGTGAGGGTTGTTGGTCTCTTTGGAAGCATTACAGAGCAGGACCTTCCCATGGGAAAACCTCTTCTGACTGTGGAAGGACTACTGAGATCTGCTCTGTACAATTTGCAGGACTGAACCCACAATGCCCAGAAATATTGTGAAACTAAGTCCTGGCATTTGGAAACATCTTCCAAATGCTTCAAACTAAGTTAGGAAGCATCTGGTTTAACAAAAGTTGTCCAAAATACAATGTCTCATTCATGAACTTCATCAGGTCTCCTCAGAGACCAGGGCAAATGGATGAGCCCTTAAGGTATTTTGCTTTTGGAAACTGTCATGCACCATTCAGCACTGTCATATTTAGTGCTTATACAACAGCATTTCCTTGAAGTGGAAGTCACAGTTGCTGGATTTATGATACAATTTCATGAACTGGGCAAGCTTCAGAACATATTATAGAGTGACTTGGGGAGAAAAATAATCTCTCATGCTTAATTTATTACATGAGTGAATGAAAAATGAACCTATTATCTTTCTGCAATAAGTTGTTTTATTTTTCAATTAGGCTGGAAATCATTCACCCAATTTTATTTTCATGAATGAACCCCTCAAGTCAGCATCCATTTTAAAAAAAAGATTTCAGAGAAAGCTATTTTTGCTAAAAGACATGGTTCTTTTTCCTGTTTCAGACATGCCGTTGCTCTCAGAGGTATATGATGGAGAATCTAGGATGAAATAGATACTGCAATTAAAAGTGTATGTCACTGCCAGAAGATCTTGGGGGATGCCTTGCCTTTCCAGACTATCTGTCCCTATTTTAACAAAATACTTATGTCTACATGATGCTACACTATTCCATCTACTTCTCTGGAATTTTAATAAATACATACTTGGTTCCATTTTGTTTCAGTCCTCAATACTGTCAGACTCTGTAAAATGTTAAGTTGAACTGCATCTAGAAATCCTATATTCTTTAATGTTAGTCTGAGCTGTTCCTTTAATTCAGTTTCATTTTGCTGTCTCTATATAGGTAATAAATACCAGTTTTACAGAAAGAGTTCTTTCATGTAGCAATTTATACACATATGGAATTTTAAGCTTTGGTGAGTTCAGAATTCCTCAGCTGAAAAAATATTAGAATAATTCTCAATGGAGACACTGGTAGGTCTCATATTTTTGCTGGGCACTGAAAAATCAAGGATTTTTTTTCATTTTTATTATTATGAGAAGAAACAAGCAGTTTATGTGGATTCCTGCTTCATGGGAATTTTAGTATTTCAGACAAATCATCACCCTTTATTTGCCTATAAAACAGTCCAATTTTTAGTATGAACTTTGCTAAAGTTTCAGATATTCAATTCCAAACAGTAGGAAAGCTAGAGATTTCACATGTTTTCTCCTCTAAATGAGTGACTCATATTAATTTCCTCTAACATCAGCAAACCTGTTAAATGCTGAGGTTTTAGATTCTGTTATGAAATTTGTCCTTGCTCTGGTGATTGTTCTGAGTGGTAAAGTGCAACCTAATGTATGATACAGGACTGGCAGTCAGGGAAGTGGGATGTTGAGTGAAACCCATGTCATGCTCTACCCTGTTTTGTTGCGGATTTGACTGGGACCAAGACTTCACTTCTGTTCTCAACCTTGAGTTACATCTGAATTCATGAAAAGAGTTCTGATGAATGAAAATGGATGAGGCTGAATTTGGATACCTGGATTGAAAAGACTTATAGCCAAGACTGCCACTCAGTCCTAGAATACTTTTGCTGAAGAAATGGTGATGGTGCAGTGTGCTTAAGTGCTTGATGCTGTGGAATTTTCTGCTCCTGCTGTATAAATCATTTGATACATACTGTGTGTCTGTATTGTTGGACTGGTTAAGAGCAGTAGGAAGAGCAGCAATTGGCCCTGTCCCTGCTCCCAGGGCATTCAGTGTTGACTGTGGTACACATGAACAGTGAGCCAGGTGAAGAGAGTAATAGAAACATCTATATATGAAGAGGACAATTGTTTCAGGTTGGCTTTGTCTTGTCTTTAGTTGTTTTTAGAGGTTACATGTTCTGACAGGGGCCACAAGAAATATAATGCTGCTAGTGGATTCCTGGAGTGACGCCTGTTATTCATGACAGGTTTTCATTTTCTCTTGACATTCTGTTTGCTGAAAAACGCCTTCCTGAAGTTAAAAAAGTCAAATAATCCTTGTAGAAAGAGAGAAATAGAGAAAAGAGCATGATTATGTATGCAAACATACGCAAACAAAGCCCTAACGAATTCTTAAAGACTCTCATTATCCAAGTGCAGAACAAAACACAAACAGATCAGTGCTGTGGTGTGTGACTATCAGAGCTTTCCTCCACCAAAGAGGCACAGTCAAATTCCTCTTTCCTTTGCTCAGTCAATCTTTGTATCATTTCTGAAAAGCATTCTCAAGTGCATCTCTCAAAATCATTTCAGGCAGCTGCCCCAACTTTCCCTTGCCTATCAGAAATTGTGCTGGCACATTAGCCTCCTTGCCTTCAGAAGAAGTGAAAGGCCAAAAGTCCACAGAATAAACTGCAGATGAGGCAGACTAATTGGTCTCAAAATTGAAACATATGGCTTCTTTCAGGATCTTGACTTTTTAAATACTTGTTTAAAGTAAACATTTGCAATTCCTCATGAAAGGCACTTTCCTCCCCGAATCCTCTTGACCCTCAGTGACCTTTCTTACCAATTGCACACTGCTTTACCCTTGGGGATGATTAAATCTTGAGAGGCTTTTTTTCTTTTCTTCTTTTATTCCTCACATTTGTTTCTGGGGACTAACTTAAGAACTGGCTTGAAGAAAGCTAACCTGGGTCAGAAGGACAGAAACACACCAGATGCCCACCTGAGCACCCACATGGGTGTCTGAGGCTGAGGCCAGAAGGGAAGGTTCACACACATAATCACAGCACTTTGTATTAAAAAAAAAATGGACTACAAAAATAATCAACAAACACTGATTCACCAAAGCTAAGTTTTTGAGCTAATCTTTGAACTGAAAGCCAGCTTTTCTGTCTGATGGGCATGGAGGGGAGGGAAAAGATGGCCTGAGGCAATGTCATCTCTGAGAAAAGACATTTTAAAAATATGGCCTATGGCTGTTCTCTCCTCTGACAACAAAAAAGGCTGACAACAGTGATTGACTTCAGGCTATAATCACTGGCAAAGGCAGACAAACCCTCCCAGTTTGTCTCCAGGGTGTCAGTACATGAAAGTTGATCGAAGTCTCTCTGAAGTCACTTTATTTATAATTTGTGTTCCAGGCTCGAAGTCACTCCCAAGCCCTAGTACAATTGTTAGTTAGGCAGTGTCAGAGCTTGTGCAAGGCCAGACATTGCACAGCTGCTCACACCCTGACACGGAGGACCTGATGCTTACTAGAAGGACCAGGAGGAGTTGTTGTCCGACTCTAGGCAACAATTGTTCCAGCCTTTCTTTACATTCTTGTTTGCCAAGAAGTTAGGAAGATTAGCTTTTGTAAAGAACTTCATCTTCAAAAGCTCTTCTGCCTAAGACCTCTGTCAAGTTAGATGCCAGCCTGCTCCTTCCATCCCCAGGGCATAAATAGAAACATCCTGGTGGGGCTGCAGCATGTGACAGGCAGCACCCACTGTCCAGAGCCATGCAGAGGCAGTAGGAGCATCCCCACGTCCGTGTAACCTGAAGAGTGAGAGCCATGAAGGCAACAAAATGTAGTGCTGCCACATGGAGAAGAAGGCTGGTAAATCAGCTGGACCTGGAGACATCTGCATTTGCAGCCAGATCACGCAGCCTTGTGTGGTACTGTGATGGGAAATTCGTAGCCCTGTACCTCCCTGAATGCTGTGCAGAGGGAGATGGACTCTCTACAGTGCACCTGACATTGCAACACATGCACTTGACTGACCTGGCTCCAACCTATCTGCTGAGCAGGTCTGCTTTATGTGGACTGAATAGGTATCTTGTCTACATAGAGAGCATTGTATTGTGTTTCATTCTCTGGTGAGGGCTGCAGCTTGACTGCTATTGCTTCCCATGGTCTGTCAGAGATTTCTGTACCAGAGTCTGACGTCCCGCACTGAGACTCCAGCAAGCAGGGCAACAACCTGCAAAGCCAGGCAGGAATATTTGTCAAGATTGTAGGTGGTGCCTAGGTATGGGCACACACCATAAGGGCAAGGCACCTGCTTTCACCAGTGATTCCCCAACCCACAGCTCAGTAAAGGATTCAAAAAGAGACATCTCTGCTACAGAGGGAGGGCTCTACTTCACAGACACCTGAGCTGTGCAGGAATTCCCTATTCCATTGAATTTGAATTAGGACCTTCATTCCAGATTTCACACGTTGACAGGAAGATTGAGGGAAGATATTTGGCTTGTCCTGTTGCATCTCTGTCAAGTGCTTTAACCACTGTGCTATAAAGTTTTCTGATCTGATTAATGTTTATTGCTCTTGAAGGGTGGGCTTGCTTCAAAGGAAGAGTTCACATCTGATTCCCTTAGCCTAAACGCTACATCTCCCACCAGATCTGCATTCTGGCCCCTTTCTGAGCAAGGTAAAATGGGGTCTACGGGGTTGCAGGAGAGTGTCTTAAGTTAGGAGGGAAAACAGTGACAGCAGTTGCTTGTTATCAGGGAAATGATCTGAGATGATGAAGTAGAGAGTGTCCTTCAAGTAACTGACTGGGAAAAGCAGAGTCCGATCATCCCTCCAGACCCTAGGCATTTGTCTGGTCTCTGCACAGCTTGGCAGTGTCAGAATGCAACTTGTCCATGTTGATTGAGAAAGTATTGGGAGTTTAGGAACATTCAGGAGTCAACTGATCACACAGGATCTGAGCAAATATCTAAAGTCAAGTCCAACAAAATATTGATTTAGGGCATTGAAGTGACCTCTTTTGTGGACGTGCTCTTTCATACCTGTGACCAGGTGTGTCTTTCTGTTAGAACCATATGCTCATTTCTGTTTTCTCTCATCCTCAAGTACTCTTGTTTGTCAGTCCTCAATTAACAAGGGGCTCTTAATGTTAAAAATCACATTTGTGCATGAAGGACAGTCTTATTCAAGACAGGGAGAGTTTGCTGACACTGTGAGAGTGTTACTTGAAATGGTTTCAGTCTTCAGGAAAAACAGTATTTGGATGCCCATTTATTTAATCAACTAGGAGATAATTCTGTGAGTAATGTATTATCATAGGATTTAGAGCTAAAAATTGAACCCATATTTATCAGACTCCTTCTGGACGTGCTCTGGTTCCTTATTTCTTCTCCATCTGCAAATTAAGGGAATCTTTCTCAGCTGTGCCCTAGGTGTGACTGTAGCAGAGGCCTAGAAGTTATATAGCCAACCTGACAGGAAGCAGAGGTTTAGCTGATCTTAAAAGCAAGAATCAAAGTACAAGCATGACCTAATGCAAGGGTTTGTTGACTGAATATATTTAAAAGCTTATTTATCAGTTTCTTTCATAGGCAAGGTCTCATATCTGGTGCATCCAGCCATATAAGCTAGCAAATGTATTCAAAAAGTATTCAATATCATATGCCAGAAAGATGCACAGCCATTTTATAGTGAATATTTCCTTCACAGAGCTGAATGCACACATGCCTATGTTTACGAACTATCTTTGCTGATGAAGTTATCCTTTCAAATTTTTTTCCCTTGAGGGATCCAACGTTTTATCTCACACTGACTTAAGTCCTAGGAACTAGGTGGGGAAAATTCTCTCCTACTTGCTGATAATGAGGCTCCACTATTTCATTTTCAGTGCAGGTGATATGGAGATATGCATAAACTTGTCTCTGACTACATCTAGTCTGTGGGTCTGTCTTAGTCTTTTATCTATATCTTGGTATGACTGGAGTGTGTTCTAACTCCTTGCAGACTGCATGCCAGAGCTTTTTGCTCAGACATTTGAGAAAATTGTATATGCCCAAGACCTCCAAGTCAGGCTCCAAGTCAGGAGTTTCGGTGAGGCTGGAGCATCCTCTCCTGCATAGTCCTGCAGAGGGTTCAGACAGGCAGATCATGAAAGGCTACATAGCAGGAAGAGCATCCTGAAGCTCTACAGGGCAGTATAAGACTAAGTTATTATTCAAAGTTCTTTGTAGAAAATACTACAGTTTCAATCTGAATGGAAGTTCCATTATACTTTCAAATTTTGAGACTGCTGCTGTATCTGTTGGATGAAGAAGTTGTAAAAAAAAATTATAAACTAACTTGGAAATAACTACTGAAGATGTGCAAAACAGTTTCTTCATCTAGGTTATCTCTTTAGGTGCAGATAAGGAATTCCTTCTTCTCCACTCCCACTCAAAACCTCACCATGAACCCTCAGTGAAAACAACTCTCCCAGTCTCCAGAGAGGCGAGGCAACTCCTTGCGCTCCACTGTCTAGCAGTGACATTAACATATTTATACATGGATTCCCAAACCAGTATGCTTCAGTTAGTGTTGAGTGAAGAGAGTATCCATCTCTGGGGCTGTCCCTGAGCCTCTAGGCTTCCCTGTTGTTGTATTCCTGACCTTTAAGAGAATTCTTTTAATCACAGAGGACTAGGCTGGGAGGAGGCTGTCCCGATCAGTGTCAGAGACGCACACACAATTTCTCTGACTAATTTGGCAATACAATATAAACAAAAGACATACTTAATGGAAAAGGCATGAGGCACACCCTGACCCAGTTGCTCTGCACACTCGCCACCCTGCATACGAAAAGGCTGCATAGCAAGACTATTTCCATTAGCTGAAGTAAACACCACTTGAGTAAAAATAGGAGGGAGACATGCCTCCTATTGAAATATTTGAATCCTTTCTGAAATGGAGATATTTCAAATGTTTACTGTCTTTTTCCTAAGACCCTATTTATTGTTCCCATTTGTACCACACAGTGGTGGTGGCACACAGCACCCCTCCATATTTTCATGAATGAGATTTGAATGGACTGGTTCAGATTCTCTTACTGAGGGAATATACCTCACAGAGAAGACAAATAGCAGTTTCATTTATAACCTGAGACTTTAATTTTAGTGGTAACAAAACTTCTTTTCTTTAAAAATTGATCCTGTAATACTTTTCCTTTGCCTCAGCTTTTTCATCTGCTTTAAAACTGAAACACATTTTGGCTATTGTGATAATCAGAGAACCAGTATGAAGAAGACTGCTGCTTCTCCAAACTGTATCAGCCATAGCTCAAGGGCTGATTCCTAGGCTGAGAAAGAGATGTCTAGGAAGTGCCTTCTCACCTTTCATTGCCCTTTGAAATTCCAGTCCCTGCTGTTATCTGCACCATTGACTGCAGCCCATAAACCTCTTTGCAGAATGGGGTTAGCAAGAATACTCATCACTTCTCACATTTTTTTTTTTAATTAAGCTGGGGAGAGCATGCATAGGGTCCCAAGACCATGCCATGCTAAGCAATGCAGAGTCAATGATCTTGCTGCCTTCCCCTGCAGCAGCATTAACTAGGGCTCTTCTTTTAAATTGCTGTAAAGAACATTCTCCTCAGCAGAAATTATGAGCTTTTACTCTGGTTTTCTCACCGGTAGTCTATTAATGGATTGCACATGTAGAAGCTTTTCCAGCAGTCAGTGATGGCCATTTCTACAGCTGTGCTTTTGACCCTGAATCATGCAGTGTGGCTGAGCTGATAGAAATTAAATGAGTAATGCTGCAGGCAATTCACATTGAGAATTTCTTAGTATGGAAATTCAACCATGAACAGTCTTGGGTATAAAATCTGTATTAATATATGTCTGCCTGGAAATTGCAGTTAAACAAACCATACTCATTTTAGTGACTGACTTTTAGATGGTCATTAAGTGTTTGTGGTCCTTGGCATCTTACTGGCAAAGAAAGAAGTACAGGGAGCCTGGATTTCTGCACCAGCCCTCTGTGAAGCTGTCCTTTGTTCTGTGTTCTGCAGGGCACTGGCTCAAGCCTTTGCTCAGGCAGGAAGGACAGAGCTGAGCTGAAGGGACACTGAAGAGAAGGACCTTCAGGTGTTTCCCAGTCTCTGAGCTATTCTCTGTTGCCAGCAAGGTGAGCTGCCAAGAGTTTCTGAGCCAAGCAATGGCACAGCTTCATTCCTGGCTGCTTTTTTCTTCTCAGTCAACACTGCTCTGTTGTCATTTTAACTCAAAGGTCTGCTTACCATGATACTCACATGCTTTCCACTTTGATGACAAATAGGAGATCAGTTTGTGGATGACTGAATATACGAAGCTCTGCTTTGATATTCTGGCCATCTGCAGCCAACCTTATCCCTGGTTATGCTGCCTCCTGCTGCGGCCTGAGCTGACCCTCACATCCCTCTCCATGTCTTGTTACACTCTCAGTCCATAACAACAGCCCTGATCTTAAAGGAACACAAAAAGTGTATTTACAAGGGATCTTTTCAGGGAGATGGAAGTCTCTCTAACCCTGAAGCCACAGAGGTCCAGCTAGGATGCTGCTGAGGGCAGCCCAAATAATTCACATCCCAGTTGAATTGCAGATTATTAAACCTGGGCCTGGAGCTATATTCGTGCAACTCTCCAGCATTGATCTGTTTTGTAATGTGGACACAATGAAACTTCTGCCATCCAAACACCGTGAACATGCCCCAGGGCATTTTCTTTTTAAAACAGGAAGGATAATACCTCCTCCAAAACTGAGATGTTGCACAGGAACATTTGCAAGGCTTTCATATACCTTAGTTCTGACTTGAAGCAGATCAGCAATAAAATTTCAGATAGGTAGGTTACAAAGTGAGTTTGTGAGCTTCTAGCTTACCTTAACTACTCTCTACATGTGAAGTACTAAAGAATTTTGCTGCTGAAAGTTTTCAAAAAGATTAATCTCTCAAATAAAAATCTATCTTGCTGCAGCTAAGGGAAAACAGTTGAAATGTTAGAATGACTGATTTCACTAGAACAAGCACAGGTTATCGCTGTGTGCAACTAACAGCAAAATTCAGCAGTGTGAAGGGATCAATGGGAGAAGATGAGAATATAAAGCAGCTAGAATCTATACCACTATGGCTGTGTACTGAAAATTCATATGCATGAATTATGTGATGTAATGAACATCCAACTGAGGATTTCAGCCACAATTTTATAAGCTTTGAGTGGTTCTAAATAAAGTGGAACAGAAGAACAAAGCCAACAAATTGCAGTCATATTTCAGATGAGTTTCTCTTAGTATATATATACTTTAAAAAAGCACAAGTGTTGTTATGTAGAAAGAGATGAATGAAGAGTGATTTTATGCTATTTGCAGTGATGTGAAGAATAATTTTGGCTTAGGATGTAGACGAATTGCTGTTGTTTTAAATTTGCTTCTGACCTATCTACTTACTGCTGCACCCTCAACACTGTAACATGGCCTTCTCTGTTTTTGCAGGTTTATGTAGCAAAAGAAGGCAGCACGCTCCAGACTGACCCCTGCAAATAGCTTTGCAAATTGGTGTTTCACATCTGTGCCTGCAATTAGACACTGGGAACCACAAATTAACCTTTCAGGGCAGTTTCTTGCTTTCCAAAACTCAGATGGCTGCAAAAGTGATGTGTCCAAGCACTAAACACATTGCTAGCATTCACAGGCACAGCTGTAGAATCAGACAGCTGTTTTTAAAACTTTGGCCATAAATGAGAAAAGAATTAGTTTTTCAGCTGATGGAACAGATGTTGATTTAGTTGAATGTAGTAGCTATAGTTCAAAGGTGAATTAAACAGACCAGGAAATGGGCACATGGCCTGGGGCCATATGGCTAAACTCTTCTATCATTAAAAGGTTTTTTGGGTCTATATTTTCTATTTGAAACAGACTCTGGCCCATTTTGTCTCCCCAAAATATGTCAATCCCTTTTCTGAAGAGGCGGAGCAGCTTGAGACCAAGCCTAGCTGGTAAGCCTGATATGCACATACCACTGCCTGAGCCAGCGCCCTCGCCCTGCTTGGCTCACTGAGGGAAATGCAGACAACAGTGACAAGGGATAATGCAATAGCAAATCGTGGCTGCATCACACAGCCTCAACAACACAAGGCATCCATTTGGTGGTGTCAGGAAACCTGAGCCTATCCTGTAAACTTTCTGCTATAGAGCAGCATGAAGCATATAAGGAAAATGTCTTAAAGCCCTTCCTCCTTTTCTTGTTATTGCTTTGAAAGGGAGGAAGAGAAAAAAGGGGAGGAAGAGAAAAAAGACATGCATCACATAAGAGCTGAAATACTGACCTTGCACAGGTTTATATAAAATATTAACTTAGTATATAGGGTATAGTCTGACCTGACCACAAATGAGATCTTAAAAACATTTTAGCAGCCGTGTAAGAATTTATCATTGATTCAGGAACGTCTCCTTCCATGTGTGCTTTAAAAGATAATAATGAGATTGATCCAGGCTATTTTTAATAAGACTTTCACAGTTGTCTTTCTTTTCTCAAAGAAAACTCAGAGATTGACCAAATCTTAGATATAATTCCTCTAAGCTTTTAAACAAAAGGGCAATATTGACACAAGGACATGTATGTACAAACCAGATAAGTAGTGATAAGGAGGTACCCAGGGGGAACAGCTTTGTGTGGAAGTAGCAGGGGAAACATTGCACAGCACTAGGGGATGATATGGTGATAGGGTTGCAATAGTCAGGGACTGGACTTTGAATTCAGGCAATATTGCTCCGCTCATGTGCTCCTGTGAGATCACTCTGTAAATAACTTCAAATTACACACACACATTTTTCTTGTCATGAGGCCTTTCACTATCCAGTCTTTGCTCCTCTGCATCTTCTCTGTACAGAGAGGGAATAATATAGGAAAGAACATTCTTTCTTTAAAAGCTGTAGTGATATTATGGGAAAGATAAGTTATCCAGTATATATTCAATCTTACACTGGTCTGGTAGGTTGGTTTGAGATGTAGAGGATTAATAGCACAGTTGTTTAAATGAAGGGTAGAAGGAGGCAACTGCAATTTCCGCTCACTAAGCATTTGTAGCAGAAAGAAAAAAAACGCAGGAAAATAAGTAAATATTAAACACATAAATTCCCCAGAATAAAACAAGTATCTCCACAGACCACAGCTGCTGTGCTCCCTCCGACCAAGCTCTTTGGGTGCAGTTCAGAGACTTTTCAAGGTCTGAGACCATTACTGAAGGTAGTCTGAATATATCAAGAACATTTCTCATCTTTATAATATCTTAATAACAGGCTACAGTCTCATAGGGTATGCCAGGGGCATTATCTTCTGCTATAAATTGCAAGAATTGCTTCATTGTTTTCTTGTGCCCTGAGCCTCTAAACACTCCCAAGGTGGAAGATGAGAGCCATCCATGGTCAGGGACGGCCAAACTAGTTGTATGTATAGAAAGCATTATTAAAAATAAGCACAAAATCAGACATTTTAATTGTAGGTGTTCTTGAGGGTAAAAGCCTTTCAAAAACCCACAGACAACTCCATTAATGAGACAGGATGCAAAGGAAGCACAGTACTGCTGGGAAATGCGCTTCACACTTCCTCTGAGTGACCAACCCATCTGAAAAACAACTGAGTACACTCAATTTAAGTATGGTCAAAAGATCTATCTGTCCAAAGGCAATTAGTGCCTTAAGCAAGAAAACTTTGTTCAAACCAGAGAAAAGAGTTTCTATGGATCCCAGCACAGCCTCAATTCTGCCGTCAGAATTGAGGGATGGCACAAATGCTAAGGAAGAGCAGAGAAATTATGTTATCTTGTGTATTACCACAGTAGTTTGGCCTACACTTGCATTTAGCAGGTTCTCTTCTCACCATAAGTGACAATGGCACTTTTTTTCCACTAGAAAATGCCAGCTTATCAAAACAGAATTTCTGTTGTAATGTACTCACTTTAGCTAAATTTCTTTGGGACATCAATGACAGAGAAGTACTTTCAGCTCAGAAAAGGGAGGAGAAACACTCCAGAAGAGTCAAGCAACCATGAGTGACAGTGCCCACCTTGGCCAAGAACAGAGTGGTTCAGTGAATTAAATTAACTGAAACAAATAATGATTGGTCTTTGGCCTGGGGTTGAGTACCCTCTGGAGCAGAATGTGGCTGGACAGGAGGAGCCGAGAGGAGAGGCAACACAGAAACACCACAACACGTTTGATCAAGCAAACCTCATAGCTTAATTTATTTCAGGACTGGATTGAAAAAAGGGCAGTCCATGCCATGGGTGGGTTGCAGGGAAGGGCTGAGACCCAGCAGCAGCATCCCACCTGTTCTACACATTTCTCGGACACCACTTCTTCACAGTCAGTATTTCACTGGCAAATGAGAGCAGCCTTGCGTAGCTTTCTTCAAAACTCTGGTTCGGGGGTAACCTTAGACAGTAGAATTTCAGAAGGAGGACTATAGCCAGGAAACGGAAAATAAGTGACGTTATTTGTTTACAGAAGAAAAATGTCTGATTGATCTGGGACAGGAATTTCTGAAAGATAAAACTTAGACTACAGTCTCTTGTGACCCTCAGGACAACCTAGCACAGATGTCTTGCTGCACTAGATTAAAAAGGAAAAAAAAAAGAAGAAAAAAAGAGACGACTGTGAATTTAATATCATATTTATCAATTGAAGTAGTTGATTCTAAGTACAGGAGTTCTGTGTAGTTTAACAAGAACAATGATCTCTTAATAGGCTAAGTCAAAACCAAAAATCTGCTTTTCTGGTCCTTACCTATTTCCTTTCAACTGCCTAATGGCTTCCCATCAAAAGGGTGTGACAACATCATCCCTTTCTACTTCAAAAACTGCTTTTCATTTATGAGTTAATCATTTACTAGAAGCCTTAGGTAGTTCTTCTTTGTAAAAAATGCATGGGCAATCCCAGCTGCAAAGTCAACCCTGGCACAGCTACACCTCCACATCATCAATAAATCACCATAAAGCTGCTCAATACAACGTAAAGAACCTGACCATTGCATCTCTGCTTCATCAGCACTTGTTATCAATATAATCTGCCTCTGTCTGCAGGCATCCTAAAGGGCCTGAAACACTCATCTAACTTTTGCACCAAAATAGGGAAAGCAACTCTAAAATTGCTGACAGCCTCTCTGCTTTTGTGGCTTCTGCTCAGAGGATCCACGTTGTTTGTAGGAAAAGTAGACCTTGGTGTATTTACTGTCAAAGTACATGGAAATACAAGTGGATGTGCCCTTGCCAGGCCATGTGAGTGAAAAGTGGGACTGCGCTTTTTATTACATACCCATGACAGGAAGCCCAGGTGAGGTATCCTGCTAAGTGATGTCTTGGGGATCTTCAGCGTGGGGAGTAAAAGAGGCCAGTTTGCAGAGCAGGTTCCCAGCCACACTTAGCTGGCAGTACTGGCGTACCCCAAGGTGCTTATGTCACACTTGCAACACACAGAAATGGTTTCCCATATAGAAATGTATGTCAAAGATGGGCCAAGGAGGAGGAATGTGAATCTTGGACAGATGAAAAGAAATACGTAAGGATAGGTAAGTACTGGTGAGGAATCAGGTGAAGGTGGTCATCGGTATGGATTGCATATGTCAGGCGTAGTCATGTGAGAGCTGAGGATTTGCTGCTGCCCTTTAAGCGTTGACTCTCAGAGGCCAAGTCCTCTGCTTCCCAAAATTGGCATACTGATACTGAGTTAGCTGGGGTTTTTTTGTGTGTCTTTTCCTGAGGCAAAGCAAGTGTTTTCTTGTCAAGCTGGAAATTAATTTAATGATAGAATTCTTGGCTTGGATGTTTTATTGAAAAGTAATTACAAAGGATATTCTTCAGGGAGTACATTTTATAGGAAACTTGACTATTAATATCACATACAATGCTTGATTGAAAGTTACTAGAGACTGTGTAGGAAAAATCTTATTTACATTACTTACATACTCAAATAGTAGAGGCAAAACATAATAAATTAAACCAAATTCATACGCAGCTTCACTGAGATTTTGTTATGTACAGTTTGAATGTTCTAAACATTCTATTTTTCTTCATAATTACATTAAATGCTTCCTTCCCCATATCCACTACATGGGGAGAACAAACTTTGTGTAAGTAAACAAAATTTCATTTGTGTCTATAAACTCGCCTTACATATACAAATACTTTGAAAACTATGAATAGTCTTATACAAATTTTTGGGGAGTCATTGAATAGTAAGTGTTAAAATGCAGAACTCATACATGTGTGTGTATATATATGTATATATTACAGTTCTAAGCTAAAAATGAGTGATGGCTCTGGCCTAGAATGGGCAGTATATTATCTAGAGGAGACTTTCTGTGTTTAATAAAAGCTTTTTTCCTGTCAAGTTGATTTAAAAACTGCAGCTGCTGCATTTGTTGGAAACTCATTACAATCCCAACAGAGTGTTTTATATTTGAATAAATGTAGTGCATTCTAACACTTTTTTTGCTCGAGTTTCTATTACTATTGCACAGAATACAACAGATTTTTGATAGAATTTCGAAGCCATGAAAAAGGGACAGATGTCTCAAAGATCTTTGCAGGTTGTACGTAGAATATTTTTAAAATTCCTCAATGAACTACATTTCTGTGCAATACTCCCATGAAAGCCAGATTTTTTTAATGGTCTCAGGCAGCAGAGTTAAATGAATACACCAGTCTCCTAGATGATGTGTAAACCTGAACCAGATTTGCAAGGATTGTTTTATGTAAATTATATATATTTTTTAGAGGTGATTACAAAATTAAAAGAAAAAGGTGTAACTGGTTTTTAATTTTGACAAGTTCTACTATGTAACATTTTCTAAATTAATCTATGTCTTTCCTCCGCTACACTTTCCCACGTTCTTACCATATATCCTTTATACCACGTGTAATATACCATTAATATCTTCATATGAAATTTTCCCATTACTTCTCCTCAGTCTTGTTGTTTATAACTTTTCCTATTATTTATGCCCCCAGTACACACACTCTACTCACAATTTTTCATGGCACAAATATAATGCATTGAGAGGACAAGAAAATAAAGTCTACCACTCTTTGTCAAATCCCTCCTCAGCCCCAGACATCTAATACAAATTTAAGCCTTCACAAAATAAGAGGCTCTTTAAAGACAGAATTACAGTCTGCATAACCTATATTTTGACATATACAAGATCGTGTGACCACAGCTGATAGAAATGAGAAGGCTTAATGCTGCACATGAAGTAGTAATGCACCTAGAACTGTCCTTACAGATGTAGCCTTAAATTGCATTTTTATGTACTCAAATAAGCTATACATAATTAGGATTAACATTGCTATCCCCTGACTGATTCATGATTAGTACGTGTAGGCTTTAATATTGCTTAGGAGAAGAATCAAGAGACCCTAATTGTATCCAGCTTGTCTGTTTAAGTGCTTGATTTTTTTTCTGAACGTGTTGTTTATATAAATAACACAATAAAGGGAAGCTGATCTTTTTCTGGTTAAGTTTCTTTTAAGCATGTAAATTACAATTTCATGTATTCATGTATCTTGTAGATGTGTACTTCTAAACATTTCACATTAATTTGAGATGATGAAGCAATGCACAAAAGTGTAGGACATGAGGTTCTGAAGCCTTATTCATATGCCTCAGTATAACTACTCTAGCATTTAGAAGTGCTTCTTCGTCTTTGAGCTAAATATTTTCCAGTTCACTATTAAAGCAAACAGAATATGTATGCTTTTTAACTTGTTGTTGATTAAGAAAACCCTCCTAGAACCCTGCACCAGACCTCAGAAGCATCATTGTGCAGCGACAAAAGCTTTTTATTTCTAGTTGTAAAAGCAGGGCGGTCTCCAGCAGAGAGTTGCTGGGTTGCTGACTGATGCCTTGACAGATAACAGACAATCAGTGCGACACTCCGAGATTCCCGGTGGAAAAACAAAAGACGCTTAATTTACGAACAACAACCAGGCATCCACTTAGGGATACCATTATGCGCTGGAAAAGACTCCGTGCCACGCAGACATACAATGAGCTCGCTACAAAGTAGGGGAAGCGTTGGGTTTGCCCGTGAAGGAATGGCCATGACACTCATTAAAAGCCCCAAACCCTTCTTTCCCAGCTCGGGTGGGGCTGTCTAGTGTTTACACAGCAGGTCGCGGCAACAGTGCAGAGGTAGACTGTGCTCACTTGGAGATTTAGACTTATTTTAAGGGATTTTCTATCCCTCAGTTCGTCAAAATGGGACTATTGGATATTTCAGTCCTCTACCTCACTGTAGCGGGAGGGTGAGAGCAAGTGAAGATGCCATAGGTGAGGCATGAGTCATCAGGACACTGGGGGCATGGAACAAAGGTCCAACGATTAATGGGGTTTCTGAAGCTACTCGGTAGCTTATTACAAACAAGCTGTGGCTGGATCCTTTTTCTTTTGAATATAAACCTCACACCAAATGCAGTGCAGGAGCGTGAGTATGAAATTCAGAATTGTTATGCTGGCAAAGGGCAAGTTTTACTGAGGCAGCAAGGCAGATCTAAGCTTACTGCATTAACAACCCCTTGTCACCCTTCATCAAATCCCTTTTGTTGTTATTATTTTTATTACGTGGATGCTGACTGTGGTGGCAGGAACGTGCCAGCTGCAAGCAAAACCATGCAGAGGTGGATGCAGGCAAAGAGGAAGAGGGGGTCTCTGTCCCACAGCACCAACCACGTCACAGAGAGCTTGGGCAGATTGCCAGGGAAATGCATGAGAAAAGTAGAGGATGCCAAAAATTTAGCAAGCATCTGAGGGCGGCTGAGATCTACAGATCTTTCAGAGCAGGAGCTGGCTCATTCATAGCGCATGAAAAATTATTGGTAGAGCAGAGCTATCAAAGCAGCTCTGAAAATACAGGCTCTCTGTGCACAGCAGTTTGGCTACTGTCATTTGTTTTCTTAGGTCTTTTGCTTTTAACTTCACTCCAGCCTTTTCAGACTCCGTTGTCTCATTGAGCACTGAGCTGAGTGTGAAGACTATTGCCTTGTGGAATTACTTGTAGCTGCAGAACATGAGAAGAGGAAGTGAGGGATAAAACACATCCAAACCCTGACTGGTTACGGGAAAGATTTGCTCCCACACTTGCTGACTATGCAGTTAAAGCCACACAGAGTCTACCAGTGCCTCATGGAGCACTATGATGGAGGCTGGGCATATCCAACAGCTTGTAATTAAACCAAAGGTAGTTTGTCCAGACACGGGAAAGGGGGTGTGTGGGGAAACAAATCTGTCAAGACCCTCAGCAGGAAATCACACCAACTGAGAAATTTCTGGGGAAGAGCAGGAACTTTATCAACAGATAGCCAAAAAAGCCATCTGAGGAATAATTATAATGTGACAATAAATTACTAATTGGGTTGAGGTTTGCTTATCCCAGGCACTCTGCATCTGGTGCAATGGCAATGCTGATTGGAAAATTGCTCCTCCCCAGTACTCCCCTGAAAGCATGTGCAGCTTCTTTACTATGATCTAGATGCTCTGTAGCACACTCGAGAGAAATGGCAGTTTTGAATCGGTCCTTAGAGTGCAACACAAGCTATGTTGAGACACAAGCAGTGACCTTTTGACCAGGTTTGGTGGTTTTTAACACTGTGCTGGAATGTACATTGAACAAAGAGAGCAGTTTCTATGAAAACAGGTGCATTTGAACTGGTCAGCCAAATACTGCTGAACAAAATAGAAATGCTGCTGAGATTTCTGCCAGACCCCCTGGGTGGGAGCTTTCAGTTAAGACCAGAGGAAGCTATCTCTTGCATAAGATACAGTTAATTCCTGTGGCACCCTATAGCTGAATGACCTGCCATCAAAAGCTGCCCTTCTCTGGCATGCAGGAAAATTGTCCCTTCCCATTCATATGTACACTAGGAGCTCACGGAGCTTGCAGGAACTTGCTCTGAAGTTTGTTGTTATTTTTTTTAAAACTCTCAAACAATATCCGAATTCCATTCCAGAGTTGAAACAAACACAGCAGTACAACGCTCAAAACTATTCAGCAATTCCCCTTACAAGTTACGAAACTGCACCTCTTACTAAAGGAAAAAGAATGCCTGTTACCTTTATTCAGCCCACCCAATGGAATATCCTGCTGGTAAAATCCCTGTCTGTGGGCCCATAAGCTTTTCACCTTTAAACTTATTTTCTTCAAGGTTTGCTTTTTTGTTTTTACTCTAAATTACGTCACAGGGCTTCAAAAACTGAGTACGTGTACATGCCAGAGTAACCTTTATCGTAAATTTAGTTATTTACACATTTAGTATCAGCAAATGAAACGAGATGCAGTACTTCATGCTCAGAGTCCACTTTTCATGTGGATGTTTGTGATAGGAGATCTGATTCAATTGCATGAAACTGTGTGCTAGGGTAAATCTACAGAGGTTTGATGGTAATTCAGACTACTGCAAACAGTGTGAAAACAGATCAGTTATGTGAAGGAATTAGAATAGTCATACTTGTGGGCAGGTCCCTGTAAAATAGGTACTTTTCCTGTTAATAGAGCATATATGGGACTAGTAGATATCAAGGCTACCAAAGACATGCTTTCTCTTTCCACTGAACAGTTTTACATAAGTGGAGAATGGAGCATGGGTCATGCCTTGGATTTGTTACAACAACAAATTCTGAGAATTATTTTGTTTTAAATTTTTGCTTCTTCTACCCTGAATTAAAGGATGTTTGTTTGGTATTTAACTGTCATTCAGAGACAAAGTCTGTTTGATCTTTTTTTTTTCCCTTCTTCTTCATTCCCCTATGGAAAGAATGTAAGTTTTCATTCCTTTTCTTTTGGAACAGTGTAAAGTCATATGAGAAATATCCATTTTAAAAATCAGCTGAGCTTTTCAAAGCCTGTGAAAACCAATTATGTGCAAATTCCCTTTGATTTGATTTAAGTGACTACATAAGGTGCACAGGAATGGTAATCTGGCCTATTTAATTCTTAAAGAGATTATTGAGCAGAACAGTAACTAAAGACCCAAAGACAGAGGGACACAGCAATATGTGCTAAAGTCTAAAAAGATAGATGCTGCAACTTTTCCAACCTTATTAGGTGTTACTGAGTTTTACTGAGTTTTTGCAAATCTGTTCAAGATTTAGCGTCTTCTGGAGTAAAAAATTATTCCTCATATCTGCAAAAGTAGAAGAAGAAAGAAAAGCACAGGTTCAAGGGATTTTTTAATGTAACAATTTTTGATTGGTAGATTCCTGTTTTATTTCTTTATTCTTAGATTAATCTAGGATTTGGACATAATTTGCAACAACGTCACAGCTCTATACTGTGCATGTGCTATGGCTTGCCCTGACTTGTATCCTCTATACATTTATGTGCCGTGCTTACTCTGAAACTTATTACCACCATTGCCAGCACTCTCTAAAGTAACTTCATAAAAATCCCCCCAAAACATATTAATCCTCTTCCATTTCTTCTAACAATTCCTTAGATAGCTCAGTGACAGCCGTATACAATCAAGAGAAACTACCCACACCCTCAGAAATCACATTTGTCTAATCTGATGGTACTTATTCAAAAGTCAGGTATTGCTGAACTGAGTCATTTTGGCTTCTCACAGTCAGTCCTTCCCAAAAACAATTCAGCCCACCTGAGAGACCTTGTTTGGAATGAGGTAATTTCCTTCCTGGCGTCAGTGCTATTCACTCTCTGCTGGCAATACGAGGTGCCTAGAAGACAGGTTTAGCCCAGATTCCTAAATTTGAGATGCCTTTAGACAGACGTAACAAATTTCTTCCTAAATCCATTGCTATTTGCCTTTAAGGCATTAGAAGAGACTTTTTCCCCTCGCTTGCTGGGAAATTTTAAAACTGCTTTGTGATCTAAGCATTGCTCTTCCCTTAAAATGGAAATACTTTATAGGAAACAGAATGAAAAAAAAAAGTTCATGAACGAAAGCTCAAAAGGATTATAGAAAGATTTAGTCTGACCTCCTGCACATTACAAGCCACAGACTATGGGTGAGAAAATAAAGATTTTTTTTTCCTGAATGACAATGTGGAAAGTGTTTTAGAGAAAAAAGGTCTTTTAACAAAATAATGGAATAATTTTCATTGATAGCAAATTCCTGGCAACATACAACTTCACTTTGTAGTCTTCTCCCTAGAAAAAGCAGTATATTATTCTAGAGATTTGGTTTGTTCTGGTTTGAATTCACAAATGCTTACTGAAATGCTAGAAGTGAGTGTAAAACGCATAGATAATTTTGGTTCTGAATCTCTTTAAAAATCAGGTTTATTTTGGGGAAGATTTATTGATCTGTTTGCTGTTTTAAACATAGTTTTCTAATTTATTGGATGAATATTCAAAGGAAACTGCAATCCTTATCCACAGCTTTTTATTGAGGGAAACCAAGTAAATAATAGATAGGAGACTTTGTACCTCTAAGACAGAAGACAGACCTTTAGCTTTACAGGAAAAAGATGCTTTTCCTACAGGCATTTGGGTAAGCGAGAGCAATTAAAACTGACGTGGCATTGTGCAGCTACTCAGGCCAAACATACAATGACTGTATTATATATTACAATAGACACTTTATTTGTTGTATTCCAGCTGTGGATTTCTCTTAGCAATATGTGTGTAGTGAAGACAGCAATTGTCTTAGCTGCCTTCCTTTTAGTCACGTATAAGTCTGTATACTTAACAGTATACACAGTAAATACTTATATATATAGTACAGCCTTTATAGTCTGCATACAGACTTAGCCTTCTTACACCTGGAAAGCTGATGTGATCTGAATCCATAGGGGAATACAAACAGTGGCCCTTTGTTGCAAACCACATTATCACATTGAATTTTATTGCAAAAAGTGATTTTATTCAGTGCAATTTGGGCTCAAACTGGCCTTGGAATATGCAAAAAATAGCACTCTGAATCAGAGAATCAGGCAGTGTCAACTTCAGGTTTAGAGAGAGGCTGCTCAGGAAGCAATGTCTGCTGTCACAAAGGAAACTGCAGGTCATGTCTCTGCTTCTTAGCACATGTTGGGACAGACAGACACCAGCAGGCATGGAGCGTGGTTCCACAGGGCACACACTTAACTCTGAGCCTGCGATGGCCATCTCAGAAAAGTCAGGGGAAACATGGTATAAAGGGGAAAGTGGGTGAAATTAGCTCTTGAATTATAGTATGTAATTATAAGTAATGGTATAGAGAACAGTTTGTATAAAATAGATCTGGTTTTTTTCTATTCTTTCTTGTGGTTGTCTGTGGAGCTTTCAGCTCATACCAACCACAAAGGGCTTGATATTCCTCCAGTTAGTAAAGGTGAAGATCACGTATACCCGTGTCAAGGAGCTGAACTGATGTGGTGAGTGAGGACACTGAGGGATGGTGTCTTAAGTGCGGTGATTCTCCCCTGCATTACACGGTCCCAAATGTGCAACCCAAGATGTGTGGTGGCTGCCTTGCATGAAGTATTTGGTTGCACCTGATAAAAGAGACAGTGGAGCATCCGTTTTTTGCCTTTTAGGTTTTGGTTTCTAGTCCCAGTTGCATCCTTCTCTGCAGTTGCTTCCCTTGCTTTCTAGGGAGTTAACATCCAGTGTCCCCAAATTACATACCCCAGAGACATCCATACCAATGAACATGAGCCATAACAGTACATTTCTGCAGGCTGGTTGTGGTAAGATGGCCAAACATTTTCTCATTAGAAGTTCTCTGCATGCTCTGAGGTTAAATTTTATAACCTGATGATTCTTCTGAAAAAAAAAACAAAACAAACAGAGGAATTCTTCTGGAGAAAGGTTCTTGGCTGCAGGCACAGGACACGGAGGCCAGGGAAGTGACGAAGGCTGGGTGGAGGGATTGGGGTGCAGGAGCAGCCCAGAGGGAAGGTGACCCCCAGGCAGCTGACACCAAAGGCTGGGCTTGGGAGAGTGCTTTCAGCTGCAGATGATGCAAACACATTTGGGATACTTGGCTCCTAACCCTGGCATGTTCCCGTGGCACACACAACTCCCTGACAACCACACACTGTTACTTAATGTGGGAGGCTGCTGTGATTATATACTAACCACAGTGCTAGAAAATTATTAACTCTCCTATAATAACAGAGCTTTAAAATGTCCCTTTTTATCACCCTCCCTGCCTATCTTGCAGCCTGTGTCAGTCCTCTGTACTTATTTAACACCATCTGTGGAGAGCTTTTCCCCTTGATTTGTAGTAACTTATCATCTGACTGTGAAATTGTTTTCCTCTCAGCTTTCCTGGAATTCTTCCTATTTCTGGTTTTGTAGATTTGTTCTGAAGTCCTCTTCATCTTGGGCATCTAGAAGACAACATGTGGGTTTTCAGCCTTTTTTGATTTATGAGCTTCTACAAATTTGTAATATAACTTCATACTGTGTTACAGTGTAGTTAGTCCTGCTGGCACTAGGCTTACTATACATAGTTACCTTTTTCTGACCTTCTAGATGCAGGCTGTGCACTATAAATACTGGTTATAAAGCTGTGGTTGTAGGCATACCAGTACTATATCCATTTCAGTGCCCCAGTGACAACAAAGGAGACCCAGGATGAAACATAATCAAAATTATAGAATCTAAATGTAGCATGAAGAGCTAGAAAAGCCATTATACAATCATATCCATTTTATTAGAGGTAATTTGTACATGTGCAACATAAGCCCACTTTTTTGATAGAGGGAGTAAAAGGGTCAAAAATTTCTATCAGATAGTTAAATGTACTTTTCAGATGATTCAGATTTCAGGTATAAATAAGGTAAGCACAGAGGAAGCTTTCCTGAACATCTTGGTTTAACAAAAAAATCACCAAATTATTTTCAAGAGATTCAGCTCACTCCAAAGTCATATTTAATACAACCATCCCCAAACTCATTAGCTTCAGCAGATGTGATTAAAACAAAAAAAGGGAATGGTCACAGTATTAATTTTAATCACCAACATCTCATTCTTAGTACCTCTTCAGTTTTGTGACCTGGTTTCTTTGGAAAATACAGTCAGAGTCAGTGGCAATACACAAAGTAGTCCAAAGCCCTTTCTGCTTTGATTACAATTGTGGACATAATCACATCCACCCATTCCACGAAGTGCCTTTTCCCATCTGTATATACATCTAATGCTAAGAAGATGTACAGCAAATTTCCATTTCAAGCAATAACTTCATAAACCTCAGTCCTTATGAAAAATAGAGAGTTCTATGCCAAGGTGAAATTATCAGCAGAGGTCACAGCATGGTTAATAAGCACCTTGTTCTTCCACTAATGCACAATGGAGTAAAAATATTGGGGAGACAAGGGATACTTGGTGATTTGGTTATGTACAGAAGGATGTTGAGCAACACAGTTAGTGAGCACACTTAGTATAGAATGAGGAAAATCATCCCTTTGGGAATATTTTGTCTTCATGTAGCCTTTCATGTAGCCATAAATTGCATCTGAGATAAGGAATTTGTTTAAGTCCAATGACCTCAGCACAGGAAAGTTTGTGCATGCCCTAGACATTAACTTCTTCCACTTTCTTGCCATTGAATAAGTTAAAAAGTGGCTTTCTGCATTGCATTTTTAAGATACAACCAATTTTCATCCTGACTGCAGCTGTCTCTGCTCTTGCCCTTCTTTGTGTCAAGTCAGATGACCCTTCTGATGAAGAGCATGAAAACGAACTTGCAGTTCTCTTCATTGTATTCTCTAGGGAAAGTTAAGTAAAAAACAGTGGAAAATGCATAAAAAGCCATCCTACTGGCATTTTCTGCCAAATTCTGTACACCCAGACAGTGGTTAAACTCTTTTCATAATTGAACTTTTTGGCTTTCATTAGTGAATGAACTAATAATCTTAGAAGATGTAAGATTTTATTTCTGTTTTGGCATTAAAGTGGTCGAGACAGTCTTGAAGGAAAGCTTCATTGTTGATGCTACCGTTTATCTTACAGGGTGCAAGTTTAATGTCTGGATTCCTGCTGAAGCATAGTTCTTTCTGTCTAAAGAGTCAGATCATATCATTCCATCTTGCAAATTGTAGAAAAATTTGGTGGAGTCTTAAACATAATAACACATTGCATGAGTTAGAACCTTTAGCTTTTTAGAACCACTTTGGTACACTAGGAATGGAGAGAAAATATTGCATGTAAATGTAGGAGTGAAGGTTTGCGGTAATGCATATTTCCTCAGAGCAACTTGCTAGCCTGACATATCCATCTTGGCTGAAGAGCGATTTGACAGAGCTTTTGTGCACATCCAGTTGCCCAAGTCTGCTGGAACTAAGGTTCTTCATTTGGGGGTTTCTAAGACTACAGTTTGGGTTCAACATTGCCTGATTAACCCTGCCTGGTCCGTTTGATCTGTGGCCTTTCTCCTCTTGATTTGTAGTTTTACAGGGTCAGCAGACTGCTGATACTCTTTCAACTTGTGTTTTGAAAACCAGAATAAACATGAAATTCCATCACTGTGCAAAGCCCTAACCATCTCCCTGATCTGTCACTAATACAGATGTGACATGGCAGCAGCATTCTCCCCATTCGACAGCCATAAACAGTCACTTCCACAGACTGCAGCACCATCAAGAATGAAAGTGAGGTCTGAAATCCTTCTTATTTTCCATGTATCATGCCAATCACCCCACTTGCTGACATCTTGAAAACAGCATGAGGAGGATAAATGAATCTGTAGGGTAGCTCTAGTGACTTCCCAGGAATTGTGTCGTGGGTAAATTTGATGCCCTCCACCCCTAGTTACAAATGCTGAGACAGGAAACCACTAGAACGCTTGGGAAAAAAAAAAATCAGTATTAGCTAACAATAGTCTACAGGCTTTATTATCATGACAACACATGGAACTAATAGATTTGATGGAGGCTGGACTTCTGCTCATTTCAACTGTTATTCTACTGATGTTCTGCACTGCAATATAATCAGGCATACTGTGATGGCTGTCGCTGTCGAGCGGATGTCGAAACAAAGAGAACTCGAGATCAGGTGGCAAAAGAGGTCAATTTATTTATTAAATTCAGCTTTTATATACAAAATGGACTCTCACTTGATTGGCCATTAGCTGTACGCCCTTTGCAGCTAATTGGCCACCTGGGTCCATGAGAATTCCAATGCCTTTATCTAAGTTTATATAAACAAATAGATTTTCTCACAAGAAAGAGGTTTCTGTGCTGTCACAGATGGCTTCCAACAGAAGTATAAATACCAAAAGCCAAGTCTTAGCTGAGCATTTTCCTGTTGATCACTCTTCATCTGTAGCTGATGCATCACAGTAGTTGTGGGTACAGAGAAGCAGCTAATGGTGGAATTCCAGGTCTCCTTAACGTCCATATAAGATATGGGAAAACTGCCTAGATTGGTGTCATTGTATGTTTGCATTCCTCACAGGCAAGTTTCAGACATAGGACTCCTTGTTTTCCAGATTAGTGATGTTCTTCCCTTCTCATGGTCATTCCAGCTGCTCACGTCAGGGCAGCTTCCTTGGGAGCACATTCAGTGAGGAGGACTGAGTTGGTGGTCAGGGAGCAACAGGTACTACTCTCTGCAGGAGCCAAAGGCTTTGCTGTGGTGTGGAGGGCGTAGGGGAGCTGTACTTAAAAGCTGAGCTACTCTCTTCCACTGAGCACAGCTGGAGTGAATCCTTCAGCCTCAGTGGGACTGAGGAGGGCTCAAAAGCAGCTGGAAGATGAAAGCCACTGCTATTGCTTTAGAATAGCAGCTGTAAGACAGTCCTTCCCTGGCATGCTGTTGTCTTGTTCCCTGTCAGAGACAGCAGTCACAGATGCCTTAATTTGCTGCACACTTCTTTCAAACGATCTTTGCCTAACTGGGGATTTTGTACTTGGTAGTCTGGAAGGGCTCTGGATTGGGACACTCCCTCATCTTGCAGGTCATGAGCGATGGGCCTGTGATGGGCTTTGGGTGCTTGTGGCCCATATTTCAAGTGCAGCATTCAAATTGCAGCACTGCCACATCAGCAGCGGTGGGGCTAGGTTACAGCCCTAAGGGTACTGTAAAGAACCTAGTGAAGGCTGGTGGGGCTGGAACCACCAGAGCCCTTTGGTGCCATGCTCAGCCTGCCTCATCCTGCTGGCAACAACTCACTCGCCAAAAAGCTGCCGCTACCACCTGCCTTTCAGCAGCTCCTGGAGCACCTCTCTCCTTCAGCTCTCACCTTCAGAGCTTTAGACTAGGATGGGGAAGAAAACACAAAACAGACTCCAGCATAGACATAAAATGTCTACTGGGCTCATGAGCATGAAAATCATCCACAGCTGATTTTGAGACTTACCACTGCCTTTCTGTTGTTCAGTGCCCTGCCTGACTAGAAGTCACTTCAAACTGAAGGATAGTGTCTCTGACAAAACGTCAGTTCTCTATCCCATGGTTTGGGTAATGCATATGGACTTGAAAATCTAAGATTGTGTCAAGGCCAAGAAAACTGGTAAGTATCCAGTTCCAAAATTGTTTGAGCAATAAAAGGATTAACAAAGTTTTTAAAATCATAATTATGATCTATTCTGCAAATTGCTCCTAAAGCTTCCTTAATTCCCTTTCTATTCTCTTTTTTACTTTCTTTTCTTTCCTTTGTGGTTTAGGAGCAATTTGCTCCAACACTGAAGTGTAAATATCTGCCTAGGTCAGAAGGAAACTGCTGATCTGGCACATAGATTTTAGCAGTAGATGACTTTGTTTCACTAGAGCTTGGAGTGATGATGACAGATGTTAGCTCCTGCAAGAGAGACTCTGCATAAAGCTGCTCTGAAGCAGCCATCAGATCTATACACTTGCTAATCAAGACGCAGTAAAAGTGCTAAACTTCTCACACTAAAGTTTATCAGGCTTGGTGCTAGACTTCTAATTGTATCACCCATTGACATTTTTTGCATTCTCTTGGGGCTTTATAGTATAAGAGGCTGTGAGGTAAAAAAGTTTTGTACATTTCTTCTGAAAAGGAAAACAAACTGAATACTTCTATTTTGTATGGCCATGATCTTATGGTTGGGCGTCCCTTATTTTCACAATGAGGCTAAAAGATATTTTTATGATAGTTTTAGGATATTTAGTACATACACATAAAAGTATAGTACATCAGAGTATTTACTGACATTTGTTGATTTAAAGTGTTTCAGCTCTTGTTTTCTTAGGTGGCAGGTATTCTGAGATCCTGTCAGCAGAGCTAGCCCAGTCTCCGATGAACAGAGGCATCACAGTTGTACCCAGTGGTTATCAAAATTCTCAGTGTACTTGCCAACAAAACACAGTACAGTACAATGAACGATCATATTTTTGGTATCAGTATACTTGAACTACTGGCCACTCAAGTCTCCTGCCCTGTTTTGCACTGTCCTACTTCTCTCCAGAGCCCAATACAGTTTCTGCTCCAGCAGACAAGAGCAGTGTTTCCAAAGGGCAGTGCTAGGAAGAACATCCAATGTCCTGGAGTACAAAGGTGAAGCACCACCTGTTCTGCCCTTGCCAAAAAGTCACAGCTCGGTAACATCACTGCACATAGCAATGCCTCAACACCTAACAGCAGGTTCTCTGCATTGATGGGGTTCTCCAACACCACAGGTTTCCCCTGGATCAAGTGTGGGCACATAATCGTGTTTCTGTCAAATTAGCCAAAGCACAGGATGATGTTTGGGCCAGCTTTATGCTTTTATGTTGGGTTTATGCTGGCTGTGGGAGGAGAGATGGTATCTGACTTGGCAGCAAGTGTGAGTCGTAGAGGCAGTGATACCTCATCTGGCATAAAACCTGTCAGTACAAAATTAAGTCATCATTTTTCTTTATTTGAATTGGCAGCTTGAGTTCATCCTGGATCAGCACTTTCATCATGTCTGGCAACATTTCTGACGGCGTATTAACAGCCCTAAAGCGGGATTTACTGAGTTGTGGGACCACAAACATATTGTTTGAGCTTACTCTGATAAAAAGGCAGGGAGCTACTGGGTGGCAGTTTTTACCAGGTTTCAGAACACTCCTAGCCAGAGCAGTTTTCTACTTAAGAACAATTTCCTCCTTCATGAAAAAAAACCACCCTCAAAATTCCTATCTAACCAATAAACCCCACCCCAACACAGAAAATCCCTGGATTAAAGGATCATATGTAACTTTTGACACACTCCCCCAAATGAAACCTTTTGTGCAAATGGAAAAAAGAATCCTTTCATGGTGTAGAAAGTCAACAAAGCATAAATCACTATTTTGTTTGTTCTGTTGCTAGACATGCTGAACAAGAAACCACCACCAGACCTGTGAAATTCTCCCATTAATCCTACCAGAGTGATTATGTCCAATACTCTTGGAACAATGAAAAAATGTTTAAACATATTCCACTGATTAAAATGTAATATTTTCCTAGTTACAGTAATGATGATGTTACATGCTAGTTAGAATACTTGAATTAAATGACTTTACATTTTACTTTTCTCATTTTCCAACATTTGAAAATAGAGTGGTTTAAAAACATAACATAGCTTCCAAAGAATAGAAGGCATTGGGTAAAAGTTTAGTCTTTCAATACTTCTGTTTGCTACTGAATCCTTGGAGTAAACAAGCACTCTCTTACTCAGTTTCTGCAAAGTACTGGCCTTTTGTTTCAGACCCAGTACAGGCAGCTGAATGAGGTAATGCCTATATCTTCTAGGGCAGGAATGTATTCACACTGAGCACTGAAACAGGCTAGGAGGATAATATCTGCTCTTTTGCAAATTCAGGGTGAACTTCAGCTCAGCTTCCAGATTGCTGTGCTCAGAGGAAAGAATTAGGACTGCTTGTGTGAACACAAAAAATTGACTTCTTCAATTTAGGCACTGATAGAAAGCTTCACATCAGTGCCCTCAAATGCATTTGAAACACATTATGTATACATAAATATATGTTTTAAATTAAGAGTGTCTTGTGACAAAATTGCACCAGTTTGAGACAGTTAAACACTACTCTGTCCTCAAGGAAAATACCACTTTCAAATTCTTTCATTTAGAAGCAGGTGCTGCAACAGTTTTCTGGGGGTAGAGGGTGAGCAAACACTGGTTTTGACTGAGCTATAGTGATTCTCAAAATATAAAAGAACCCCTCTGCACCGTGATCATAAAAACACAGATCTGTTTCACCATTAGAGACCAAAATAATTTTCTTTAGACATCAACGTCAGACAAGCATAATTTTCAGAAGTACATTAAATAGTATTTATTGAGTTTGCAATTTCAGGGGCAAAGCTATAATATCAGTCCCAGCTAATCACACACTTTGGCACATCGCCTTCATGTTCTTTCCATTCAACAAATGAACGATAACATGGAACATCATAAAGAGAGGGGTTGAAAGAACAACCCTATACTGTTTTGAAAAAAGGAAGCAAACTGAAGTCTTGTTCTCATTCACAAATACACTTGCCTTCTTGATTAAACATACTATGTTTTTATGGAATAACAGACTCGTCCTCCCAATGTTTGGGAGAAGGTACGGGATGGTTGATCTGAAATAAAGTAAAACTATGTAGAACACAGAGCTTTTCCATATGACCACAATAACAGCTAGATAGTTAATACGGACTTCAGAGTGCAAAGAATTCCTCACAAGAGGGAAGCACACTTTCTTCTTAGCAAGTCTTTGCGTCTGGACTGATTTTGTGGGTGCATATGGTTAAAAACAACCAAGGGCCTGCCTGTAAAATCTTACGGCAAATGTTGTTTTCATTTTCACCATGGTGACCTTTCTGAATAATTAAAAAAGTCATCACATAGTATACACAGAGATTCGTATTTACAGAATAAATGGCAAAAGAGGGAATTAGATACAGTAACATTTATGTCCAGGCATTAACAAACAAGATCCCTTGTGTAGACTCAGGGATTATTCACAGCTCCTTTAAGAAAGTCCTTTTCTCTGCACATGAGACCTCTTGTTCTGCAAATGAGAGCCAGCAGGATGTCTCACTAAGAAACAGATGCTTTCTCTCCCTTAAACCATGGTCATGACCTTCAGAGAGGCAGGTTGGAACCTCCTTATCTTCTTCTTTAGTGCCTTTGAAGCTTTGATGCGACAGATTTTGGGCACTGGAGGAAGAGGCTTGGAAGAGGCCTGGACAGTCATGGATTGTCTGACTGAATCTTCAGGCCAAATCAGCTCACTTTCATCCCCCTCATCATAGTCAAGGGCAAGGCTGCTACTGTTACTGCTGCCATCCGAATCGCTTTCACTGGACTCACTGTCCCCAAATCTGTTGGCTGTGAAATCACTGACCTCCCCTTCGCTGGTCTCTGCGATGGTGGAGTGGAAGAGGGAAGCGCACTCTGCAGAGTACTCGGAGTGGTCTGACTCACTTTTGGCATAATCTCCGTGGCGCTGACTCTTGGAGCGAGCCCTTGTGCTGACAGTGCGCAGGACGCCGGCTTTCCTTGCTGGCTGCCTTGGCGCTCCCAGGCCAAAGCCATGAGATGGGCTGGCTGGGTGTGCCTTGGCAGAGATCTCCACTGTGGACTGCCACTTGCGCTGCTTCTTCTTGTTGGCTGTGTCTATACAAGTTGCTTCGAGGGAATACAGTGCATTGGCAGAGGCTCCGTAGAGCTCTGGCCTGGATGGCACAGTGGGGAGCCTGACCTGCACTGGGAAAAGACTCGACTCCGAGCATGATCTGCCAGCCATGTCACCAGAATATGAAGGTCTCCGCACAAGGCTCTTCATTCCTTGTTGTCTTTGGAGCTGATTCCACTCAGCAGGCAGCTTGGTGGCCCCATGGGACCCTCTCACCTTCTCCATGCAGAAAGCTTGCTTCCCAGGCCGAAGTACTTTTTCGCTGTTCCTCCTCTTTATCTTCACTGCCTTTGTTTTGGAGTTGGCAAACTTTACCCGGACTTGGTGGGATTCCGCAGGGACAAACTGAGCATGAACAAACTCAGCTCGTGCCACTCGTTCATGACCCCCAGCATAAGACAATTTGGCATTGCCACACCTTTTGATGGGCAGTTTTTTGGGTGGGACAACTTTAGCATTCCAGGTGTCAGGACTGGAGTCCTCCTGACACAGCTGTGAGTAGGACAAACTTTGCTCCACACTGCTCTCTGTTGCTTCTGCCAGAGGAGAGCCCCTTGCTGCTGACTTGGCAGGATAACAACTATTCACAGCTGATGGCTCTGTGTCAGGCCAAGTGGATGACTGCTCTTCATTCATACAGCTCATGGTCTCCTGCTGCTTGGCACATTCCCCCTCTGGCACCTCTCTTGACAGCCTCCCTTCAGCTTTGTTACTTTCCAGAGAACTTGTTGGTTTTTCCAGCTGGCTACTGCTGCTGTTAATTTTCACTCCACCGGTGCTGGAAGTTATAATGAGTCTCTGGTGCATTGCTGCTGGCTGGCTCTTCGGTGAAACCCACTCACTGGCCTCAGCCCGACTGCTCCCTTTGCATCTCGTCAGCTGCAGTAATTTATTGATGTAACCCCCTGGCTTGGCCTCAGTGGTTGGCCTAGTCTTAATCAAGCTGGGACCTGTCATACTAGGCATAGGTTTGCTGGGAGGAGTTTGGAAGTCTGATTCTGGGGATGTTCCCACCAGGGAGAAAAGGGGACTTTGTAAAGCCACTGCATGGAGGGGGCTTGGGTAAGGATACACATCAATGCCGTTCTTGGAGACCAAATCGTTCTGGAATTTGGGGTCCACGCTAAGCAAGTTCATGTCTCCATTATGGCACAGAAGCCACATGGATTTGGGATCCATCCCTTTCTGAAATCTAGCATCCGCTGGAATTAGTCTTTCCAAGTCACCTATATGGTGGATGAAAATAAACAACCTAATTAAATCACAGACAATTACATTCAACCTGGTTCATGCCAGAAGTGCTATTTCAGAGAGACATGATAGCTTTTACTAAAATCAGTAGAATGCATAAAGAAAGTAATTTCAGTCTTCCAAGGTCACTGAATTACTTTAAAGCTTTTATCACCTAAGCATAACAGAGTTTAGAATGCCTTTTAATATCAATAATAAAACTCTTACCTTTTCAGGAAATTTAAACCGTGCTACTTGGATGAAAGTAGATTTGTGCATATATAAAAATGTTCTAAGATGTCACAGACCAATAGGAACCCAACTAGAAAAAAACACGGGATTCTTTTTATTTCTTAGCAAGGAAGCCATAGAAGAATGAACTGAAGAATCTTTACTTTCACAAAGGAAAAAAAGTCTAAGGCTAACTACTCAGGCAAGTGGAAAGTTCAGTCCCTGAAAATGACGTTTACAGACACCGATTCAGGTGTCTTCAATTTTGGCGTACTGTCAAGGTTGCTGTAATTTACTCTTGAGTGCAGCACCTTCCTCTCAGAAGCATCTCCTGTGCACAGAGAGGAGAGGCTGTATTCTTATGTGAAGAAAGGTTGTTCCATCCAGACACGTCCTTCAGTACAGCATTAGGGTGCTGAGTTACCTCTGGGACCAAAAATACTGGAACCAGTTAGCTTGGATTTCCCTGTACTACAATGCAGACTTCAATACCAACAAATCCTCAGCTAACCAATTTCCTGGCTGCTATGCTATCATGAAACCCAACCATCACATTCAACCACATCATTCACAAACTATGTGAACAGTCACATGATGACTGACTATGTCCTGTGACAGGGAGCTTTTAATTCCAAAATTTGGGGTGGTCTGCAGTGTCGTACCTATGTACAGACCTGCCACAGCAAAGGTTAGGATGATGATTTGTCTAACAACTTAAATTTCCTAATGAAAAGTCTTTAGGAAAATGTTGTCAGTGTGTACTGATGTCCTCTTGTGCAAACAAACCAGGAAGGAGTCAAAAGCATCCTTCTGCAGTATCTCAGCAACCTTTCTGCTTGCCACTGAAAAAAACCGCAATTGGTTTGTATTTGCAGTTTCCTCTAAAGAGAGGAAAAGAGAGATTTCTTCCCCTCTCCAAATGATGATTTTCTGAAGCAAAATCTTGCCTCACTTCCTGCAATGTGGTCAACTTTGTAAAAATTTTTTCTTCAGAACTATAGCCACTACTACCCCACTACTTTTGCTTCTCACTGTGAAGAAAGAGGTTGTAGCCAGGAAGAAGGGCTGAAGGAGGCCTGCAGCCTCTCTCCTGCACCCCTGCTCAGTATCAGCTATTCCTTTTTTTGCTAGTCTATCTCTATATCCAAAATAACATAAAGCCCCTAGGGTCTCAGCAACATGTTGAAAGGCAGGAAAGTTTCTGAGAGAGCAAAATGTCTGTAATCTGAACATGGAAGCCCATGGGTCATTAAGTTCAGCTTCATTCTCCACCTCAGAAAAGCCTTGAGAAGAGTTTGCTTTTATGTTATGATTACCGTAATCTCTTCAGTTGTTTCTACACACCAAAGTATAGAATAGGTGGTCTCTGTTTCTGTTCCAAGCAAGCCAGAGGTGAGTTAGCCCAGGTGAAGTAGCTGTGGGAAGGATTCCAGAGTGGCACAGTACTTGAAATTATGTTCCCCATGGCTTCTCTGTTTCTATAATGGAACTGCTACACATCTCGCTGGATCACTCTAAGAATTGTACTAACACAAGATTGCTCTGAGGCCATGGAAGAACCCATGATAAGAAGTGATATGATGTTACTTTACAGATGGTAAACAAAAGATTTGGAATATTAATAGACGTGTCCTTTTTGTTGAAGGTATGATGCAAATTCATGGCTGATCTACTCTTAGGCTCATGACTGCTTTCTAGATAGTCAATTAACTTTTGGCATCTGTTGTCTCTAATTGTACATAATAAATTATGAAAAAGAGTTATTGTTTGGGTCCACATTAATTTGTGTCAATAGGGAATTTTGAGTTTACTTGAAAACTTTCATACATCCCTGCACTTTCATACAAGGTATTTCAAATACGGAAACGTTTCTGATTTCACATGCAGCTCATTTAAAAAGAAGTATCTCAATATTCTTTACAATTTTATCTCATACACTAGAGTATTTTTCCACTTCTAAATGTATAGGTCCTCATATTTGTTATTGTTTCATCCACATATTTTTTATTAATTCATTCTAATATTTGTTACCGTTTAAAAATATCTGGAGTATGGAGACAAGGGAAAGTTGGACAGTAAATGGTTTGGTTTTGTAGTGTGATCCATTCTCTCTTTGTGTATTGAAAATGAGTACTGTATATTGATTACACATGGCTAAACAAGGTCCTAAAAGTCATAACCAGGAATGTACCCTTCTCTTGAATGAAGTATCCAGTTCTGCCATCACTTACCTGTGGAAACTGGCCTTGGTCTGGACCTGGCAGGAGTCCCAGAAACATCTCTGCTAGCTGCAATCCGACATCCATCGCTGACATAGGTTCCCTGCTGTTGGAAGCTGGTGGTGTGCACAGTAGTTTCATCTGCAGACTTGGGTCGGTAATCAAACACACTGAGCCTTGCTTTAGGGTGTTGAGAGCTGGGCAAGAGACTGGTGTGGGAGGAGGAGATGGACTCACTGTACACAGAGGTGCAAGAATTGGAGAGTGAGCAAGAACCACCGTCACTCAGGTCATAGAATCCTGCAGAGTTAAAGTAAATAGGACATTTCACATTTACAGCAACTAAACATGCTCTGTAGAAGAAAAGTGCAGAGAATAAAATAAATTTTCATTTGCTATGTGTCACAGCCCTAAATTTATGACTATTTATTAAGGTAACATTAGCAGAGGTATACTGTAATTCAACCAACCTTTATTAGGCTTTGCATATTTACTTAGGCCCTGAGCCAGCTTGGCACACACATGCCTACTTAGTTCTGAGGTTGGGATGGGATGAAGTGCAGTCCAGTTCTTCACTGGAGCTCTTGTGCAAACAAACCAGGAAGGAGTCTGTCTTTGGGAGAAAGTCTTTGGGGACTATGATGCAACTGGTGTAAGACAGGGACCTCTGACACTCTTGTAATTTGTGCTAGGTGCGTACAGGCACAGATTGGAAGGGCAAGTAGAGTAAAACTTGCCTGTGATCAGAGCTGCCAAGTCTGTGATAGCTGGAGTGTCTAAGGGCAGAGAACGGAGACTATCTTCTCTCTCCAGCTCTTGAGATTATTTCCAATTAATTATGGAAGCATTAAAAAAGGCTGTGTATAAATTCAAGGTAGGAAATTTTACTATTCCTCCCTATAACAGAGAAGGAATATTTTCTTTTGAGCTATGTGCATGTGTCTAAGCGCACAACTTCTGAACTTAAACACACAACAGAAACTTGCTGTTTTTATATGCACTGTAAGTATCAGGCTGCAAATCCGTATGCTGTATTAAAAAGAAATTTTCCTTGTCTCACAGAAGACTTGAGTCTTTGCAAAAATTCTGTTTAAAAGAACTACTTTCATTGTCTGACTAGATAACAGAAACCGGTTTTAACAGACATCCTAGCTATAAAAGTCTGCAGTACAACTCTCTCTGTGAATCAGACCGGAAACCTGATATCCAGTATCTTTCTGTCCATGAGAGCTTTACTCTGTTGGGGTAGTTTTTCTCAGTGTCTTTTAACAGTGCTGTTTTGCTTCTACATAAATTCATTGGACTGGAGCACTGCAATAGTGATTTTCAAAGCCCCAGAACCCTTCCTGGATTCAAGCAGAGAGTTGATATTGATGTTGGTCTCCTTCACTTCTTTTAAGTACTCTAGTCATTTTGCCAATGGTCATTCTACACTGCACAAGGTAATTAATAAGTAAATCTGTCTCCTTCTCCTTCCATGTGTGGCTACAAGGGTTCATTTAAAAAAATTTTAAAATCCAGAGAGAATACAGCTTGAGTGAGTGAGCACTTTCCAACTAAACCAACTTTGTAGGAGAATTCCTAGCAGCTCTGTGAGTCCACTCTGTGCCAGATGACTATTATCCACCTCAGCCATGAGGTTTCTGACCAAACAATACAAAGAGTTTTGCTTAGCAGTTGACACTCTTCAGTCCTCCTAGCACCAAACGCCTGGGAATAAACAGCCAAATGCACATTACCTGAGCTGGGCCGGCTGTCACTATCCAAATATTCACTGGAGGTTTTACTGACATCCAATTTCAGCTCACTTATTCGCTGGTCTAGTTGATCCAGGTGGCTTTTCAAGCCGACATCCTGTCTCCTCAAACGAGACTAAATCAAAGGAAGAAGGAGGAAATGAAGAATAATCACAGTTAGAATCTCAGCAGCAATGCATGACTTCAGGCCACCTGTGCCAGCAAGATTCTACTCTTATGAAGTGTTTTCCTTAGCTAGGGACTATTGCAGTTGGCTCTCTGTAACAAGACTGGCCTAACGGACAAGGACAAAACATCTTGTTTCTTAGTACATATTGCTTTATGCCCAGCTAAATATGTTATCAAAACTCACTCTGAAGATACTTATTTTAACTTTTGGCTTTTTTGTTATACCCATGGCAGAACTGTATCTCTAACTAGGACAGTCTTTTAACTAATTAACATATTCTTATTGCACTGCACTTTGCCATACACTGCCTCTGAGGAGAGGAGGGGATAAATGTCACAGATTGTCAGCATGAACTCTTAAGATCTGCCAGATGAAAGGAAACCGCTGTGGTTAAGGTATCTTACTGCCATACCAAGTACAGGCAGCATACCTACTCCAGTAAAACCCTTGGCTTTCATGACATGTCTTTATAGTTGAAAGGATACACTGCAAGAATTGTGACATCTATTTTACTGCAAGTTTTCCTTACTTGTCTTGTGGCCAGTTATTTCCATGCATTTCTTGCAAGCAGAAGGTGGCATTTGAATACGGTGGGAAAATTACTGTATTTAAAATAAATGCTGTCTCAAGCTTGTGAATAATCCTTCAGAAGCCAGCAACTAGATCTGTTGCCTACTGCAGTCACTGACCAGGCTGATCTGAGGTAACAGCTCCCGCAGTTGCTCCCCCAGTATTTATGCTGTCAGCTTGGCGAGGCAGATGGCCAGGCGTTAGGTACCAGCCAAAGAACCACAGTTGGTTTCTGTCACAAATGTCTCACATCACACTTGGCAAATTATTTAAAACCCAGTCACTATTTAGGCAGCTTCTAATCATATCACACCTCACCATCCATCCTACAGTACTTTACAGAAAGGTGGTCTCTTGAAGTTGGTTGTAAAGTTGTGCTCAAAGCCCTCAAGGGGATAGGTTTCCACTCAGTAATGGTAAGAAAAACATTATTAAGAGTCTTCTTTATGTGTACATTGCACATTTCAAAACAAGTGGCAGTTCTAACAGCATTTCCAACCTCAAATATATAAAAATAAAAAATCTAGGTCTCTTAAACCAATTAAAAGTATCTTAAAATTAAATGACATGCAGAAAATCAAAATCAGTATGTACACATTTTTGCCTCCACTTTCCATTTGTACTTATTATTCAGTTTTTAACATTTGCATTTTTAGGTTTCTCCATAACTATAAATACTAAAAGAAAAGAAAGCTAAGATCTTAAGGTAATTAGTAAATTATTAGAAATTGTGATGCAAGTAAGACAAAAAATATAGATGTCCTGAGTTTCACAAGAAAACTCTTAGGGCTGGTGATGCTGCTGAGAAGAAAAACTAGATATTTTTAGCATGCTTTTAAAGAGAACTGGAGGAACATATAAGGCACAAGAAATAAAGCCCCTTTTTGTTAGAGTCACACATCTAGAAAGGTTTAAGCTCAAGAGGCTCATTACAGCTTCCTAGGAAAACGCATAGTGATCTTCCCTCTTCCTCTTTCATGTAAACAAAAAAGGGAAGAACTGGATAATAAAAGAGATTTTCTATTCCATCTGAATGATGAATGCATGACCTTTTCAGTACTTCTCTATTTCGTGGAAGAAAAACAAAACCATGCCATGCCTTCTTCAATCCCACCTACTCAGGAAATCACAAAGTTTTGTTTTCATGGCTGGAATTAATTGCTTAATGATTAATGTTTTGCCAGCCAATCCCTCAGTCTGTGGTTTCTGATTAATGACAGAGAGGCCACAAGGCTCTCAGGTATTCAAACATTATTTATTATACCTCCAGGTTCTGTCTGCGCTTTCACAGCATTTTAACCAACACACATGATTTACATCATCATTTTTAACCCCTTCACAGTGCCTCACACCATTGGGTTTCCACGTTTTCAGCAGCTGCCATAGCTTTGATCTTTCAGTTAACGACTTCTGCACTCTAAGAAGAGAGGCACTCCTCGAACCATTTGGGTAAGAATGACTATGCCGGTGTGTTTGTTTCAAGCTCTTATTGCTCCAATACCCATGCTAAGGAGCACTCAAAACAGTAGACCCTAAGCACACGCTCAATTCACAACATGAATTTTACATGTGACAAAACCTTGCAGGTAAAACCATCTGCTTGCTTTAGGCAATGCAGCTGTGAAGACTTCTGTACACTGCACAGTGTGGGATCAAACTTTCCAAATCAACTTGTACTATCAATAGACTACAGTTTTGGGGAGCCAAATCTGGGATATCATCATACCACCCATTTTTCAGAAGGAAGAACACTCTCTGAAAAGCAGGTTCCTTTACACCAACACAAGCTGCCACCCCAAATCAAGGCACGAATACCCACTGGACTATTCTTCTCAACCATTAATCTCTTCAGTCAAAGGGAGGGGTGTTGACATTTCCTGGTTGTAGATTAGCATCGTATAATTTTCTTATTCTGACTTCATTCTGGAATGCACAAAACATAGCATTCTTTTCTAGTTTTGCCCATCTAGAAGTTAGTCACCCATGGCTCTTTTTGTAACTGATGGTGCAAAGCAGCCAGTTTCAGAGGAAAATGACAAACATCTATCCCAGACACTTGTAATAGAGTAAGGTTAATTCCTTCCAGGACCTCTTTCTCTAGGCTGACAAAATTTTAAGTTTGTTTATTTAAAAATATATAAAATCCCTGGTTTAAAAGACGTTTTCTTTTATTTAAGATTATATAAAGGGGGAAAAAAATCTATGTAAAATGCAGGATACCAAGTGTTTGATTTTTTTTCTTCAGTATGATGTGTCCCTTCTCACATTTTAATGACATAATAAGTCACCTGAAAGCTTACAAAACAAAATTGTCAGATTCAAATCAAATAAAATAAGGCTTATAAATATGTCCTCTGAGGAAAGAGCTGAGAAAATGCTGGATGTTGCAGCCTTTGATATCCACCTACACTGACAGCAATCATAGATTTCTTTCTTTACATTAGTCTGAATTTGCATAGCTTCTTTTTCCTCTATGTCACCATGATACAGTTTGGCTAAGAGAAGTTTAGCACCTTCAGGATCTCTGATAGTGGGTGGCATCACTTAACTCTGCTCCTCTTCTGCTGCAGAGCTGACCCTGCCTGCACTATATTAATTTGCAGTTGCCAGAAAAGACCCCGGCCACCAAAAAGAGCCATGGTTAGGGCAAAAAAGGGCATGACTGTTAGAGGCAGCACACTGCCTACAGCAGAGTGCTAGAAAGGACAGCTGATCACTGTCTCTGGTAAATGTTGCTGGGGAAGAGACTGAGATTCTGGAATGGCATCCACACATGGTGCCTACGGCATTTGATGGCTCTTATCATTTCTACTGGTGCGACTTGAGTCCTTAAGGGTTCTGCCTCTGCTCTTCTGTTTCTCACACTACCATTATAAGAGAAGCCTGGCTTGACTTTTTATCTGTCTTCTTTCCCTTGCTAAGATGCCTTGAGCCACCTTCAGCTGACACAGCTTTCTCATTTTATGTTGTGAGGACCAAACTTTTTATGAATTAAACTGTGACCATAGTAAAGCTCCGGGCTACAGCCCTCCTCGAAATTTGGAGCAAGGTGCACTGCAAGGCAAAGCTACATTTACATTGTTAATGAGTTTCTCAATCTGAAAGCTTATAGAGCAGCAACCTCTGCCATCCATGGGCCAACAAGAACAGTGATAAAGACATAACGCTCCTTGAGCAATGCTGTGCTTTGCATTTTCTGCTGTTTTCAGTTTTAACTTCATTTACTGCAACCGTGAACAGAATTTTCATGGGTTTAGAGTGCAATATACACTGTTCATGAGTCACTGGGAAAGTTTTCAGCCTGTGGTCACTGAGATACTAGATCTGTGAACTACTTCTAACAGGACTGTGAAAAGTCTGTTTTCAACTGGGTTTTCTTTGCTGTTAAGGAGCTTTGAGGTACGCCCCTCTGCTCAGATACACATCTGCAATGATGCAACACATCAGGGGGAAAAAAAACCAATAAAGGTACCAAGGGCCTGAAAAACAGTCTGAAAAGCCTCCAGCAGCCATGGGTCAATCAGAAGAGCTTTGTATCACTACTTGAAGTATTCACACAACTGTATTTTTGCTGAAGAACTTGGATTTATGTAGTTCTGAGTCATCCCTCTCAAGCTTTATGAACACTTCCCTCCCAGGAATCCCAAGAGACATGTTTCCCATAATTGCACTGGCACCTACTGGCGAAATCCATCCCTCTCTGGAGGTGAGCAGAGTTACTCCTGAGTTCACTCAACTCCTGCATTTCTAAAGAGCAGCAATTGATGGCCTTTTTTTCCTTGGAAAGCCTTGTAAGGTGCAAGTAAAGTCCTGACAAATTTATCTTCTATTTTAATATTTTATTTGAAAAACATTACGACAAATGAGTAATTAAAGCACAACAGCTGACATGAAAAAAGTACAGTCACTATGATCAGAGCTCACTGTGTGATTCTGTTATCCCATGGCCCCAAGCAGGCAAGAAATACCTTCAATTCTTCTGTTTAATTAAAAAAATTTAAGAAGTAGAGCCATTACTTAAGATTATCAATGACGGGTAATCAAGTGGCTGGCTGTCCACTTGTCTTGCATTTTCTTAATTTAATCAAGACATACCTGCTGCTGTGTTTTCACACAGTGGTGGCTAGGTTTCCCTGAAGGTTAAAGCCCATTTTATACTGAGATGCAGCCTGATAAAGCTGCCTACGGGGGGGAGAAAATAACCGTGCTGTTTTCACACCTGATTGATAACTGATGGCCAAGACTTGCACCAGTACAGGGAGGGAAAGGATTCTGAATTAAGTCTGAGTTTACTGAAGTGTGTAATTGCCTATACTAGAGATTAAAGCCCTTTACCCTTTGATTGTTGCCTCATCTATGAAACTCGTTTCAGCTACAACTCAGAAATTTAGTTTTAAAAAAAAAACCCTGTGTAAGTGGCCAGTGTAGCACTTCAAATACAAGGTCTGGCATTCAGTTATTCTTCCCTTTTGATCACGCAATCCGTGGAAAGAACAAAGTACTCCCGTCCCACGAAGCCTTTCTTGGCAGATCGACTCGCACGGGCGCACAGCCGTGCGGGCACACAGCCGTGCGCGCACACAGGTGGAGGCGCAGAGGCGTGCGCGCATACGCCCACCCAACCCCCCGAGCGCTTATGCAGGTGTATCTCACCCCGCGTGTCTCCTGATCTCCTGTGCAAACAGCGAGAGCTCTATTGAGAGCCGAGAGCTCTATTACTGAAGTTAATCATCGCCTACTCCTCGGCTCCGATGAATGAGCGGTGCCGGGTTAACAACTTCTCGCCACGGCGCCCGCCACCAGCACTGCCCGCTCCGGGCGGTCCAGGTGAGCCCCGCCCGAGCCGCGGCAGCGCCCGCCCGTCGCAGCGGCTGTGGTGGGGCCGCCCCGACCGCTCCCGGCCCGGCCGCTCGCCCCTGACCGCGGGGCAGGAGCAGCGCAGGGGCAGCGGCTGCAGCGCCCTGCCTGCCCTCGGTCCCGGCACGGCGCCGGCAGCTCCCGAGGGGCAGCCGGGTGTCTGGCAGCCCAGGGGCGCTTCCCTGCGCCCGCGCTCGGCACCGCGGCTGGGCTCACGGAGCCGGGTAGCGGGGCAGCGGGGCGCCCCGTGCTGTCCCTTACCAGCTGCTCCTTCAGGGCGGAGAGGGTGGCCTCCAGACGGTGCTCCTTGCCGTGGGCGGACAGGGGCTGCTGTTCTCCGCCCGCCGCCGGCCGCTGCGGCATGGCCAGGGCGGCCCGCACCAGCTCCCGCTGCTTCTCCCGCAGCACCTGGAGCTCCTGGAGGCCGGCGAGGGCCGCCTGCAGCCTCTCGCCCACCCGGCCACGATCCCAGCCGCCCGGCCGCGGGGCGCCCAGCAGCATCGTCAGCGCTGGGCCGCGACACCGGCCATGGCAGGGGGGCGGCGGGGAGGATGCGGGGCTGCTCTCGGCTCGGGCCGTGCCTGCGCTGAGGTCCACTCGCCCCGCTCCGCCGCCGGCACCGGAGCGAGTGAAGCGAGGCCGCAACGGCTCCTGCGGTTTTGGAGGAGAGGTGGGGACGGGGGAGGGAGAGAGGGAGGGCGGGAGCTAAGGGAAGAGGCTGCGGCTCTAGGCAGTGCCGGGGCCACCTCTCGGGTGGATACGCGGGGAGAGGAGCCAGTGCCCAGCGCTCCCTCCGCCCCGCGCGGGGGCGGCTCCTGCCTGCCCCATCTCTGTCCCTGCCTCTGCCCGGGGGGGATGCCCTCGCCTCGTCCCCCGCCCCAGCAGGGAGGAGGGATGGGGCGCCTGCCCTCTCCTGGGAGAGGCAAGAGTCGCCGAACCACCTCATGCCGGGGGGGGGAGGCGGCCNCGGTGGGGTGAGAGCGCCCGTCCCAGCCGCGGAGACCGGAGCCGAGCCCGTCGTCCTGCTGCAGCCGCGTGCAAATTACAGTGATGCGAGGGTATGGTGCGGTGAGAGCTCGCGGATATAACAGCGCACCTCTCGGAAGAACGAGGCGCTTGTGACTGTATCCCTTCCCCTTCTGGGATGGTGGTGCCTCCTGCCAGGCAGAGGCACAGCACTGGCACTGCTCATCTTGCTCTCCAGAAACCGACCCGACTGGGATCTCACTGCACAAGTTCGCTGTCTTGCACTGAATTGTTGATTCTCACTTTGGAAGCAAGGCAAGGTCCTGTCTTGCGAGGTCAAGGTGTAGCTCACTCCATCTTGCCCTCCCCCCCCCCCCCCCCAGTCGTTTGAAGGGCTCAGGATTTGCTTTGAATGGGACATGAAAACACAGTTGGTCATGGAAATTCAAGACTGTGGTGCTATTGCTACCAAAAAATGCCAGCATTTAAAGTTCCCAAGACAGGCAGCTGCAGCTTCTTCAGAGGTACTCGGTTAGCAGGCAGCAAAGCCAGAATGCATAGTCTGTAGTGATGCAGTAGGGGAGAAGAAGCCCTGATGCCAAGAGTCTGATTAACACAGTAGAGACTATGCTACAGGAGACATAATTTTTATGCTGCCTACAGAGAAATAAGAAGCATCTACAGATCCCAGATCACTGTGTGCCACACTCTTGATTGACATAATGTCAAGAAAGGTGTGTTACTCTCTGTGAAGCAGTGATCACACGCAAAGCCCATCTGTCCATGGTTATCCTCTGTTCACTCTGTGGCATATCTTTAAAAGCTAGCATACTTTAATTTGAATGCTACCTGAATTCGTGCTGGGATACAAATTGGGTGAGCAGGAACCAGCTGCTCTGTCCTCTGTTCTTCAAGTCGTCTTTTCTCAACATGTGTGAATGGCTCTCAACCACTGAGACTGCAGCCAGTTTATCTTTTCCTGTACCAGTCTCTAGCTTTGGGGATGTTAGAAATACTAAAACAATGTCAAATCCACCTCCTGCTGGGGGCAGAGGGGAAAACTATTCATGTGTTCGTTCACAGAGTCCTGTTCAGCACATTATTTGATAATCTCAGTAAGACCCAAGCCTTGCTTTCATCATGTCACTTTCAACAGTTTTTCTGTACCTTGAGGATTTGAGAACAATATTTACCTTGCAAAGTTGAACTATGTCAGAAGGGGTACTGAGAGGTCCTACTCTTACAGATTGTGTAGGAATATTCACAAATGTCTCCAGCTACACATAGAACAAGAATGACTGGTGGTCATACAATGTTTAGTTAAAGCGTCTATGTGGTATGACTTGTATGACATCACCTTAGTCATGTTTTTTGTGGCTGTTGTTGGTTTGGTTTGGTTTTTTTTGTCTTGAGTGAATACCTTTGCTTTCTTCCTTACCCATTCATCTCATGGAACTCCCCTGTGCAGAACAATGCCTCAGTGCCATGGTGACTGAATTATTCCTCTACAAGGTAAAAAGAAAGACTAAGTTCAACACTGAGATGCTCTTGAAGGTGCTGACAAAAGACAGCATGAAATTCTGCCACTTCTCAGATGGACGGGGGCAAAGAACCAAACAACCATCACTGTGCGGCATGTGGCAAGAATCTTGCAAAATGCCATTGCAGGTATGACGAGTGAAGCGTTTTTGTAAATCGCTTGGCACTTGTTAAAACAGACACAGAGCACAGTTCCTTATTTTATTCAAACCATGTTCTAACATGACCAAATAGGAGTCACCAACACAACCACCATTTAGTATATACTTGCTAGGAGAATTAGATATTGTAAGGTCATGTATTTTTCTTTTTATTCCTTCTTTCCTTTGCAAAAAATTGTTATCCCTTGCTCTTTGTTCTTCCTTTTCTTTCATCTTTTTATCTTTTCATACATTAAATCCCACGTGGGCTATATCACAGCAGTATCTTTATTCTAATCAGCTTCCTTATTATTCCCTCTGTTATACTGATTACTTTCTTCCATAGAACCCTTATGATGTTACTTAATCTTTTCAAAATACTCAACAAATACGTTGTGTTATCTGATTTCTAGGGGAAAGAATAAAAGGTGTGAATCGCCCCCAGATTTAAAACCATGTGATTATGTGGGGGAAGGGTAGTGGTGAAAGTGAAAGATTCATAGCAGGGACTTAAAATATTTCTGCTATTCTTAATTACTTACAAAGAAGAATGTTCAATATTGATACTCTGTAAATTTTCACTAGACTTTAAAAATTACTTGAAAAAAGTTAGCAGTCTATAGGTAACACCTTATTTTGCTGTCTAGCTTTAGCACACTGAATCCAAATGCTTAAATGTTGCCTGCACTTTTCAGGAACTAAAAGGTTTGACTTTTCATTTACATTACTTTAATTCCATTAATTTCAGAAACATTGCTCTTGATTTATGTAAGACTTGGTATAAGATTTCTGTTTTCCACCTACAGATCCTGAGGTAAAAGAAATTCTACGAAAAAAGCGGTAGTGAAGGAATGATATGGTTACAAAATCAGACATCAAAACAATAGGAAATGAAGCAATTTGTCTACATAATCTTATTTAAGTTCTGATTTGTATATTATTACACAGTGTTGTTCAATGCGTCTATTCCTCAGTAAGTGTATAGAATGAAAGATACTACTCCATGTTCTCTGTCCTCATACTCCAACCTATGCCTTATTTATTGCAGATCATTTAAGCTGTGCTTTGCAAATAGAATTTTCTGTGTTTTAAAGCTATATTTAGCATTTTAGCTATTAAGTGCCTTACAGTATGAATGAATGATGTCTTTACAACATCCCAAAAGGTATAAAGCTGCTTTTGTTTAATAAGGGAGGACCTGAGGCACTGAGTTCCATTACAGAAATGCTCGTTCATTTTGGGTCCCCACTGGAGATGCCTTTGGCCTTATTTTTCAGCATACTTACTATTGTACTGTTAATATATATCCGTTTTATTGTTCCAAACAGAGTTCCCTTTAACTTAATTTCCAGTTCTGAGCACTCAGCACTTTGGTAAATTGAATACTGGGCATTCTAATTTGAATCCCTAGAAAAATGAGGAATACAATTAGTGCTCCTCATATGGAGACAGCTTGGGTGTGCCTGCACCTGTGGTAGAGACATGCCCTCAGAACCTCATAAACTACCAGAAAGGAGGCAGGTGTTGTTTACCCTCTTTGGCAGATGGAGATGTACAGAGAGGTTAACCCTTGTGCACATGAATAGGAAATTTATGGTAGGACTTGAAATTGAAGCCAGGTACTTCACGTGACCACAGAAATTACTTTATTCCCTGTTTTGTGGATGCATATTAGCCAGTTTGTGTGGGACTAATGTTAGGGAAAGGACACTATTTATTGACCTCCAGATGCATTTAAAAGAAAAGTAGTTGAATGTTTGCTTTGGACGAAGTCCAAAGTACGCAAAATACTTTGGTGTACCAGACAACTTCAAGAGCTAAATTGCAGTTTGCTTGCCACGTTTGCTTATGTTTTCTTGTGAAAAATAATTCGGAGAGTGTTTTTAGTAACATTTCCTTATGTAGGGATATAAAGTCTCCCTGCATAGGGTTCATTCCCTGTATTTCAATTGTGTTTTTAGACTGTATTGACATTGGCATGTGTGGCAGTAGGTGAGGATGAACTTACTTGTTTAGGACTGTCTCTTGACATGACAGAAACTCAGTGCATGCACCAGCATCCTAACTTTGCTAGGCAGCTTCTCTGTCCTCTTATTGGCCTGTTGTTCTACTCTACTAGCCCTTTGCCATCGATCCTGCGAGGGTCTCATGCAGACACACTGTTTAAGGGAATCTTCTGAGCTGTTAACATCTGGTGGATATTTAGAAGGTTAGTTGGAGGATGCAAAACAGTCACATGTGGATTGAGCCAAGACTAACACAAGCCATTATCTTACTCAAGATAAGGCAAAGTGCGTTTTTTGTACCTGTCACTCTTGTTCACTGTATGCCCAAGACATGTACTGAGCATATCCTTTTATGTAAAAATACTGAGGCACTGCTTAGCAGTACAGGATTCTGTTAAAATGTGGGTTGGAGCCTTCTGCCAATTTTTGGAAATGTTAAATTTGATCATTAAGAATATCCTGAAAGTGTAGTAAACCCTTATGTTGCCTACACAGGGTAGAGTTAGTCCTGTGCCTGAGAATACATTGTAGTGTGTGTGCCCCTCTGTGAGGTGACTCTAAGTAAATTGCCATCATCCAGGCATTTTGTCTAATTAGCAGAACAGCTGCCTTTGAAAACATTCTTCTTAAGGTCTGATGTCTTGAGGATTATTTAATTAGAAAGAAGCAAATCACTGGTGTAAATGGCTCTTGGTTGAATTCAGAGAATTTGTTTTGAATTGAAAAAAATGGCTTTTTGACCTATAACTTACATGGTAACGGATAGGGAAAAAGAAGTGAGGGTGTAGCTCTCACAGATACAGCTTCTACGACAAAACCAGATTTCAGTTGATGGAAGTCTTTAGAAGGAGGAATCTTCTAAAAACATGAATAAAATCCTGTCTTCAGCTACCAGGGATTAAGAGATGTCCATCTGTTTTTGTGCTTATTTCTGTTTATTTTTCACGGGGTTGCAGATTGGTTCTCTTGTGACACTCCCAGCAAAGTGGCGGGGGTTGCAGGGAAGGGAGGAGGGAGGAGGCATTGCTAAGGACTGTCACAAGCTTAGCATGAAAATGTTTATTCTTGTCCCTCTCCAGTTTAGGCCCTCCAACTGAAATCTTTGTAGCTAAAAATCCATGTTTTGGATTGTGTAAAAATTTCTGCATACCCATAAATTGATGGATAGCTAGGCAAACTGGGGAGGCACATAAGCCAATATTGCACAGATGGGGTTCTCAAGAAGCACAGAATATGCAGGAGAATGGAAGGGATCAGAAATTCAAATAGGCAGAAAGAGTGGCACACAGTAGCCAGAATGAGTTTGGGGTCACAAGTCTAAGAGTTAAGCCAGAAAACAGGGTCAAGAGTATCAATATTCAGAAAGAACGGGGAATGTGGAAGCCTAATAGGAAACGGGGAAAAAAAAAGTCATACAGTTTGGTGTGACTGTAAAGGCTTAACATCCTAATGAGCAGGGAAGAAGGTAAAGCACTAGGAAATAATTTGAACTGAAAAAGATCAAAGTTTACAATAGATCATAACTAGAGGTGTCTGGGAGGCACATGGGCTCTGTATGGTTGGCCTGTGGCCAGTGCTCGGAGAGTTGCTGCACCTCTACATGTTCAGTTGGTGTAAGACTCTTTGGAAATAAAGGAAACTTTTAATTTTGGTGTCTCTAAGAATGAGATGCTACATTTGAATGGTGGGTACTTCTGCCACGTGATGCAAGAGTTCTAAAGCGAAGAGCTAGACCAGAAGACTGTCCCACAGAGGAACTATCAGTAACTTGCTGCCAAGTGGGGCAACAGTCCTTCCCGATCACTTCAAAACCCCTTCTCAGTTCTGAAGGAAGGAGCCAGGCTGGCTGCTTGGGCTAGGGTTCAGGCAAAGAGAAAACAGAGGTGTGACCATTCTGATGCCCCTGTAGCTTTGGCTTGTTTTGTCCAGCCCTCCTCTGATGTGGCTTGTAGCTCACTTTTTGCTGATTGCCCTTTTCCACCTCAGCTCCTGCTAAGAGCCGTTTGCTGGTGAATGCTTACCAGAAATCAGGCCTACAAAGCCAGGACACAGTCTGCCTCATGCTGTTACGTCAGAAGCCAAGGAGAATAATGATTGTTTCTCCCCATTGAGTGATACCTTCTTTAACACCTATGGGTCTCACTCATTGGCATCCTGATGAAGATTCAGAACTGCCTACTAGTCAATCCTGATATTAGTACCTAATTCTCTCTCACAGCCTCCCTGCTCTCCATGTTTCTTCCCATCAATTGCAGCATGCATTTTTTCCCCAGAAAACCTCACTTTCTTCCAGTCGTCCTGATTTCCTGTTGGCACTGCAGCAATATTTTTCTGCCATCATTATAATTCATAATGCTTAGCAAGTTCACATCACATGGAGATTTAATTATAATCTTGTTTAAAACCCTCTTCCTAATTGTTAATATTAAATGTGAATTCCGTCAACGTTGCAGTACAGTTGCAGATGCTCCTCCCAGTTTGGTTCTTGGTCTTCATTATTGCTCTTCTTTTACTTCATTCTCTTCAACAGCTTTTTAATATAGGTGATCATGTTTGCATATGCAAGCAGCCACCTTTTCTGTTTGTATGCCAGGTTACACCAAGTGATTTGTAATCTTTCATTCCAGGGTCTGCTCTCATTCTTACATATGCAGTTTATTTTTACTTGTGGCCTTTTCTGCTATTATTGGACATATTTTTGAATTGCACAGCTGACTTCTAAAAATATTATGAATCACAGTGCTGTTTGGTTGATTTAACCATTTATCATTTTTATTTTCCTCTAGTCCAATGGATCATAATTTTCTTCTTTCACTTGCCCAGCATTAGTAACAAATTAATCCATCAAAGCCCTAGTTATACCAATTAGGTAATTGTTGTTCCATTGGTTTTTTTTACACTGTAAATTTCACATCAGATTCTTCACCAGCATTTATGTGTGGATTTGTCTTTTCATCATTCTTTGTGTGCGTGTGTAATACTCTATGATATTTCTGTTTTCAAAATTCCATACCTCTCTGAAAAATAAAGGAAATCTTGGTGTGTGTGAGATCTGAGTCTACTTCTTTGAAAAAGGAGTGTGTTTTCAACAGAAGCAGTTACATGTTAGTGTGCAGTTCCAGAGTATAAAGTATTCCTCCTGCCCTACTGCAGGATTTCACTGATTAACTCTGAGGCCTTATAAAGAAAGGGCACTGTCTTTTTTTCTGGACAGATGTAACTTAAAGTTTAATTAGTGCAAAAAAACCCCCGAAGAGTCTTTTTGCAATGAGAACAAAACACAATGCCAGAAAAAAAGAGGAAGAAAAAAGGGTCCTTTCATGGTGCTGTAACAAGCTTAGTTAAGGATGGCAGAAGTTTTCAGGACATAAGGTTAGAAGGCCCCAAGGCACCTATTCAGCAAGATGTGTAAACACTCACCTAACTCTAAATAGGTGAGTGGTCCCACTGAAGTCAAAAGCACCATTTCTATGCTTAAACTTTGACACAGGCTTTAATATCTTGCTAAAGACCCACTAATTTTAATCTTGCCAAATATACCTGGGGTGAACAGGGCATTCAGAACTAAACATCTTCTGATAGAAAGAGTTAGCGTAAGGATATCCAGGAGAAAAAAGAAAGAAAGAAGAATTCCTCTTACGGTTTTTCAGCGTGCTGATTTAGCTGGTATTTGTCTTTATTTGCATTGGAGATCTGTGCAGGTAGTGGGGGTTAGACTGCAATGCAGAGGATGGCATGGTAATGTACTTTTATTGACTAACAGGCATTGAATGCATTCAGATACTGCACCTTTAACTTGCTGGATGCTCATAGACATGCTCCTTTTTTATTCTTTCACTAAAAAGCACTAACAAGAAAGCCAAAAACACGCTGGCTTGAAAGGACTGTGATTTTATTGGGCATGCTTTAAAATGCATTCTCTTTTCTAGGAAAGATAAAATGGGGCCGATCCAGTTTCGACCACTGACCTGAATGGTTAGGGGGAATATTTTTGTGAGCTTTGTGAGCTAAGAATATTTATATGATGGTGTATAAAAACCACACAGCACTGTGGTGACTGGGAAATGTTTTCACTTAAATGACTTGTTTTAGAAAGTGCAGATATGTGTTTCTCCACAAAAGCACATCAGTATCAGCAACATCTGACATGGGAGAAGAAACCTTATCAAATTCTTATTTCATTCTGATAATGTTAAATCCTTTTCCTTTCACTATGATAGATGTATATGAAAACCCATATACTGAACCCCGTGTTTCAGTCATAGCTTTGCTCCCATTTATAAGAAGGAGCAGATACATGCAAAATATGCCTTGAGAGCGTGCTTTCCTGCTGAGTCTACCCTGAAGGAATTAATCACAGAGCTACAGTTATGTCTCCATTTCCTAAAGCTGGGGCCTGTCTTGGCCCCATAGCTAGGTCAGTGAGAAAACCATAGCAGAGATTGCTTCTGTATTAGAAATTGGCAAAATTTAGTGGTGTACATCACAACATTGCAGTGTTGCTAAATGCATCTGTGGAGTAACGTGATATCAAACTTCTCTCATCAGTAAAGCGTTTGCTTCATTTTGTCATGTCTAGAAAGAGCAGTGGCAAACTAAAATAGTGATATTTATTTCTTTTTCATTTCTGTTCTATAAAGGTTAACTAAGCTAGCTACTGAATAAAATTGAATTACTTTACAATGATTCTTTGCTCTTAGGCATATTGCAGAAGATGGTGCTGGCAGGAAGATGGTGCTTATTTTCTGAGACTATGTTTTCAGCATGTTATGCAACACCAGCAGGTTTGCAAAACTCCAGTTGCATATCAGTACCAACAGTTAGTGTTTTCCATGCTTTTCTATTTGCATGTTGGGTCTGCTGAATTCATCATCGCCTTTGCAGCAGGGTGGTGATAGGGCAGTTACAAGTCATTAGCGAGCTGTGGAAAAACAAATGGAAAATGTATAAGCACGCTGAAATGCTGGCTATGTGCTCAGCAATGGGATGGGCTAAAGCACATATTGCGCATTCCAGGATGGGGAAGATGAATGGGAGGTGCATAGCTGATCTCTAATTCCTCAGCTACTGAGGCTGTAGAGTTCATGCTTTGTTTAACATTTCGGTTCACATATTTTTTTAATGTGAATAGGCTGTGAACAAACACATGTACATTATTTATGGCCTGACTTTGCCATGTCACCTTCTTTAAAACTTACTCCTCTTCAGCAAATTTGTCAGGTGCCTATGAAGATTCCTTGGTTACATTCTTAATTGCATTTTTTTATTAGACTAGTTTGATTGCAAAGCATGTTGCCATGTGAACATCTGGGAAAGACAGGGACCAGGAAATTGTAACTAGAATTTTTTATCAAATACTGGGTTCTTAAAATCACAGTAAGTATTATAAATTAGTATAAACATCCCATGCCCAAGTAATCCTTAATCATAATTTGATTGTAAAAAGTCATAGAGTTAATTGGGCATAAGAAGTTTTGGTATTGTGCGAAATACATACTGCTATGTTCTCTACATACTACCATGTGTAACATCTTATTCCTCACCACAGGAAACTCACATGTCTTCATTCTTTTTCCATATGTTTTTCTGATGTAAGAATGTGAACATACAAGGCCTCTCTTACTTGCTATTTTTTTGGCTGCAGTGATACAAGGTACTCTTCTCACCTGTGTCAGCTATAAAATAAGCATCTTGAGTCTCACCTCTTGCTGAATATTCTTATACTCACCCTCAGAGGGTATTGTGGAGAGTTAGCTTCAATGGACAGGAGTAGAGGAGCTTACAGAATTGACAGGGGCCTATGTCAAGAGTCTGCTGGGTTAAAGCTGCATCAACATTGAGACAGTAGAGAAATTCCATAATTCCTGGAGAAGCACAAGTTATACTGAAATGTACTTCAGTTATAGCACTACTAGAAAATTTCACATGGCAATGACTCTTTACTCCCTGCATAGAAATTATCTGTCTATTAATGTTGTTGGGACAGATCCACTTTAAGCATACCTGAATCCAGCGTGAAAAATTAAGTTTGGTCTGAGCTTGACCTATAGCACGTAAAACAGTCTCCTGGTGGGGAGGTTTGACCCTGTCTGGATGCCAGGTGCCTACCGAAGCCTCTCTCCCCTCCTCAGATGGACAGGGGAGAGAAAATATAATGGAAGGCTCTTGAGTTGGGATAAGGACAGGGAGAGACCACTCACCACTTACTGTCGAAACAGACTCGAATTGAGGAAATTAATTTATTACAAATCAAAATCAGATTAGGATAGTCAAAAGTACAACAAATCTTAAAAATACCTTCCCCCCAACCCCCCTCCTTCCCAGGCTTAGCTTTATTCCTGATTCTTTATCTCATCCCCTCCAGCAGCTCAGGGAGATGGGAATGGGAGTTATAGTCAGTTCATCACATATTGTTTGTGCCACCACTTCCTCCTCAGGAAGAGGTGTCTTTCACCGGCTTCAGCATGGGGTTCCTCACATGGGAGACAGTCCTCTGTGAATGTCTCCAAAGTATGTCCTTTCCATGAGCTGCAGTTCTTCATGAACTGCTCCAGTGTGGGTCTCTTTTTATAAAGGATGCGGTCCTGCAGACATAGGCTCCTTCAGCAGAGGCCATGGTGTCACAAAGTGCTACAAGGACCCTGCACCATTGTGGGATTCCCACGAGGTCACAGCCTTCTTTTGGGCTCCTTCATATCTGCAGGTAGGTCTCTGCTGCCCTGTGGACCTCCACGGTCTGCAGGGCCATAGCTGTCTCATTATGGTCTGCACCACGGGCTGCATGAGAGGCTTTACTTTTGCGCCTGAAGCACCTCCTCTCCCTCCTTCTGCACTGACCTTGGTGTCTGCAGAATTGTTTCACTCCTCTTCTTGGATGCAGTTACATTTTTGTCACCCTTCTTAAATATGTTCCTACAGAGGCATTACCATTTCTGATTATCTCAGTCTTGGGCAGTGGTGCATCCATCTTGGATCCGGTTGGCACTGCCTATGTCAGAATCAGGGGAAGACTGAATCTTCTCAGAGAAGCCACTCCTAGAGCCCCCCTCTCCCCAGCCTCCAAAAGCTTGCCATGTAAATCCAATACACCTGGTAATAAGTTCTCTGGATAACAGACATGCTGCCATCGGGAGTGGGTGCAGCACTACTGTGGGAATTTCTAGTGCTCTTTTTTCCACTGGCTGTGGCAAGTGTGCTTTGGTGTTGTGGGCATATGTACTCCCTCAAATACCAGCACCAAAGAGTTGGCAAAGGAATTTCAGAGGAACATTTACCCCTCACAAGGGTTTTTCTTGTTATTGCTATGTTTATAAAACACGGTAGGCCATGGTGAACTGGTACACACTGCCAAATATATTAGCGCGAGAACCAGAAAAACATAGCACTGCTACAAGGCAACCATGAGTTTTAGTTCAGCAAGGGACAAGCATTTCTAGAGCTCAGTCGAAGCTTTGTCTGCCCACCTCACTACATTAATTTAACCTGGATCTTGGAGAAGGGGTTTGAGGTTGCAATGTCTATTTGAAAGTGTTTCCAGAGCTAGATATTTATGCACGATTATACAAAAATATCAGTAACACTGTCAGTAATCCTGAATGACGTGGAGAGAAAGAAAGGAAATCTGAATTCACTTAAGTGATTAACTGAGCCTCCAAAAATTATTCAGCTCAAGTTTGGATTTGGTAGCTTGTTCTTCTCCTATTTGCACTTTTGCTCTTCATCTCTCAGATGTGACATTCTTCACTCTCAGGAGACTGCTGCGGTTTCTGTTCTCACTAACCATGGAAGCACTGCGCTGTTTTGGAGATGTGGAGTGAGCTGCTACATTAGTGCAGTATGTGTCCAGAGGTACCCTTTCAGGTCCTAGCAGGGTTGTGTGGCTGTCCTTGTGTTGGAGTCTCTTAGCTCCTTTGTGCCCCAGCACTGCTTTGGCACAGCTAGTCTGTAATTGCAGTGCTAGCTCATGGCTCCCTGCCATGGCTTGAGCGTCCCCTGGGAGTGTTGTGCAAGCCTGCCTGAGAGACACCAGAGCTCTCTCACATCCATGCCTTCTGCAGCAGCATGAGTAAAGCAGAATCAAGTAGCACAAACTCTTGTCTTCCCTTTTACTGAGCTGATATCCATCAGGTTGTTTCCACTCCTGTTTCCCAGATTCCTCTTCCCTGCTGCACTAATAAATTTCCTCTCTCTTCTGTGTACATACAGTTCTTCAATAGCAGTTTCTCAACAGAGTAAAGATACATGGCAGAAATGCTTACCCAGAATTTTCCTTGCAAAAGTGGAGAAGCTGGTGGCCAGACCCATATTAGCAGCAAAGTAGATATTTTTTTCCATCTTCTTCTGACCTTAAGTGAGACATTAGTGTTTTTTTAAACCTTGCTAGGTATGCCAGAAACCCTAAGATCAGCTCTCTCCAAACACTAGTGTGGATCAATTTCATCGTTCTCCCTTCTGAAACAGGGGCAGCTGCTATCCTCATTGCTACAATGAGGAACATCTGCCATCTGTTATCTAGAGTCTGAAACCTTAGCTAACAGCTACCCTGCTGAATGTTTTTAATACCTGTAAAATAACACTGATGCACCAGCTGTAGTACAGATTAAGGACAAACACTTGCAAAAAACCAAAGCATCTCCACATATGTGGGCACCCAAAGAAATATTTCATCTTCACAGAACAGGATGTTTAAAATCAGATACTCAAATCTCCTTTCCTGCAAGCAAATTCTTGTGCAAATACTGTAAAGCTTTTCCTAGAGAGAATTCAGAAATCTGGATTTGCTTTGTGTAAATTTTCTGTTTGCTAATCAGCATATTCCATTGTAAATCTGCCCTGGCTAGAAGACAGCAGTCTAACCCTCTCAGGACGTCAAATTAAGGTAGCAACAGGAAGCCTTTGTATTTTTAGTCCTTTGGAAGCAATGGTGAAATGAATGACATCTCTCCACCACATAAGGTGAAATGCAGAGGAGATGGCAGGCTTTGCTATCCTATGACAAGATTTGGGATATGTTTCTGATTGTCCCTAGATGAATGTGGGAAAATGAGAAAAGAAGTTGAGATTCAAGAAGGTGTAATGAAGGAGAAAATGCTCGCTTCCCTTTCTCACATTGCTGAAGAGAAGGTAGGACAAAAAGACACGCTTTGCTGTCTTGCAGGTTGAGAAACAACTTAGACAAACCCTCTGAGCCTTCAAGAACACCATGTGAGTTATACAGAAGGTTTTCTGGAGAACAATTGCTTTGTAAATTTATCAGTTTCTTTTTCCACCATTCAGAGAAGCAGCTTGTCCCCTGTAATGGTGAAGGTGATGGTGACAGTCAGAAGATAAAAGGTATTAGTTTCCTGCCACTTCAGTTTGAAATGCTTTACTCCTACACAAAGAACACTCTCCACCTGATGCTGAAATCAATATTTACACACCAGGTTGGACTTGGAACACTCTGGTAATTTTTAAAGCACTCCTGCATCTTTGGTGTTTGCATTCACGCTTGTCACTTTGTCTGTCTTAGTCACACTGGAAACCCCTTCAAACAGCACAGCCATGTGATATGACCCCAGGAGCTTGTGCTCTGGGTCTTCATCTCTGGAGCACGGATAAGGGTTTCTCTCTACGTAACTGGTTTCTGGACTAAATTCACCAATGAAGGCTGTAGTTTCTGGTATGTGAGCTCTTGGCCTGACAGTGCTAGGCTTCTCACTTGGTTCAAAGTTAGTTTTACTTACATGACTATCAGATCTTATAACCACAACCCCTGTTCCTTTGGCTTTCCACCTCTGTGTGTATGCAGTGTGGTTTCTAAGAGGGAATAATGCCTTTGTCGTCAGAAAGAAGAATGTTTAATAACCTCTATGGTTTTATAATCCTTTCTTTAATTTCCTTTTAAATTAATGCAACCCTGTCTTGCTGCGACATATGAGGTGCTCTGCCTAAAAAGACATAAATATGATTAGATTACCATGTACTTCAAAGATGCCCCACCTTTGGCTGTTTGTGAGCTGCTTAAAATTAGTGGAACTATGTGGCAATGGGCAAAAGTCTTATCCCAAGCAGTACTTTCCCTTTGGCTGAAATTCCAGGATGCACCCAAAACTGCATAGCTAGTGTGTGGAATGCAGTCATGTCAGCAGGAAAACTGGGGACCTTAAAAGTTTGTCCTGTTATGACATGGCAGCTCTACTCCCTGCAGTTCATGCATAAAATACCATGATGTTCAAGCCTGGAAGGCTGAGCATGTAACAAACACCGTAAGTGCAGTTGTACTGTGATCCTGCTGCTACAAGAAGTCAATAAGTGGGTTTTTTCCCCCCAGATTTCAATATCAGCAGAATCCACCTGACAGATGTGGGAACACCTCACCTTGCCACTGCTATTGCTTCCCCAGAGATCAAGGTTACCATCATTCCCTCCTTCCCCTGTTGCTTCCTTCATCAGTTGCAACAAACTGATGAAATGCTTCACTAGAAACAACTCAGTCAGGAAAAAACTGCAAACCAATCAAACAATGAAAAAGACTAAAGGAAGTAGAGGCCATAAAAAAACAGTGCAGCAATAGAATGTTAGTTGGCTTCAGAACCAATCCACTGTACATCTCATTTGGTGTCTTATTTGCTCTAAACTCAGACACCATGCACAGCACGGCCCTTTGGCCCTCCAAGAGGCACCCCACAGCTGTGTTTTTCATGGTCCTACAGACCCTGGAAATTGTTCCTTCATAAAATGAAAGGAGGACAGGAGCAGATTTTTGCTGTATGGTGCCTGACCTGCTTTCCACTGTGTGCTGTTGTGTCAGCACAGCAACTGCAGAGGAACGTGGTGATGGAGGCCAAGGTGTACGTACTGGAGAGGGCACACGGGTAAGGTGCAGTCTTTGAAGATGCATCCCTGTTTTGAAACTGGGGTTATTGTTTGCAGATGGAAAGTTGCTAGTTCATGCTTTGGTCTTCCTTTTTATGGTCCAGAGTGACATCTAATGGCACATCACCAGACTGCACCACGTCTGGGGAGAGCTAAGTGGGCACAAAGCTGGGATTGCCAAACATTTATCATTTGACAGGGCAAGGTAAATTCTGTCACGGGTGAAAACCCATATATGCTGTATTAAACTAAACACTATTTGTAGCCATACTTCAATATACATTACCTGAATAAAGCTGGGGAATAGTCTAAAGGTAGGAAGTGGTAGAGTTAAGCTCCTTCTTAAAATGAAAAATATTTCACATAATATATTAGGTTAATGAACTAGCAGTAAGTCTAAACAGTATTAAAGGAGAAAATCAGGACAATGTTCCAGAAAGGAGTCAATCCCAAATATTCTGAGTTTGATGTGATGCACCACTTTCATGAACAACTCCCTCTATTAAAAAACTACACGATTCAACAAAGTTGTTTTGCCAGAAATACCATATTCTAATAAAAATATGCTCCATAAAATATTTGTAAGCACTGCTGTGTTGTGGCATCATTATTTGAACTGGGCAAATTTTAGATCAGAAATCTGTCCGGTCCCCTTTTAGGTACCAGTAAAGGTATCTAAACTTTAATTAATGTTGCAAAACAACACTTTGTGTGTTATATTCAAGTGTAAGAGCCAACATTTAAAATATGTAATCCCAAATAATAGAACACAATAGCAAGAAAACCTTTGAAATTACTGAAGACAACTTTTTAAGAAAATAGCACTTTCCCTGTTTACCTTAAATTGATGGTGTTTTATTTGCAGTAATGGATATTGAATGATATTACATTTAAAATAGTTTCAGAATTGCCAAATTAAAAGGAAAACTTTAACTGCATTGTGTCTATATACTTGTGTGTGTTGGTGTGTAAAATGCAGTTAGTAGGTTGTGCATAGTACACTTAAAGAGTGTCAGTGTCTAAAAAACATTTGTGCACTCACAGTTTTAAGGTAAGCTTTTCGTCCCTGGTATGACTTCATAAAGCAAAACAACACTTACTTGCACTTAAGACATTTGAATAACTGTTTCTAACTTGAAGGCTGAGGAGCATATGGTGAGCCCAGTGAGAAAGTGGCTTTCCTCCTGTGATCCTTTAGATTTGCAAATTCACAATACATATAATTTATCAAGAAAAAAGGAATTAATTTTTCTTTTTAAAAAGAGGTTTCTAAAAGGCATATATACATTGTTTCAAAGGATTATTTTCTTTGTGGGTTTTACATTAAGAAATAGAGTTTCTAGTTACCTTTTTGCCTAAAAGTCTTTATAGGGTGGTATGTATTATCATTATGATTATAGGGGCAAATATTTTCATGCTTATAATAGGGGAGAAACACTACAAGAAAAGTCCTTTTTGCACAACACTGAACTCAGTTGTGGAACTTATTACTACAGGATTCTGCAGAAACTGAAGTTCACATAGCTAGACAAAAGATTTGGAAAAATCATGAAGGATTGGTCCACTGGTTACTGTGAAATGTAGTTGGAGTACATCCATCAACTTAAGAATCCATAGCTGCTGATTGTTGAAGAATGGGTGTATAAACGGAAGAAGGAATATTCTCTGACTGTGCCATTACATAAGTTATTTCCCTTACCATCTAGTATTAGTTACTGTCAGAAATGTATTTCTCTAGCTGCACTTTTGCTCTCTTCCCTATGACTGTGCTAATGGCTGATTTTTGTTAAATGAAACCTAAGTAACAGGTTTCCCTTTTCTCTCTTTTTTTTTTTTTTTTAATTCCACTGAAAGCAACAAGCTGAATATAGGCTAGGTTGGTTTTTTTCTTGAAGTATCAGTTGTGTGAACTCAGACTGGGAAAGCATTTCCTTATCTTCATTAATTTATAAGTGGGCTGTAATTTTAAAGTTCACTGTTGTGACCATGTCACCTTAACCTAATATCCAGTACCTTAGATAGTTATTAAATTGGCATATCTGGAAAAGTAATGTTTTGGGTACCCTCAAGCTTCCTTTTACTGGTTATTGATTGCTCTCTGAAGAAGCTTTCAGCTGAATACCTCCAGCCTTCGGGCAAGGAGCCTTTCTCTCACAGAGAGTTTGATATCCAGCTGCTGGAGGTGACATTTTTAGACACTAATCCTTTCTTCGTCTCTGAGGATGCTGTTTAATTATATATAGTTTCACATCCAGGAAGCAGCCTGTGAATTCACAAACTACTCCATAGGCTCTCTTTGTGGAAAGACAAAGAATGTTATCTTTCCATTGTGCTGTCAGTCTCAGAGGAAAAAACTACATTTGGGGATAAAAGTCATCAGAAACAAGACATACTTTCTTGGAGCTGGGATAATTAAGTATTGGAACATTTTAAAACCAAAAGGAAGTGACTTGTTGAAAGGTTGGAAATAATTTAGAGAAATCCTGCATAAGATGTTGGAGGTCAGTCTGACTGTGATAATATTAGGGATTAAAAAAGGAAAAGGAAAAAAGTGAGTCAGGACTCTGAGCCACTATTTCTTCTCAGGAACAAGACAACCCAATTACAGTCGATCTTTCTATGAAAACATCTAGTCGGTGCTCTGTGCAATAAAAAAAAAAGATATGAGTTGACTGCTAAGATCTGTGGAAGACAGTAGATGGCGCAAAGATGTCAGATAACCGCCCGTGTTTTCAGGTCCGGGTTAGGGACCAAATTCCAGAAGATTTTAGGGTGAGCATGCCAAGAAGAAAAGGATCCTAATGTGTGAGAGGAAATTAAAGAAACGCGGTCTATATGGGTGCCACTTATAGCAGCTTTAAAGTGAATTGTCTGCAAATGCTATGTTGTTTTACAAACATTGCAAACATTACAACCCCACCTACACCTTTGTAGCTTTTTCCACTGTGTTTATTTTTAGCTGTTGTATCCTTCAGGTTTGAACTTTCCCCCTCTGCCTTGAGAGGAAACAAAGCCTTGAGAGCTTTCCAAAATAATTAATACATTACCATGCAGTGCTCCCCCTGCCCCGCAGGTTATAGGAAAGATAAATATATGTTTAACTCCTTTCTTTCTGATCTCCCCTAAATCCTTATTCTATATTCTCCTTTGTACCTTGGATCCCCTAGTTATTATTCTGTTTGGAGTGGGCTAGTCTGTTTCTGTCTCTCACCATTAAAAGTTTAATTCTGGAGCTGAGAAACTTCACCTAAAAAATTAGGTGTGTTTTGGTGGACCAAGTGAATTCCTATGAGATGTGATGATGATGGCCAAGCACTTCCTGATAAAACCACCTCCAACAACTTTCAGAACAATGTGGTATTCCCCTCCTTTTTTAGGCCATGGGAGTCAGCACTGCAGCCCTGCTACAGCCCCTGTCTCTATGATCGTGGACTTGTGGGTAAGCAGAAGTCACACAGGGTCTACTCATTGTCTCAAGTACATGGAGCTGGTGAGCTTGCCAGTTATTTTTGGCATATCTATAGCTCTCCACACAGCTGCTGCCATCTCACAGCCTTACACATAGGAGTCTGAAGGACTCACCAGACTCTCCAAATGATCTCTCACCATTGTGTGGCTGGGAAAGGAGAACAAATGAAGAGAATTAAAATTTTTCTGCCCTGGATAAAAATACTCTCTCCAAGTCAATCCTAGCACTTCTTCTTCATGCTCTGAAATCACTTATCATCCTCTACTCTGAGGAGTTGGCAACAGCTGCTTATGCTACTGCTCTGAGGTAGGAGACTTGCAGTGAGCTGCAGGGGAGTAGAAGTTGTACTATACTGTACACCTTTTCTGGGGTGCAGGAAGGAAGGAAGAAAGGAAAGAGCAGATATGGTGATGGTGACTGGTGGAAATCAGGAACAAAACCTACATAAGAGGCCAGCTTGGTTGGACAAGGTGGAGAGAAAAACTTCGGTAAGTTGCCTACTATGGAAAGCTAAGAGTAGGCACTACCTCAGGGATAGATGGAAGTGCTTCCAGAAAAGGCACCTGCAGAGATTTTGGAGTGTTCAAAATTGAGCCAAGGTAGGGATCAGATGTGAGCATGGCTGTAAAGACCTGTAAAGACAGGTGCCTTACAGAGGAAGGTGTGATCCTGGCAGTTAATAGTAGTTATAGAAGGATGACTAGGCATGCTAGGGATGTTGCTTTCATGCTGAACAGTGGGTGCATTTTAAGGTGGTGGCATCTTGAGAGAACCGAGACCAGACATTGTAAAGACTGTCTGTGCATGAGGAACTAGCTGGGAGTGAGAAAATGAGCTTTAATTATAGCGAATACCCAGGGCTGCAGACAGACATGGGAAGGAGAGGGGCTTGAAGAAGGTGACTGCCCAGTACATTGATGGAGATGGGTAACAGTCAGAAGCAATCAGAAATCGTTTGTTGAAACAAATTTTATTTGAAAACCAACAAATTTTGCAATGGAAACATTTTATAATAATGTGTATGTTTCAACAAGCTCCTGGTAAAATGCAGGTGTTTTCTTTCTAGCCCACCTGGAGGAAAACTAAACCTTCCAGAATTTATGGCTGTTGGACAGCCCTGCTGTCTAGAAACCAACCAGTTCTAACCCAAGCTAGTGCATCCACCTGATAGTGTGGTGCTGTGCAGAGACAAGACTGTAGCCAAAATCATTAGTGCAGGATCATATTTGGGGTGATAAATTTTTGGTTCTCCTGCTTATACAGCTGGTCAGGGAGTCACTGCACCCTGCTCCATTAAGAGAGCTAGATGTCTTTCTCAACATTTGCTGACAGCTGCTTGCATGGCCACATGCAAACAATACAAGGATAGGAGTTGTGTAATTGCCACCACTCCTGATAAAAGGGTCAAAATCACATTCATTTGTTGCAAGTCATCAAAACTATCCACAGTTTATTAGTGTTATCACTATAAACATGCAAGTTTTACTTCATTTCTAAGAAACAACGCAGGTGCCCCTTTATATCACAGATTGCACAGGTTTACATAAAAAAGGCCAACCAGAAGTTCATTGACATGTGGACAAGGTTATAACTGTCCCTGCTAATCTGTACCCAGAGAACCTGATGTTATCCTTCTAAGAAATTTTGCACCCTGTTGTGAAAAGCAGACAGAAATTTTTAAATCCCTTTAAACCTTTGAAGTCAGTAATGATGATGAGTTATTAGCAGAGTGTGCTAAATTTGGTGAATAATTTTTCTCAGCTTCAAGTGAAAGTACTATGAAGTGATCCGGAAATATCTGAAATGCAATTGAATGGAAAGGAGTGGAATAAGAAATGAAATTTTTAAAAAATCTCAATCTACTACTAAGCACATGCTAATACGTAAGTGTGTTGAAATAGTGTATGAGTTTAGATAATATATTTTCTTTAATACGTAATTAAGGTAGCACAAATTAGAAGATAAGCAGTAAAAAGTTAATGTGCCCAAAACAGACTTGGACTGCCCCCTCCCATGTGCCAGCGCCATGTTAGGACGCATTTTCTCTGACTCCTGGACCTGTTCATCTTTCCTTCATATCAATTTCTTGGGCAGTGAGAGCTGGGACAGAGATGGACAGGTCGGGTAACATTGCTGTGAACTGTGAATGGAGGACACTGAGATGTTGTCTTGGTTTGAAAGACAGATGTCTGCCAGGGAAAGCAGAAACATTCCTAGAAAGTAATTCCCTCCCTCCAAATTATTATAACTTCAAAATTACACAGCTTCCAGGCAAAAATATGGGAGAAGTAATAACAGTTATTTACTAGGAAAAAAAAAAATATATATATATATATATAACAAGACAGAACCACCACCACCAACACAATAAGAGAAGTTTCTCACCTGCGCAAGATTTCGCAAGATGTCATTTCCTTTCCTGAAGGGATAAATTTCCTTTCTTGCGATTTCAATGAGGATCAATTGGGCAAGCTTCGGTCCATTTCCCTGCACTTCATGTCATCCCATTCGCTTTTATCGTTTTCACTTCCTTTCAGAATTTTCTCCCTTTTTCTTTTTAAGTATTTCATTTAATAAATTTCTTCTGTCTCTTTGTTCACCTTTCTTCCCTGTTTTCAGGATTTGAATTTGAATGATTTTGGCAAGTTTCTCTCCTTTTCTCTGCAACTCACNTATATATATATATAACAAGACAGAACCACCACCACCAACACAATAAGAGAAGTTTCTCACCTGCGCAAGATTTCGCAAGATGTCATTTCCTTTCCTGAAGGGATAAATTTCCTTTCTTGCGATTTCAATGAGGATCAATTGGGCAAGCTTCGGTCCATTTCCCTGCACTTCATGTCATCCCATTCGCTTTTATCGTTTTCACTTCCTTTCAGAATTTTCTCCCTTTTTCTTTTTAAGTATTTCATTTAATAAATTTCTTCTGTCTCTTTGTTCACCTTTCTTCCCTGTTTTCAGGATTTGAATTTGAATGATTTTGGCAAGTTTCTCTCCTTTTCTCTGCAACTCACTTCATCTCAGTACATTTCATTGCAATCACTCTCTTTCCAAATTTGCTTTTTTTTTTTCCAATTGCTTTTTATTTTCTCATATCTCCTCTCTCGAATCANTTCACTTCCTTTCAGAATTTTCTCCCTTTTTCTTTTTAAGTATTTCATTTAATAAATTTCTTCTGTCTCTTTGTTCACCTTTCTTCCCTGTTTTCAGGATTTGAATTTGAATGATTTTGGCAAGTTTCTCTCCTTTTCTCTGCAACTCACTTCATCTCAGTACATTTCATTGCAATCACTCTCTTTCCAAATTTGCTTTTTTTTTTTCCAATTGCTTTTTATTTTCTCATATCTCCTCTCTCGAATCATTGTTCCACTTTGTTCTCTGATTTGAAGATTTCAATGAAGATCAATTCGACAATTCCTTGATTTCTTTCATGGAAATGAAATCTTGCAATATCAGTATAATTTCATAAAATTTTGGCTCATTTCAGTGCACTTCATGTCATTACATTCCATTTCTTTCAATTTCAATTTCAATTTCAATTTCAATTTCAATTTCAATTTCAATTTCAATTTCAATTTCAATTCAATCTATTTCAATAATTTAACTTCTGCTTGGAATTTTCATTTAAAAAAAAGCATATCTCTATATTTTCTTTCTTGTCTTTTCTTTTCACTTCATTCCTTGATTTCTCATTTCATTTCAGGTGCACATAAGTGTAGAAGATGGCAATTTCATTTCAAAATGGTTGTCTGACTGAAGAACATTTCTCACCCCTTGAAGTACTTGTAGAAATGGAATCTCCTTGAGATTTCTTGGTAGAGAGTGATGTTTTCAAATATTACTGCTTACTTAATGTAAATTTAAAATTAATATTAAACATGAACTTGCACAGATTTTTAGGTAACAGCACAAAAATCACTGATGCTTTTCTCCTTAGAGAAACAAAGACAAGATATCAGGTGTTAACAATTGTCAAAATACTCATAAATATGACATAAAACTGGAAGAACAATGAGTTATAAATCAAAACAGAGAGAACAGTGGTATAATGATGTGGTTAAGAACCTGCACACCTAAGGGGTTTAAGATAGGAACAGGTGAATCCAGTAATAAAAGTACTATCAAGTAACTCTCATTATACAGCATTTGTGTTAGTGGGTGTCTTGGGGTGATTTTATGCTATGCATTTCCCTATCATCTGCTTATTGCCCAGGAAAGGGTCCTGTAACTTTAAGCTGGGTCCAGGTGGGAGGTGGGGTCTGGGGAGCTGGGAACTTCAGTAAGGTTTGTGTTTAAACCCTCACTCCTCTAGGTGCCTGCTATTGCAGCAAGAGGTGAGTTTGCATTTCTGTCTCTAGCTAGCTTGGCTTGTGTTAGTTAGGGAAAAAGAAGCTTTTTCTCCGGACTGTGATAGCAATCCTCAGCAGCTTCTGTTTCTTTTTCAACTCTTCAGGTTGCTTTTTTGTCTGAAAATCAGACCACCTTCAGGGGAGACATTCGGTGGGACCTGTGGGGAGCCACCAGACTCTGCCCAGCCCGGACTTCAGGAGAAGCTAAGCCAGAGCCAGAAGGTACTCTAAAATCCACCAGCTTCCTCCACAGAGAGGAGGTTCAATATCCTTTTTACCCCATGCCCTGTGGGCACTTTGTTAAAATAAACAGTTTTTTTCATTTTCAATCCAAGAAATTCCGTTTGTGTGGTGGGGGAGGGAGTGCTGAGAACTGTCTCTCTTTAGGGGAACATTCATTCCAGAGCGTTCTGTCCTACACTTGTCTCAAAGTCGGGACAGTGGGGAAGATTACATTTTCCATAAAATGGGAGATTCATGTGTCTCTGACTTCTTATAGGAGTTTTTCACCTTATTTCACGGGTCCTTTCAAAAATGTTTCTTTTGGGTTTTGGCATCTAAAAAGTTAATTTGTCAGCAAGAGAAGAGGGGCTGTTCTTTGGGTCTAATGTTATGATACTGAGTGTCTCAAAATGAGCAATAAATTACATAACTAATAACAGTTGTTTTAGGGTCCTTTCCATTACCCTATGGAGAGGAAATGTTGGGTGTGTGCTGATTATAAAGAAAATCCATCTGCTAATCAGCACAATGCGCATCTGAACATCAATATAACAGCTCCCAGATATTTGAGTAGTGTCCTTATGTGACGTTAAAAAAAAGATTTTTATTCCAGGCTTAAATGAGAGCTCCAAAATATAAATGATGGGAGTGGAGGGCTGATGGAATTGTAGAAGCCAGCTTTAGATCTCTTAAAGGCATTTTCTGTTTGACAGCTTCTACCATAGTTCCTGTGTGAGACCATGGGGCATATGAACATGTCAACGTGTTCATTTCTGATTGGATTGTTTTGTAAATCTTGCATTTGAAGATCCTACCGATTAAGAGTTTCAAAACACTACATCTGAACCTACTTCAGCAAGATGTGTCCTTAGAGGGAAAAAAGCAGAAACAGTTCTTCACTGGAGGCAGCAGCCAATACAGAAATGTAATGTTAGCCAGAGCACTGTGTCATAGTGTTGCAAGAAATTCAGAAAGAATGAGATGGGGGACACTAACTAGAAATAATAATGCAAAAATTGGTAACTTTTTTGGATGACATTGCCTTTGAAGACATTCTACTTTTGACAAAACAGCCGGCTTATATTTAAAAGCATCTGCAGTGTCATGTCCTTCTCTATTACACAGAACCATCACTGTTAATAATACAAAATTCAGCCTCCCTGTGAGTTTAGTATAATGTGAAAAGCTCACTGATAGGAGGTTCATTAATTCCAAGGAAGGGCAAGTGCTCTCATGACCTAAGTCTCATGACTTATATTTCTGCATTACAGGAAGAAGCTTCTTCTCAGCAGGTGACAGCATCATTGCAAAGACTTAAAATCTATTGCAGTGTTGTCCACATTTGGTTTTCCTTCTTTTATTTTTTCTCCCTATTCTTCCATCTTTCAAACTTTACAACAGCTACTTTCGAGACAGATTGGAATGATACTCTCCAAGAAGCAACTGCCAATATGATTCTTCTTTCTACCATTTTTATACTTCTTTCATAATTTTTATTTTCTCCATGTTTTTTAACAACCTATTTATAGAGAAAAATTCCATACCAGATACTTCTGTTTTCCCTGTGGAGACTATTTAAAAAGTTCAGCAGAAGGTGGTGCAGTTGCTTAATGGTATATTTTTAAATCCATTTCTTACCTGTCTCATTGCACTTTCCAAATATTACAGTATGTAACTGCAACAGATGCAAAGAAAAACAAAGAGTTGACAGGTGAAAAATTCAATACGGTGAAGAAAATATGGAGTATTCCTATCTTGAACTGGGAAATTTGGGGAAGTCCCATGTTATTACAAGCACACTGCCCTTTCTTTGAACTTCTCCATTCACTACTCCACCAAGAGGGAGACCTACTTTTGCATCCCTTGAACACAAATTACAGCAACTCTGCCCCTTTACCAGCCCTGAGACAGGCTGATGATGGTGACTCTTCAGGTTGAGAGATGCTCTTGAGTGGTTAATGGCTGTTTTGTTCCATAAATGTGCCAAGAGAACTTGGTAGCTCAAGGAGGCAATTCATGGGACTCATTTTAGTTGTCTGTTTAGGATAAGAAGAATGATGCCCTGGAAATTATTACATCTCTCTACTGACTGTAATGGAGTCCTTGGGGAACTAACTCATATACAGAGCCAAGGCTGTGCTATGGCAATTCAAAAGGACATCAGCTGAAATGAATCCCAGTGTGTGCCTTTTAAAGCCAGAAAAAATAGCAACTTGTATTGTACAGAGGAAGCCTGAGTTTAGTGAGTCCAGCTGAGTATAGAGGGAAAACTTGCACTTGTGTAGCAGCTCTGGCCTACCAGAGGTCTCACAGCTTGAAGGAGCTATGGTCACACATTTGTAGGTTGCCAGATACAACAGGATTAACAGATTGATAATTCTCAGATCAATATAGCCATTTTTGTTGATAGCAAAATCTTATTAATAAGTTGTTTCACTGTTCCTGTTCTATTTCTTCCTTTCAGCAGTCACGTTTGAAGGTGTTTGTTCTGTAGTATCTGTATTTTCCCAGACTGATCATGAAAACTCACCATCTCTGTCTCCTTTGCTAGTGTCACCTATTCCCTTCCTTACCTTGATCCTCGAGTTCAGTTTCACAGATGCAGTTATTCCCTGCACCCTCTCAACTCTGGGACCAACCCAGGTTACTACAGAGGGATTGCCTTTTCCCACTTCCAACTTAGATGATACCAGAATATTAGAAAAAAGCAAGGCAGCCCTTCATTTAATCATTGGAAGAAAGAGGAGACCGAACTTTCCCTGGATGTTCAAAGTACGTTTTCTTCTGTGCTTTCTCTGCTGGTGCAAAACATTGGGTTTTTTTCCTGAAGAGGTTGGGGTGAAATGGGATAAGCTTTGAAGGTTCCCGAAAGACAGGTGAGAAAGTTTGTAAGAACTGTACTGGCACTTTGTGATTTCCAGTGAAGCAAACAAACACTGAGAGCTCCACACTTCTGAGCTGCAATCTGGTTAATATCTTTGAGCCTCTGTTTTGCAGAGTTATAAAAGCAGGGATATCAAATAAGACGATTCAAACTACTGGAAAATGTTTTGGAAAATCTAACTGGATTTCCAGTAACTCTGTTAAAAACATTTCTGGCATCATGCTTGTCCAAAAACCAAGAAAAAATATCTTCAATGTCAGTAACTTGCAGTATATCACCTATTACTTTTCAGAACCATATTCTGGGGATCAAAAAAAAATTTATTTTTTTTTCAAGATCTTAGTAACAGCATTCAAATCATTATTGAAAATGCCAGGAAAAGCCATGGAGAATGAGAATATTCTGCCTTCTGCAAAGAGAAATTACCACAGATAGAAATTACCACTGTCCGCACATGCCAGTAAAATGTCCCTTTGAACTGTGATGTAAAGTGTGGAGATGTTATTGAAATTGAAGTTTTTGGGATGATATGTATTAATAGATGTAGAATTTTGAGAAGATTGGTAGTAGTCTTGTTATTACGGCCTTCTGCATATATCATATATAGATAAAGAATATTTGTCAGGAGAAGGTCTTGTATTGGATTACCATATAAACTGGAATAAACTTTTGGCCTCAGGGCAAATATAATTAAAAAGTAAGAAAGCAAAGAAGCTAAAATAATTTATTTACTTAATGCTGAAACAGTTATGTTTTTCATAAATATTTTGTCCTTGTTTTATCTCAATATCAGCCTCAGAGCGATAATAGGCTCAAACAAAATCATTCAACTAGTTTGGTTTCCAGAACTGGTGCAGTAAGTGAAAAGAATCTAAGCCTAATTATATCAGCAGTGTCTCATAAAATTATTCAATTCGCATAAAAATACATTCATTGTAATTTTGTCTTTGGGACCAGGCAGTATTCTCTGTCCTATTTCATTTCAACTTCTTTTTAAAATCTAAGTGCCTGAATCTTTCTCGAACCTCACAGTCTTCAGTATGGAGGACAGCAAGTAGATCTGCCCTCTCAGAGTACAAGATTCATGTTATGTGTCATCTGTAATCTGACTTTTTCCTTTTAGGGGTCAGCAGTACAGCTGATGAGAAGTTTTCTGGTGGAAAAAGTTTGATCAGTAAGCACTCCGAAGTCTCCAGAGCTCCAGAGTTATATAATAATAGTATTTCCTCTGTATCTTTACATGAAAATTCACTAAAACCATGTTACTAGCTTAATTTCAATTTTTTCTACATTCCCCTCTAGGTTCTCATAAATGAAATAGGTATACATTTGGTGTATGTATATTCCACAATGCATTTATATTCTGTATTGCCTATAAACATGGAGTAATTTTGCTGTGATTCACACCAGTAAGACTACATAGGCATCAGGGTAGAGTTCATCATATGGTATTTCAAGGATGCTCTATGTTCATCAAATGGTGAAGATCTAATCTAGGAGATCTCTGTCCTCAGTCAGATTCCAAAGCCATCTGGCCACAGTCCTGCTGAACCTCATGCCAAGGTCACCAAAGTTACCTGCTTTGGTAATGAAGTTGACCTAAATGGTCTCCTGGGCCTTCTCCAATTGGAGGCATGTTGTGTTTCTGTGATACAACATGGGCAAATGTGGCTAAAATCTCCCCTACTGAATTGGCTCAAATATCTGTCATAAAAAAAGGGCTGTATCACTGCTCCTAGGTTGCTGCTGCCTGGCTGTTTCAGCAGTTGAACTACTGAACAAAGGTCTCCCTTTTGATACTAAGAACTAAGTATACAACTGGAGATATTACTTCTGATTGGATTGCAACTCTGCCCAACATTATCAGGAGCCAGGACTCAGCTCTTCTGCTCCTGTAGTGATCTGGACTTTTATGCAGGGCCGTGTGTTGAATGACAAATAGCAAGGTCAAATTTCTTCTCCTTACCCCAATGATGAACTTTAGCTCAGCTACCTATGAAAGTAAGGCAACAGCAGGCTGGTGGTAGCTGTTGTTTCCATTCTGCTAAATTTGTGTAATTTAGATAATAAACAGTGATAACATTTCCTGTAGAGGAAAATTTTAATGTTATTTTACTTTTTTAAGCATGGAGAAGAAAATAAAACTGGATAAAACTCATGAGTTTTATACTATGCTCATTAAAGCTTTAACTAGGGTTAGGCTTAAAATTTTTGTTGTCTTACTCTTTTGAGCGTGCAGAAGAAAATACAACCGAATTAAACTCATATGATTTTTACCATGCCAATGAAAGATCTAAGTCAAGGCTTCAGTCATGACTTCTGTAATTAACTACTAATCATAATGGCCATAAAAAGGAGGGAAGAAACTATTTTCCCAACTATTTTTCCACATACTTGAAAGTGGCAAGATCATTTTGACTCAAATTCTCATAAAAATATAGCCTCTGGCAACAAGTCAAATTCTTAGCCTGAAAGGTTTTGAAATGATTGACAGAATTGACATGATCCATTCTTCATAAAATAAGACAAAAGAGTACTCACAGGCCCTATAAGTACATCCAGCTCAAGCAGGCTAAACCCCTCTATTTTTAAGTATAACTGTGAACTAAGCAAACAGACCAGTGAAATAAAAGCCTGAAAACTGATCTTTTCACTAACTGTAACCTGAGACCGAGCTTAACTGTGTACTTTAAACAAACATTGCATAATAGAGCATATATTGAAGCTTAAGTGATATTTTAGATTAGATATTTTATTTATGCATTACAGGATAAATATTGATTCTGGCTACACTTCTGTGACCTGAGGCCAAGTTAAAATGAAGCCTTTAAAGAATACGAATCATAGAACAGACCAAAGTAGCATTTATCCATATGTACTAGGTACAAGTGTGGACAACAGAATATCCAGCATATAGTGATAATTCCTCAAAATTGTTTCCTAGTCTCCAACAATGTGTCACCTAAAGACATCTTGAATCTGAAAGTTCTTGTATTTCACAGCCCTCTGATAATTTATCTTCCATGAGGTGGTTGCTGCCCTTTGAAAGCTTCTTAGCTTTCTTTAAGGCAGTGTCCTGCAGCAGGGTTTTCCTTGTATTGGTTGCATACTTTCAGTGTCGCTGCGCGCGGATGTCGAA
>VZTJ01004181.1:66369-115500 GCA_013397795.1 Orthonyx spaldingii | reverse complement strand
GCAAGCAAGGAAGCAAGCAAGGATATATAAGTATGGCTTGCACATAATTTTGACAAAGACTGTAATTTCACTCCTTTTAAGATCTTCCATTTAGGTGCTCAAACCCGATTACAATCATTAACAATCGGTGTCTCATGTGTCACTTCTTTGACAGATGACAAATGTCTGAGAGTAACAGCAAATACTGTCACGGTAAAAGAGGATTTTGTCTTTCCATCAGATCCCTGAGCTATACTGCACAAGTGCTGAAATCAGCACTAAATTAACATTAGAGTAATTGAGTAACTTCTCCCATAGTAGACTATGGAGCTTTTAGTTTCAACTATTCCTCAGAAAACCTGAACACAGACAGAGCCTGCAGCATCACGGTGATAGATTCCCTGGAGGAAATCTCCTGCCACAAGCTCCCATGCATACAGATGGGATGCATGTCAGCTAGAAGCTCTCCATCTAATCTCCATCTTGCAGCAACAGAAGCAGGATCCTTATGCATAACAGTCACAAGCACTCCAATGCCTCAAAAAGCGATCATTCAGTTAAAATATTAAAACTTAATAGTAATTTGAATAGTTAAATATTAATAGTTTGATTTGGAAGGAGAAAAAAGGATTTCTTCTGATACTAATTTGACCCTGCATCCTAGGTGACAGCATGAAAAAGATGCCAGGTGAATAAAATTAGTGTAACAAAACAATTGCCTGGAACCACAAATTGAATTTCAATGGGATACCTCATGCTACTGCAACTCAAGGAAGTCATCTTGTGAGACACGCCTCACTGGATTCACATGCAGTTCAAAAAATTAAGAGAATAGACATGCATTTCAAATATTTATTAAGGTCAACAAGGAATAATCTTACAGCTGAAAAATTGTATATATACAGTATTGTTTCTTTTCACTCTGCTGTAATAAGAAGAAAGTAAACTTTTTCAGCCAGAAAAAGCTTTTCTAATTGATAGGGCATCCTAAAAAGTATTCACACTGAGAAAGATGAACGACATGTCACCAAGTCTTGTCACCAGTGACCATACCAACACTGGCAAAACTGCTGTATTTTCCAACAACTTTTGGAAAGCAGCCACACAAAACACAAAAGAACTTCAGTGCAGTTAACTCTGTGAGAGGCCTGAATTACAATGCATAGTTCCTACCCCTACTCATAACTGAAAGTAAGAATTCCAGCAAGGATTGTGTCTAGGCGTGGGCCTTCGGAAACAGCCCAGCACAGCTCAGCAGACCCCTGCTGGAGGGATGACAGTGAGGGAATACAAGGAGAAAATAAGCTTTGGAAGATCCCCCCTCTCCTTTTCACCAAAAACTGTGAATAAGTAACTGCGGCATAATAGAGACAAATGTGTCTCACAAATGGAGTGCGTTTGACATGGACAGATGACATTGTGAGACAAGCCTGTGGCAGCCTGTAGTGAAGAGTCAGCTAAACAAGGCATCTTCTGAACTTCAGTGTTTCCCTAAAACTTCACTACCCCTATGGAAGTGGCACATTTGGACTAGGTGAACCAATCACTAGTTCCAGATTCAAAGCAATTTCCACCTTTTGTTTCTAACACAAAGAACAGTGACAATCTTAGCTCGTGATTCTATTTTTCATTCTTTTTCTGAACAATTAATGGGGAAGGTTCATATTTTAGGCTTATTCTCTTTGAAATACTTACCTGGCATTATTACAGCCTGTGAAATTGTGTTGTACGGTTTTCAAAACCCTTTGAAAAGGAAACACATATTATTCTGTGATGCTGAGGGCCATTTCTTGCCTGAGAAGGCACAATGTGGGTTGTAGTATAATAATAATAAAAATTATTATTGGGGGGTTTTATTTTTTTTTTACATCAAGAGATGGTCATTAAGCACAGCAGGATGATCACCTCATCTTGGACAGGCTTTTCTCATTTTCTTGTAGGCTGGAAGGGATCACCACATCTTAGAGCAGTGCTGGTATGATAACCACTGGGCCAGGCACAGAAATACAACAGGATGAAAAGATGATGAGCAGCAATAAAGGGGAAAAAAAACCCCAAAATTGAAAACTGGGGGTCTTGAAACACATGTACAAAGGAAGAAAACTCATAACTCAGATTTCTATCAGTTGTACACTGAAAGAGAAGGCAGCAGGGGAATAAGATGCAAGTAAGTTTTTCACTTGTCATTAAGAAAAGATACAGGAGGACAAAGACATGGAACACAATACAATAGCATGCTAACAGCTTTAGACTCTCTGGAAAACGCAAACAAACAAAAAAACTCACTAAGGAGAAACAAATGTAACACATCTGGAAAAAAAGAAGAGTTAATATTGAGGCTCAGAAAGAATAAATTCTAGTGAAAAGTAATTGAGATTAGCTAGAACATAATATTTAACAGTGTTTTCTGTAAAGCCAGCAAGTGTATGCTTCATATGTTAAATAGTAACAGTGAAAAAGCAAGAATGCATCTCTACAAGAAAAAATGTAATTCTTACAAAGTTTTTCATATTCTTTCCAGTTATTATAAAAGATGAGATAGCTTTTAAATGGTGGAGGAGAACCAGGAGCATCATAGTCTGTACCAGATCACAAATGTCAGGAAACTACAGAAAAAATGGCGATGTCATCATTATACAAGGTCTGAAATTGATAGTTCACTAAGTCTAAACTTTCCTGCCCTCCCACTGCAGTTACACCGTTTAAGAGTTGTAATTTGACAACACTTATGGACAGAAAAAGAGAAGAAAAAAAAATAATAGAAGTTCACAAATATTTACTAAAGAAAAAAACCCTTGCAATAACATTTTGTGTGCTTTCCATATTCTACTGTTAAACTAAGGTAACTGATTCACAAAAATACTACGATACTCAACACACTCTTGAAGTATCTTGAGGGATTCAAATGGAAACGTCTAATTATTATTGGTGGTGGTGGTGTTCAATACTCTCCAACTGTTATTCTCCTTTAACTGAGGGTAGGTATGGATTAGTTCTTAGGAACAAATCCTTCCCTGGGAGGGTGGGGAGGCCCTGGCACAGGCTGCCCAGAGAAGCTGTGGCTGCCCCATCCCTGGAAGTGTCCATGCCCAGGTTGAACAACCTGGTCGAGTGAAAGGTGTCCCTGCCCAAGGCAAGGGGGGGTGGGATGAGATGATCTTTAAGGCCCTTTCCAACCCAAACTATTCCAACATTCCTTGTTGCATCTTAACAGACTGGTTTACATCACAGCAAGTTCACCTAATCTGATTAGATATTTCATAGTAACCTGACTGCCCTTCCAGACACAATTTTACTTTTATCATCTCTAAAGCAATCACATTTTCACATTAAGCTTAAAATCTAAGGACACTGAAAATAATGTATTGTGGCCAATTTAAATTATACCAACAAATAGCATTTGACGGATTTAAACAGATAGCAGCAATTATCTTCCTCTTTGTAGAGCATGAAAGTGATAAAAATGATTATTTCTTCAAGATCACTATAATATTCACGTATCTACTTAACTTTTTTTCTTGGAAGGCCTCATTTGTTTTCTTTAGCATTGAATAAAAATATTTTAAAGATTATTATTATTCAGTACTTACGAGAAAATTAATAGCAGCTACGACAAAGGTATGCAAAATGAGTAACAGAATGTAGAATACTCTTACCCAGTACTAATAAAAAGGCTGTCTTGCTTAGTGAAATTAAAGGAGGAAAAAATCAGGGTGGACAGACAGAAACAGTCATTTTACAGAATAGGTCTAACTGATAAAATACTTTAGGCGGTATTGAATTTAAGTCAAATAATAATCAAACCAGCAGCCCCTTAATGAACATGAACAGCGCAAATCATCTTGCTGGCTAGGACTTAATTATGAAATTATTGATTCTTATGGTTCAAGGAACAAAATGATCATTAGATGGAACCAAGGAAAGGGATTCCTTCTATGATGTATTACAGTTGCAGGGAGGCCTGCATTTTCTCTGAAACAACCAACTTTGCTGACAGAGAATAAATACTAGGTCAACTGCAGGTCAAGATGCCAGGTTCTAATAAAAAGGCAATTCATTTTATCTGAAATAAAAGAAACCCACGGACTTTGCTATCTGAAGAGCTCTTAAGCAGGAGGGTATCCAAGACTGCCGTCTACAACAATGGGCCTTCTAACTTACACCACTTTAATTATTTGTTCTTGGTGAATTCAGCTAATAAAAGACCAAGTTTACACTGGGCTTGGCTGTGGGAAGTAGGAAGAATGGGAAGTTGGCCTTCCTGCCTTCATCTGAGCCCAGCTGAGGCAGTACAGGATGACTCCAAGTCATTCCAGCAGGTGTCACACAGGACAAGACTGAGTTTGCACTCCATACTCTCCTCCTGCTGTGTGACAGCACAGAAACCTCTTTCTCGTGAGAAAGAATCTATTTGTTTATGTAAACTAAGATAAAGGTGTTCGAGCTCTCATGAATCCAGGTGGCCAATTAGCTGTGGGAGGTGTACAGCTAATGGCCAATCAAGTGAGAGTCCATTTTGTATATAAAAGCTGAATTTAATAAATAACATAACCTCTTTTGCCACTTGATCTCGAGTTCTCCTTGTTTCAACATCGGCTCAACAGCAACACTGCTGATTCTTCACTAACACAGAAAGCGCACTGTGGATACCAATGGACCATGTAAATACAGACATCACTAAGGCAAAAGGATGGATTCATGTGCAGATGGATTCAAATGCAGACCCTTCAACTACTGCATTTGCATTTTTCTTTATTAGGAAGACTTGAGTAAAAGGATGCTCAGAGGGCTGGGGCACCTCTCCTGTCAAGATAGGCCGAGTGAATTGGGGCTGTTCAGCCTGGAGAAGAGAAGGCTCTGGGGAGACCTTAGACTCCCTTCCAGCACCTAAAGGAGCTACAAGAGAGCTGGAAAGGGACTTTGGACTAGGACATGGAGTGACAGGACACAGGGGAACGGCTTCAAACTGAAAGACGGCAGGTTCAGATTAGGTATCAGTAAAAAATTCTTTCCTGTGGAGGTGGTGAAGCACTGCAACAAGTTGTCCAGACAAGTCGTGGATGCCCCATCCCTGCAAGTGTCCCCATTAGTGTTTCACTTCTAGCAGCAGCAACAAGGAAAAATGTAAAGGAACCTACATGATCAGATGCCACATACACCTTATTTGATCTTGCAGAAGTTAGAGGCCCCAGATCCAGTGAGAGAAGAGTCCCTTGGACTGTGGATTTTGAACTTTCTCTGAGGAATGGAATAAATCTAGCTTCCTAAGTGTGGAAGGAATCAATCAAAAGATTTTTGTAAGTGATTTAACATGCCAGCCAGAGAAACAGGGAATGTGGTTTACATACATTTAACTACCCTCATATGAACATCAGAGGGTTTGTGGGACTCTTAAAAGCATGAGAATCACGTAAAAGTGTACTGAGCAGGCAGTACTGGCACATTCAAAGAAGAGCAACTTTATATGCTGGGGTAGAATGGGACTACATTTTAAATGTCTTTGATTTATTGCAAAGCCATATTTGTAGCCTAATTATAATAGAGGATGCAGTTCAGAATTGGATAAATACCAAGGAATCTATCTGAAACTAAGTCTCCAAAGATCAGAGGATTCCTCTGCCCCTTTGGGGAGCGTGTGTGCCTAAATATGCGCATTCTTAATTTACTGTTTGAAGAAGAAGTTGCTGTGTCAGATGTTCCACAAAACACCACTTTTAACATTTGTGCTATTTTGAAAGCAAAAGGCCAACAACAAACCAGCCAAAAACTTGCATAAAGGATAAATGTTGGTAGACAGTTCAGCATTATGAAAAATTGTATTCATTAAACTTTATGAAATAGAACCCTCCGTTATGAGAAGCACAAAGCAGACTAAACCAAATCCCTATGATCCTGAAAACACGGACACTTTTCTTCTTCATAAATAAATAGGAAAAATGTATTTTTCCCTTAGAGGCCATTAAGCCGTCTCTCCATTGACATCCTTATCCTTTGCTTGGCAGCCCTGTTTTCCGGCCCCTTCTGCTATCATCTGGCATACCAGGAAAGCCTTCCCCAAAACACCTGATTATCTCAGTCTAGCAGCATGAACTGTATTTTCTAAAGATGAACTTTATTTGTAAACTCTGAAAAGAAAAATCTAAGCACACAGAAACTGCAATATGCAGAATAGAATAAAATTCTAATTTATGCACAATTAGCAAGATTGTGTCATTCATTTGCCCAGCTCTGTCCCGCTTCTCTGACAACGAAGAATAAGAGCTATTTCTGTGAGAGTCATAAAAATCTCCAGTTTGAGCAATTATTACATGCAATCATGTAACTAAATAGGAGGCTTCATACTGGGAGGCAAAAAGCCTACAGTAGAAAGCATGAAAATATTAACTACAAAGTGATAGATCAAAGCACCTCTCCTTCCCCCCATCGCTGTGCTATTCCCAAAGGCTATATTTCTTAAGGACCAAGCAAGTCTGCTTGCCAGTGTCAGCTCCTCTACACTCTTCAAAATTACTTCACAAGTATTTCAGAAAGGCAACACTACCAGATTTATGGTTACTGATTAATGGTTACAAATACAGAAAACAATCTAGGAATCTAGAGGATATCTAGTTATCAGACACACTGACATTCACCTGCAGTATTACCCATACTATACCTCAATATTCTAGCTCACAGACAGAACATAAGGGTCCTCCAAAACCAAAATTAGACTCTCCATAAAGAGACAAATTGCACTGCACACCTTCAGACCCACAGGCACTCTGCCCCATCCCCTTAATGTACGTATTTCTGCTGAAAAAAGCATTTTTTAACTTATCTGTGAACATGCAGAACCAGCAAAGCACGAGCTGGACGATCTACAATGCATTTCTAAACAGTGCTTACACCAAACCCCAGGCACTTCAAACAAATTATAGATGTCCATCATCGAACCAGGGTCCTAAGGTCTTTTCAGTATCTCAGATGGTGATCCTTTGATCACCTGTATACAGTAACAGACACTCAAGAATCAATAGTTGTTAATAAAATATTAGCTTTCTCCCAATCAATATGCACACAACTATGAAATATTCAGCACAGGTATAAAAATGAGACCATAGCAAAATGAGAAGTGTTAATACATTGTTTCATTGTGTATAAATGCAGATCTACATTTTAAAAAGTTAAAAAAAGAGGCATGCTAATGCCTTTGTCACACATATTTCTCACTGTCAGAAAAGCCCATCAGACATAAGCACCATGAACTTTATGGAAAATGTTCTGTTCAGCTTAACAAGCTTTGTAGAATTCCTTTGTTTCATAAGTAAAAGTCTTACTTTGGAAATCATAAATCCAAGAAGCAAACACAAAGATACAACAGCAGAGCATAAAAGTGCTGCACATTTCACAGATATGTCACTCCTAACTCGGCAGGCTGTTTTCATCCACCTCAACACATTGCTTTTCAGGAGACAGACACTTGTCAAATCCAAATAAATATATTGCAAGTTTATGGCCTTTCTCGAGGTCCAGTGATTGCACCCCTGATCATTCCCACCATTCCTTAAATTGAAGTCATCAGAATTTGGCACTCCTATGAGCCAATGTGAATGAGCTCCTCTTCCTCTGTAGAGGATTTCTTTGGAAGAAATGCATGTGTACGTGCCACACTCTGCAGAGCCTTTGGTCACATAGGAGACACACGCTGCAAGATACACACAGGCATATTGGAGGAGCATTTCAGCCTTTTATCCTAATATTTTCCAGCAGCCATGTGCTCATTATTACTCAAATCAGACAAGCCACAGAATCTATTCAAGCACCAAAAGCAAACACTATAAACATGCTGTACTTGGCCATTAGTCATCCAACAGCTCTTCTTTGTAGAGCTGAACAATATGTTTGGACAGAGACAAGAGGACACAGCATGGCAAACAGAGAACTCAACTCCTGTCCAGCATGGCCAGCACTGGGCCTGGCTATCCAGCCTTTGGAAAGAGACATTAACACAGCCTGGGACTCTGAGAATCAGTACGGGATGTTTAGGCCACATCTCTCTGTCTGACTTGGCAACCTCACACACACGGCACCTCTTCTTACCTGGGACCATTCTTTAGAGCATCCTCCTTGACACACAACAACAATCTTGCAGTTCAATGTGAAAAGTATTTCTGTAAGACACTGAAAGTCTGGGGGCAAAGACTCAGAATTTTTTCAAAAGAAAACGTGAAGTTATAAAGAGAACCCACTTGAAGTATTGTTGTACTGCTCAGCCCCAAAACTAAAAAAAGGTTTTTAGGTTTCAGATGAGGACAATAAAGCACACTCATGAAAAGATATTTCAAATATTAAAATGGAGTGCAAATAGAAAGGTCAAAGCATTCTTTGTGCTCACTGAGAATATGACAAGAGGTGACAGGCTTAAATTGTAGCAAGAGATTTAAGGGAGCCATTAAGGAAACCTTTCTAAACGACTGAGTAACAGGGACATACACACAAAAGGGGGATTAAAGTTTTTCCCTCATTGAAATTGTTTGTGTTTTTTAAGAACAGATAAGACAAAGGATGTTTCAGAGCCCATGGATCCTGCCTTGAGGAATGGTGAGCCTGATGCCCTTCACTATGATTCAGTTACTTCCTTGATTTAGGAGAGTTCAATTCTGTGTCTGAAGAACAAAGAGTTTGTTACAAATGGTATCTAGAAACAGAACACAGACTGGGAAATTTTTTACTTGTTTGGAAAAAGGAGATGACAAACCCTGGCTGTTAGATCTCCAAAAAGATCAGAACTTGATTGAGTAAACTCCTTCCCAAAAGCAAGTTGCACTCCTTAAGGCATTCACACTTACTGTGGAAGCAGATGACTAAAACATGAGAGCTTTTTGCTTCCAGCCACTGGCATCGATCCTGCAGCTGCTGCATGTTTGTGAGATAGCATGTTCCCACTAAGAAATTAGTGTGGTAGCTCTCTTTCTATGCCTCACCTCACTGGTTGTTTGTAGTAATTACTACATTTAGGAATCAAGAATTCTCATGCCATAAAATGGATTTAATCCGATTGTATCAAGGAGAAATCCTGCAGTAAGAGAGCTCAGGACAAATGCTGATCAGGAGACACAGATAGTCCTTGATGTTTCTTTAGATAGACAGCTTCATTCATGAATCTTGACTGAATATTAAACCAATGATATTATTTTTTAAGCTTAAGATTAATGCTAAAGTTTATGCATAAGCATGAACACACATAGACAAAATAATTTAGAATACTGCATTTTTGTGATAGCTTATATACCAGCACAAAAGGCTGCAGCTAAGAAATCATGTAAAAATGCTAATTATGCCTAAGTCAAGAAATACAACCATCAGCATGATTTGTGGTCAGCTGCTTAATTAATTTTAGTATTAATAAAGTTACAGAAAATCAATGTGTCAAAAGGACTTGAAAGGATTACCAACTGCTCTGGACAAATTAACAACATTTCCATGCCTAGAGCACAGGAAAGCAAAAAAACCGTTTAATTAAACTATTTACCAGTGAGGAATTTAAATCACTGTAACTATTGCATTTTTAGTACTTTTTTCACCCTCAGATTGAAAGCACTTAGGAGCAAATAACATTCAGTTTTCTAATGCCATTTTTTTAAAGGAAGGAGTGTTAAAAATGTTGCAGTTAAACCCAGTAAGCCCATAAAATGAAGGTGAAGTCAGGAACAAAAGAATGTAACATGGCATTTAAAATTAGAGGACTGGGGAATAATTCAACTCCAATGCAACAAAAGATGTTACAAAACTGCATGGAAAAAAGAAGGAGAAGATTTAAAACATGAAGGCCATGTGGTTACTCAGGGCTCATGCACACTGTGCTTCAACAAACTGCTATTGTTTCTTGTGAAAATGTCAATATCTATAAAAATAAACATCACTGTTCACTGAATTCTTGCTGCTCTAAGTCTGTGTTTTTCCCATATCTAATTTATCTGACTCTTTACTAGACTCCCCAGTGCTTGTCACTGTCTCTGCATGAATTTGGGCAAATACTCCAATTCTCTGCTCCTCAGCTTCCCTTTTCCAAAAGATCAATTAAATACTTATCAGGCTTCAAGGGATGCATTGAGAAGCCACATTATCTATGTTAGTACAGCATTCTCTGACAATACAAAAGAATCAGCCTTTTTAGTAGTATTAAAAACAGAGCTCCCCTATGGCAACAGTGCACCAGTTATCTCTCTGTGGGACTTATCTAAAGCCAAAATGAATGCCATTGAAAGCTCTCTCCCATGTTAACGGGGTTTGAGCCAAAACCTGTGTGACTGTCAGTCAACTGATGGGGAATTGCTCAGTTTTTGTTTTCCTGGACTGATTTAATACACTTCCAGTCTTCTGCTTACTTGTCCTGCAGAGCGAAGAAACGCTCTCGGATGCAGGCAATACCCACCGGCGCATGGATCACCTGCTGCTGAGCTTGGCCAACAGTCCTCCGAGGGACTTGAAACAAATGTTTCTGCATTTCAAGGCACCTCAAACTAAACGACATTTCCCTTCACAGTTCTGGGAACAGAGCTGCTATTGACTGCAGTTCAAACAAAAGAGCCCTACTTAACACCAGGAGCTAAGTCCTGCCCTGCCTTACAGCTCTTGACATTAAAGGACTCTGGAAAGGAGAGATCAGCGTAAAAATATTTCGTGTCCGCTGAGTTGACACAAGCAAAGTATGATCCATTCAGGTTGCCTTAGGACCAATTTCCAAGTGCATTTGGAAATGCCTGAGTGTTACCCTGAAGATGTGCAGTGAGAAGACACGCACACAGACCACAGCGAGGCTCCTAGAAAGACCACGGGCTGTCTTCAGTGTGTAGTGACAGAGTGGATTCCAAAGGGAACATATACTGGTGCCAAGCAGAATCAGGGGGGTCCAGAGCTGCCTGAGGTCCTCAGCTCCCATCAGACCTATTGTATTTAACACCTGACACCTAATCTATAAAAAGTGACATAACCATGACCCCAACCCCACTGATATTTTCATCATTTTCCTGGAAAAGTTTGGCAAGTTTGCTGATGACACCAAGCTGAGTGGTGCCCGCAGAGGGAAGGGACGCCATCCTAGAGGACCTTGACAGGCTTCAGAGGTGGGCACCTCAGAACCTCATGAAGCTCAACAAGACCAAGTGCAATGTCCTGCACCCAGGTCAGGGCAATCCCAAGAACAAACACATTCTCTCTGGGCAGAGAATGTATTGACAGCAGCCTTCAGCAGGAGGATTGAGGGCATCAGCCTGGAGAAGAGAAGGCTCCAGGGAGAACTTCTAGCACCTTCCAACACCTAAAGAGGGCCTGTAAGAAAGCTGGAGAGAGACTTTTTTCAAGGACACATAGTGACAGAACAAGGGGCAATAGCTTAAAACTGAAAGAGGGAAGGTTTAGATTAGACATGAGGAAGAAACTCTTTATTGTGAGGCTTGTGTGGCACTTGACACAGGTTGCCCAGAAAAGCTGTGGCTGTTCCATCCCTGGATGTGTTCAAGACCAGGCTGGATGGGGCTCTGAGCAACCTGGTCTAGTGGAAGGCGTCCCTGCCCATGGCAGGGGGAGGTGGAACCAGATGATATTTAAGGTCCTTTAGAACCCACACCATTCCATGATTCTATAAAAAATTATGTAGAATTAAGCAAGTGTATTGGATTTGCGTGGCCAGATTTTGGTAGCGTGGGAGCTACAGGGGTGGTGTCTGTGAGAAGCTGCCAGAACCTTCCCCCATGTCCAGCAGAGCCAAGGCCAGCCAGCTCCAGGATGGACTTAGTGCTGGCCAAGGCTGGGCCAATCAAGAATGATGGGAATGCCTCTGATAACAGATTTAAGAAGAAAAAAAAGTTATTGCTCAGATGTAATTGCAACCAGAGAAGAGCAGGGTGAGAATATGTGAGAGGAACAACTCTACTGACACCCAGGTCAGGGCAGAAGGAGGGGCAGGAGCTGCTCCAGTGCTGGAGCAGAGATTCCCCTGCAGCCCGTGGTGCAGCCCATGGTGAGGCAGCTGTGTCCCTGCAGCCCATGGAGGGCACGGGGATGCAGGGATCCACCCGCAGCCCATGGAGGAGCCCACCCCAGGGCAGGTGGATGCCTGAGAGGAGGCTGTGAACCCCTGGGAGGTCCATGCTGGAGCAAAATTCTGGCAGGGATCTGCTGACCTGTGGAGAGAGGAGCCCACACTGGAGCAGATTTTCTGGTAGGACTTGTGACCCTGTGATGGACTCACACAGAAGCAGGCTGTGTCTGAAGGACTACACCCCATGGAAGAGTGACCCACATTGCAGCAGTTTGTGCAGAACTGTTGCCTGTGGAATGATTACCATTGAAGAACTTCTTGGACAACTGTCTCCCATGGGAATAACCCCACACTGGAGCAGGGGAAGGACTCCTCTCCCTGTGCAGTGTCAGGAGCAGCATGTGATGAACTGATCTCCCCCATCTCCATCTCCCTGCACCCACTGGCTGGAGGACATAGAGCTCAGGAAGGAGAGAGGTGTTTTTAAGGTCTGTTTTTACTGCTCATTATCCTGCTCTGATTTGGTTAGTAATGAATTAAATTAATATTTCTAATTCAAGTCTCTTTTGCCCATGACGGTATTTGGTGAGGGATCGCTCCTGGTCGTTATCTCAACTAATGAATCTCTGTTATATTTTCTCTTCCCTGCCCAGGTGTAGAGGGGAGTGATAGAGAGGCTTTGGTGAATGCTTGTCATCCAGCCAGGGTCACCCCACTACGGCAAGATCCTAATGATATCCTTTAGAACAGCAAGACCTAAAGAGACCTCTTGCCCAAAACAAACCTGAAAACTATTCCACCACACACCTGTCTTCACTGCCTGCTGCCCCAGACTCGTGTTTTCAGCCAGCAGACAAATCTATCAATTCCCCAGCCCCAGCCTCTCACAAGAACAGCCTGTAACGCTTGTTTACTGACCTCCATGAACATCCAAGACTCTGCACAGCACTTTGCAAGTGCCACACCAAAAATAACAATGCTGCTTTCTCAAATGCTAATTTGGTTCACCAAGAAGAACAGTGGAAGAGGTCAGTAGATTAGATTTCAGGAACAGCACTATCTTTCAGAGTGACCATATTATCAATCGGCTGCATGAAAGCTTCTATTCAGGTCTTTTACAGCCACACACACATTGATTCTGGACATGAGGCCAAGTAACCCGCCCTTTGAGATTGACACTGCACAGATTTGCTGCATTATTAGTATTACTGTGGGGTCAACTGCACCACCTTGAACCTGACAGGTAAATCCCAGCAACAAAAACACAAAGGCATCAATTTTAGTAACAGCAAACAATTTCAACGTTTGTTCTAACCACAGCAGGAAATTTCTGTAGTTGAGCAGCCTTTCACAGATAGGGGAGGGGAAGAAGGGAAGAGCAGGGGAAAGGGTTTCTGATTTTTTTCCCTTGAAAATGAGATTTCTCAGAACTCTTGTTTCTCTATGCTTTAGGCACAACTTTCCTAATAACATGCTGCAGAAGAGCTTGTTCTGAAAAATGCACTACATTCAAAACTGAATGCTGCCTCAGAAACCCCACAGGATGCAAGTGATGGGACTTACAGGGTAACTTGTCAAAATCATTAGGTTTTCTTACTTCCTCTTCTCTATCCATACTGTATATCAAATTAGAATATGAACTCAAGATGAAGATTTATATTCTAAGACTTCTTCTAAATAATATATTTCTATTCTAAGACTTCTAAATAATATATTTCTATGTAACATCAATTTTTTCACAGAATTAGAATATTGAACTATGTGTTTTGAGACTATTTCCTGTTTCTGTGGTAGACAAAGACTTGCATACAAATATTTTACTGACTCATTGCTTTGAGAAGCCAAAGGTTAAAGAAATTCTTGGAATGTCATCACAGCAAATGAAGGCTGAGAGAGGGTTAAAAGTACAGCACACTATTGAAACATCATGCAGAACAGTAAAATAGGGAGGTCGATTATTTTCACAGAGAAAAACATTTGCCAGCATAGCTTTGGTGCATAAAGAGGAGGGTGCTTGCATAGGTCTCACATCATTTTGGCAGAATGCTGGATGGCCAGATAACTTTCCGTACTACTTCCTGAAAAGATAAACCTTGGACAAAATGGGCTGAGACATTGTCAAGGGCAAAGGAGGCTTCTTCATTTAGAAGAATGGCCACAAGTAACACATGGAAATAGAGAAAGAAAAATCTCCTGGCACTCTCATTTGAAAAGGTCTTTAAGCCTTATTACATAATCAGTGACTATCTGTAGTAAATAAAAAAATAAAAAAAACCAATCAAACTCAAAAAAACAAACACAAACAAAAAAAAAAACCCTAACCAAACAAAATACAGTGTTCAAGCCCAGCAGTGACTACATAGAATGAACTAACTTATTCTTTGAAAGACTGCAGGATTTGAGGAAGTTTTCAGTGTTCCATGCAGCCCCAAGGAGAATATTGGAAAATTAGTGATTATTTTTTAAATGGTTATCACAGCTGTTAAAGGCCAGGGATGTTTTTTGTGATCATTGTGATTGTCCTCACAGAAACTGCCAATATTATGCAAAAAGAGATGAAACCTACCCACACTGTTTTCTCTCGGTATCAGCATGATATATGTGGTCATCACAGGTAACTTATAGTTTATTAAGATGAAAAAGCATTTGCATACTTGATTGAATGGCAGTGAGATATAGGAACTATATAATCTAGTTTCAAACTACAGAAAATCATATACATGAATTCTAAAATCATACCAGAGAACAGATGCAGCCCATCAAAAATAGAAGTATTATATTCTTATTGTGTAATTTATAATGCTTCAAAAAGCATAAAACGAAACAACACACTTCTGAAGCAAACTCCCAAACTGCTATGTTAGAAGAAAGCAACCCAAGAGAACTTATTTTTCAACAAGCAACCAGGGTAAAAACCTGTGGGAATCAATCAAATGCCTTAAATCAGTAGATTCCAGCAAATGAGAACATCTGGAGCAGCAAATCTTGCTGCCAGTTTCGGAATGGACAAGACTGTGATTTACTACAGAACAGATAAACAACCTGTCAGTGCCACAGGAAGAGACTGAAAAGCAGGTTCCTATTCAAGGGTAACTTTTCTTAATAAAACCGTCTTTCACTCAACAACTTAATTAGCATTCTGAGCACAAAGCTCTAGAAACAGGTAAGCAGAAAAACACTAATGTACCTTTCTTGGTGAACACAGGTTGAAGTTATTACTAGGCTAATCTGTCTCAGAATATTTCAGCATCCCTGGTCTTTTGCTTATGTGAGACTAGACACTGGTTATTTATTGAAATAGTCACGACTTAATTTTAACTCATAGGTGAGAGTTTAATATAATTGCAGACTTCATCCAGAGTAATTTTTAGTCACTCTGTCCCTGTGACTGCATCTTCTATGCAATCAGCACATCTTCCAACACTGATAACCACAGAAGTTCCTGCTTCACAGTTGGAAACTATTATCCAAAAATTGTTTTGGGGAAAAAAAAACTTTCAGCAATGTCAAACCTGTACAAATTAGTTTAATTTCATCAAGATCCAGTGCTTTAAAGAAAACACTGGATGCAGCATATTTAAAATCCAGCAATATCCAAATGAATTTCATTTTGCTCAATTCAAATTGACATAGCATTTCACTAGTCATTCCATTCCTTTTTATAAAGATAATACCCCCTCAACATCAAACCGAAACATTTAATTCAGCTTAAAAATTGTTTCTGATTTACGCCTTCCACATACAGCTGCTTTCCACCTTTTGAAAGCTGCCAGAGCTGGGGGATCAGTCACCAGGCACCTGCCTGCCCAGCAACACACAGAATCTGCTCAATTGCAGATGACTTTATACCTTGATGAACTAGACTCAGGCTTCCCAAAACATGATACCTCCTGCTCTGTGGAATAACTCTGCTTTAGGGTCAGCAGTGTACAAAACACATGCAGTGCCATGCATGTGCCTTAAGAGCTTACATCTGAAACTTCATCTTTACCCTGAACCCGTCAGAGCCTTACCCCATACGCATGCGGTTTTAATCAGAACACCAACCCATCTCAGGCTTTCAGATTTGTCTCCAAATACACGGTTCAAGAACAAGAAAATTTCTCATCTATTTGGTCTGAATAAAGAGTAACAAAACTTTTAAAACCTGAGTAATAGCTACAGTCTATTGCGCCTGCTAAACGTTTGTTGTCGGTATAAGGGGAAATTACTTGAGTATTTGCTGCTTGATTTTTTTATTATTGCTTTTTTTTCATCATTGCCATTACCGCTAAAAGTCTGTTTCAGAATAATGCGAAATACAAAGACAGGATTAGTGCTCCTATTGCACAGTATTTAAACAACATTTAATATTATAACCAACAATTATTTCTAGATACAACAGGCAATGAACCAAGTTTCTTCTGATCTGTGTAACGTGCTTGCTCTGCCTTTTTATCTATGCTGTCAAGAATGAAGTGCTTTTTGCAAGACAATAAACCTGCAAGAAATAGTTCTCTCCCTCATTCTATTATCTGTTCTTATACTTGCTCTGGATTTTTTGTGTACATGCACTTTAAGTGAATGTTCCCTCATTACTGTCAAGCAACTTGCCTTGCTACTTCACACTTTTTCAGTGTATCACAAATACCTTGCTTTCTATATCCTTTGCATGCCTAATGATAATGCTTTGCTGGAAAGAAAGGCACATCAGGAAATTAGTAGTGCATATACAGAAAAGCAAGAGTCAGATTATCAGAACCACTCTTCCTGTCTCTGTGAAGGTTGATACCTCACACAGCACAGAATTTAAGGTCTGAATCTGTCATGTCACATTGTAAAAGATCACGAAAAACTCAGAAGAGACAGATTATACAGAAATAATAACTTTTTGGGCAAAATAAAATCAGCTTCCTGACAGCTATTTAGTATCAGTCTCTCTCAAGAGATGGGCAGGACATTCTTACAGTTTTATAAATTATATAATATTAGCTAAAAAACATGCTGTCATCATGGAAGTCAACATTTCCTATGACCTTCCCTAAGGATAACATGTATTACAATGTAGTTATTCCAGGCTGGAAATCATTCTCATATTGAATATTCCTATGCCATCTTTCTGCTTCAGAAAGCACCTCACCCAACACCATTCCAAACATGATATTGTGTTGAGCTGATTCATATCCATTTCAACAAACCTACTTGGTATTTTTCCTCCTTTGCATGACAGGTGCACCACCAAAATAATCCCAAAATCAGACTTTCTGAAGCTTTGTGATTGAAAGATGTTATCCAGCTAGGTAGAGTTGGGATGAGCAGTCCAGCAGCTTCTCACATTTTTCTGAGACTGCCAGGGAAGGTCCCTTAAAAATCCCTAAATGGAAATGAGGCCCTACCTACTTTCCACTAAGAATTTTTAGAGCTCATTTTGCAGACAGATATTCTTAAAAAAAAAAATTAAAAAACAAAACCAAAAAAACTAGATTTCTTGTCTAATGCTATCCACTTGCCGTCTTTTCTAAACAACATGTCATAGTTCTTGAGATATTAATTAATTCTCAGCATTAACACCAACAGTTTCCAAACTACCTAACAGCAACTGGATTCGAGAACTTCGTACATTTCAGTTTTCCTTCTGCACACTTGTCTTGGCTCTGCCCAGAAAGCTTCTTCTCCTGAATAATTTCTCATGTTTCAAACCACAGCTGATGAAGTCTTATTTCTTCTCACAATAAATGTGATCTCAGCCTCTGCATCTCACACAGAAGGCAGATGTGGGACATGAAGGGACCATATCTTGGTTGGCAAGAGCCCTCAGTGGGTGCACCACAGGCCCTCTTCAGCCACTTTCCAAGTTAATCCCAAAGTGCCCACACAGAGGAAAGGCACTTCCTACCACATTTATCCACCCTACTTGTGCATGGATAAGCCTAAATGTCCCTTTAGGATGTCCCAGCCTAAATTTTATGCTGGGAAAGGGCCAGCTGGTGTGTGGTGCTTGGGACTAGTCAGAAGGCAGGTAATCCACACAAGACACAGAGTGTAACAGTGCTGCTGCTGTGCCTGAGAGCTCACCTGTGCAGGAGAAGTCATCCACACGGACATAGCCCGCGACACAGTCACAGCGGTAGGACCCAGGCAGGTTCACACACACGGTGTTGGCGTGGCAATAGTGCATCTTGGCAGCACACTCATCAATGTCTGCAGGGAAGAACCACCCAGGAAAGTTACAGTCAGACTTGGTGAAATGAATAAAAATAACATTACAGAAAATAAATTCCATTTACAGCTCCAAAGACAATCTGTTTTAACACCAGCACTAAAAACCAAGGTAAATTCTGTAAAAAATATTCCTTAAAATAGAGCTAAAACTCCTGTATCATAGCAATGTGTTCCTTCCCATTGTTCTTCATGAAACATTATTTCTCTTTTAATTCTGAAAAAGTAACACATTCAGGGTTTTCTTGCAATGTAAAATCCAAAAACTGATGCAGTTTTCAAACACATAAGATAGTGTCAAAGCACGCAATACTGAAAATCCTAACTCTTAAAACCACAGGAACTCTGTACAGCATGGTAGCAGCTGCAGTGCTGGTCAGATATGACAGGCAATGCTTGCCAGGACAATGCAGGAGCAGATTCCACTGTCCAGCTGAACAGCGAGTACTCCACACCTCCAGATTCACCCAAGTGCTCTGGCAATGCCCTGGCCCTGACATTCGCTTCTGCTGCAGGAGTTACTGGCCAGGGCTCTGTGCCACTTCCACAAGTCACACAAGCAGAAGACTGAACCAGTCACCTAAGCCCCTTTCATGGTTTGCATCATGTCAAAGCAAATAAAAGATGATGAAGGAGCAGCAAAAGCTTGACCTCATGTCTCTGCTTAAGCAACCTCCACTGCTGCTGCAAATCCAAAATCCAAAACTGTTTTCACAATAGTGACTCAAACCTATCATTTACTTGCCTGTTTAAATATTTCAAAGCTCTGTGATGTTGTAAACTGTAAAATCTTCCCCTTCCTTTTCCACAAAACCAGACATTATAATGAAGAATTTTCTTTATTTTTTTCTCAGCAGGACAGATTTTCTGCTTAGCAGCACAGATTTTACATGAAGTAATTCATGGTTTTCAAAATATTAATTCTAGTGTTACATATGTTCAACACTAAGAAACATGAATCAGAGACATTTTTCCCCCTATTATTTTCTTTTTTTTATTAACTGCTCACATTTAAGAAAGGTATCAATTGACAACACAGCTGAAGAACCTCCGTGGTTTGTGGATGTGCCAAGGAGATGGTCCCCCTACAGTGCAGTCTCCTACCACATCCCTCTACACAGCCATCTATAGTGTCCCTCCTCCCTGCACACACAGTGCTCAGGGAAACACAGCAAGTGATTAGCACCAAAACATCAGCATTCAGCCCCAGAATGGGGGGAGTTTAATTGTGCACACGCTGAGTTCTTGGCTACATAAAATCAGGTATCTTGTTTAACCTTCCCAAACTGAAGCAGCTGCAGTTGAGATACACCCCCATTTTCCAGGCTCTGAAAATGAAACACATGCCAGCTACACTCACACTCTCCACATTACAGACATCTGTCCAGCAGGAGCTACCAGCTAAATCTTGTCGTGTTGGCCAGCAAACAGCTGTCAGTTGGCAGCGATTTCTGACTGCTGCCAACTTGGGATGAATTAGAAATGATAGCCTGGAGGCAAAATACTTTGTATACCACTGCAAACACCTTAAAGTATCTCATTCTTGCATTTCTGTTGTTTCAGTTGCAGTGCCACTAGATGAAATGAATTTTAAACAGTCAGGAGCATCAATATATGAAAGATAAAAGCCAGGAAAAATCCTCCCACATGTCTTGTTATCACACCACTGAGTGCTTGAGCCACTTGGGGAACACTCAGGTGTTGACGTGTGTTCACACTGATCTGCTCACAGACTATTTTTAATAGGCTTTTGGAGCATAGCATTGAGGAGTTTTGTTCTTGCATATCTAATAATTTTCTAGGATAAAAGGAAAAGGAATGAAAAGATGTCTGCAAAGAAAGCAAGAATGTCAAAACAGCAACCAATTCACCTGAAAATTAACCTTATGCACTAGTCTTCATCTCTAGCTCCCTCACTACACTTCTCTTTCTTCTCCCAAGGGCAAGTGAGAGGATTAAAAGTCTCAAAGGTGAAGGAATTTGAACTTTGATTCATTGCAAGAAAGGCCCAGATTGCTGTAACAAAAAATATGAGAATACCCAGAGATAAAAAGCCAATTCACAACGTACATGAAAATACTGCCATGGGAGAATATCTCAAAAGGAGACTCAGGACTTCAAGTGATGACTTAACTATAAATAGAAGAATAGAGAAAAAACTGGCACTGGGTTGCTGCAGAAGTTCCAGAGCCCAGGAAGAAAAAGCCTGAGCCTAACAAAGGAAGCAAAAGTAAAAAAAAAAATCTGCCTCTTCAAATTTTGTTCATTTATTTAACTGTCTTTGCAATCTTTAAGGGTTGCATTTTCCATAAACCCTTCCAGCATTTCAGATTTTCTTTTACCTTTGTAGTATTAGCCTGCTCCTAATACATGCATTTTCTTTAGAGAGAGTAATATTGAGAGGTCAAAACTGGCAACATAATTTTCTTATTAAAGCCTGTAGGGCAATGCTAAAGCTGTTGCTCTGGACCACAATGCTACAAATTCTTGTAAAAGGTTACGTATTCATCACAAAAAGCTTTGGGTTTTTACTTAATATTGTTACAGTAAAACCCATAAAGCACACAGTGGTATGTATCAGTTCAGCTGTAATGGAACTCAAATTGTGATTCATGTGTATGGATTGCCTGTCGCATTTGAAATATTAAAGCTCGTCTTCTAGTGGTCTTTTGAGGTGACAAAAATATGTGATTTATGTTTCTCTCTAGGCTGGTGAAGCAGTTTGTTTTTCTTTTAAAAAGGTATACTTATGGTCTTGAAAATGAAACTTGACACAGCATAATTATCATGTGCATATCACCAGCTTTCATCTACATCAGCTCACACTTTGCAACAAGAGATATTTGGGCTCCAGCCTTCAGCAAGGACTGTTGTGTCCCAGGGTGGGTGGCCTGGGAAGTGACTGGTATCCTACTGGGTTCAAGTGTCTCCCCAGCAGTCACTGAAACCGGGTTCACTGTCTGTGCAGAGCTCTCTTTACAGCACTACTCACACACCCTACAGCTAATTAGCTATTACCATTACTCTTTACTGCAATAAACAGTGTCTGTGAACTCACAGGCAATAATAAAGGAGAATACCTTTTATCAGTTGTGCCAGTGCATTCAGCAATGCTATGAGTACACTGGGATAAAAGACAAGGGAAGTATCTCAGGGGAGCTGCTTGCTTAGCACCCGACAGGAGATCTGCCTCACTGCATCACCTCATACCAACCAACCAACAACACAAGGTGGGAGGGAAACACAATACAAATGGTGTTCAACCCGTGGCCAAGGAGAGAGCTTTTCTCATCTGAAAATGTACTTTACAAACTGTCCAAACCTCTTAACTCTTTTCATGCCTGACTTACAATCCTATCGTTAAATATCTGTAATGTTTAAAGAGGACAATGAGACATCAGATCCCAACTACAGCATCTCTTTACTGTTTGTCCTCTCCAGTAAGTGACATCAAACCAAAATAATTTCAGCTGCAAAGGAGGCACAGTTCCTACTAACGGCAACCTTCATCCAAAGGTGAAATGGACCTATTGTTTTTTAAACTGTTAGTCCTGTAATAACCACGAGGGAACAATCCTGAAACAAAGTACTCTGCCTCTGGAATTGTACACCACTGCTTGCATGCACTTAACAATAATCCCTTTACACATTCCTAGTGTCATCACCTGTTGTTTGGGGCTTCATTTTCACTTTAACTACCGAAAGACAGTAACACACAAACCAAAACAAAATGAAACAAACCATGAAGTGTTCCAGAGCACTAACAGATTACACATTTGTATCAGAATCAATTACTCTGTTTGCAACTATCTCCCAGTTACTCACTTTCTAGTTGGGGAGTATATTTCGCCAAACTAAATTAGAATTTTCAGGAACTCTGTAGGGAAGCAAAAGTAGAAAATCAAAAATGGAGGATGGGAGAGGGGGGAAGCAAGCTTTGCAGAAAGCTGTGACCTCTAATTCATGATTATTAATGGGGGGGGAAGGATTCCCCTCCCCTCTTTTCATTCAAGCCAGTACTATGCATTGACCTATCTAACTGTATTAGACCCTGGTCTAAATAATCAGGATTTTAAAAAATGTGAAATCAAACAGTGTTACTACTTAAATAATAGCAAATCTTAAAGTACGTTCACAAGCTGATGGAATCAGACCAACAACGTTTCCAAAACAGCAGAGCACAACAGTAGTGGAGCATGAGACAGCTCCCAAAACTTCAGCCACCCTATGCTTATGCAAAAATGAACACGTGCCCTTTTCACTCCACTGACTTAGCAGCTCCTTGTTCATTATATTTACTTGCTCTCCAAATTCTCCCTGGTTCTGTCCTCTCCTGCTCTTCCTTTTCACCCTCTCACTGCCTGTCTTCTTTCTCGTGTATGTGTCTAACATAGCCCACACCTGGTTTTTACCTTTAGCACAGGCCTGGTTTCTCAAATGGTGCACTAGAACCCTCAGGGAGCCATAAAGCATTAGACACAGCAGTCAGCAGTTCCCCATGAGCTGGCAGCAGCTCAGCCTCCCCCAATGGCCTGAGTAAGAAGAGACTAATTACTGGCAGCAAATGTTCAGGCTAGCCTTAAAACTGTTCACCAACAACTGTTTACCAGCTTCCTGGGTAGGAATTCATCTCCTCCAAGGCAGGGCAGCAGTGCAACTCTCTGTCTTGGGCATGGAGCTACTGCCCATTCAGAGGCAGAGAAAGAGTCCAAAGCAAGAGCAGATAAGCCAAATAAAAAAGTCCCTTTCAACAAGGTTGGGAAATATTACCCTAATGTCATTAAGTAGCTAAATAGCGAAAAATGCCTTCATAAATTAGGGCTGGTGTAGCATCACCTGGGAATCCACAGGCAATAAAATAACTATCAATATAATAATATCAGGAAACATTATCACTTTGACTTTTAGAGTATCATTAAAATGGTGCAGCCTCTTCCTCTGGGCACAGCGTAAAAGTGCTTTACACTGATATACCTACTTTATGATCAGGTCAAGAATATCAGTATTCCAAATCTGCTTTCTGTCTATTTAACTGCTCCTCTAGGGATGGAAACTGTATAACTATCAGGTTAAACAACTAAACAAATAAATATTTTAAAGCACACATTCACATGCAAATCACTCTTGAATAGTCATAGCTTCTAGTGCAGCCCAGACCTTAACAATCATAACATTCCTGAGTAGGACAAAAATAAAAATTCAAGTGAAGGTACCTTCCTGGTCTTTATTTCAATTGTGTTATGCTTAAATACTTTGACAATTCATACTCAAGAAAGGAACTGATTATTCTCAAAAAGAGATCACAATATTTTGCTACCTGTTTCTCAGCTACAGTAGTAAACAAACTACCCAGGAATGTGGTTGTTTCCTAAAATCCATCCTAGTGAAGCCCTAGGCATTAAAATATTGTGTAGGTACAATACAATCACATTCTCCATCCTGTTATTGTTTACAATAATACCCAAGTTATTAGCCTCTTTACTTAAGATTATGATTTTTTGCTAAAAAAAAAAAAGGAAAATTTAAAAAAAAATTTCTTTCCATAGTCTGAATCTCCAATGATCTGGCCAATTCCCAATTCTCTGGAGTCAAGGAATTTCATCTATAGTCATTTTTGGTCACCATTCCTCAAAACAACACAATCCCATCTTGAAAGGCAGCAGTCAGCTCTTTAAAGCTTGCTGTTCAGACTATCTAGTGTCCCTCTCAGCAAGAAGCTTTTCCTTTTATTATGCTACTAAATTCTAATTCCCTAAGGAAAACTGAAAATTTGCAGTTCCACTCTCCTTTGTGCTTTCTGTCACTACACTGGCAAATTATGCTGCATTGGTTTGGTGGGATGGTCCCAAAGAACCTTGAGATCTCTTAGGATAAAAACAGTTTATTTAAATTGAAGTTTTTCTAACAGATCATTTCAATCAGTCCAAAAGCTGCCACTGATTTGTTAGCGTTAAAGAAAATACAAGCAACGTGGTGTTGTTTTTAACAGAAAGGAGCTGTTTTCTTAACCCTAAGTGCATTCATCTGATAAATACATTAATAGAAAATGTTCACAGACTTATAAATATTACTTCTTTAAAAATGTTTGCAGCGATAGCTCTTAGGGATGGTTGATAACTTATTCATAAGGTATCTCTGACAGTTGCAAATAAGTTATTTTTAAAAATATGCAGCCAGAATTTACATATGATAACACAGCTTAAGAGAACACAGATTAAAAATAATCACAGAAAGCAGAATGAAACATTTGGGGAAACAGGTTTTGGCTAACAGCAGCAGTTCAGTCATTTGCTCAAACATGCCAGAGCAACTAGGAAAAACAAGTCAAAATTCTGCTTGTACTACTGTAGCAGTTGCTATGATGTTTAGAACTAACTGAAGTTAAAAAAGATTGCTTTATCCGGGATTATTCAAGCCTTTTAATTTTCTCCTTCTAATTATTCTTTGAAACTCTGCTGATATTTCTATTTAGAATGCACAGCAGCACAACTGCCTGAGTGGGTGTAAGGATTTTTCTTAAAAGACACTGCTGAATTTGCTCTTCCCCTCGGTGGTTTATGGGAGGCCATGCAACTTCTCAGTTTGGGAGTCTGCCTGGCCAGCAGAATTCAGGACTTTTACCCAAGCCCGTGCCACCTTCCCTCCTCTCCAGCTACTCCCTGGCCCATTGGACTCCATCAAGGCACATCAGTGCCTTTGAGAACACTCTGCCATAAGGGATTCGTGGATTCTGAGGAGCATTCCTTACATCCTCTCACGGACATGATGGCAGAGAGGTTCTTTGACACCCCCAGTTATTTTAACATACTCAGGAATACCAGCAGCTACTTGAAGTAAGAATTTTGTATTTCAGGAAAATGACCTGGTGTCCTTCAGAAAGGAAAAAAAAGAAAAAAAAAAAAGAAAAAAAAAAAGAAAAAAAAAAAAAAGTTGATGATGACTGATGCCTCTTGAACTGTATTAAGTGCTCTGAAAAGAGCAAGATGTCATGACAAATAGCCTGGGAGAACACTGAGAAACTGCTCTGTTCTGAGGCTTTAACCGACAGAGGCTGGGTTTAGATCAGACATTGGGAAGAAATTCTTTTGTGTGAGGGTGGTGAGACAAGAGTAGCATGCCCAGAGGAGCCGTGGTGCCCTGTCCCTGGAAGTATTCTAGTGGAAGGTGTCCTCTCCCATGGCAGGGGGCTTGGAAATAGGTGATCTTTAAGGTCCCTTCCAAGCCAAACCATTCTGTGGTCCTATGTAACTTCTGCTGATTATAATCACACCACTTCAACTAAAATGGAGGTAAGTCCATATAAACTGGTGCTACAGTTTGGAGTAGCACTGGCCCTACAGGAGTTGTTGGATCTCAGAACTTTGCAGGAGCAAGCCTGCAACAGGAGAAGCTGTTTACTCTTTGGAAAGTCGTACACAGGAGATTTCAGGGGTTACAGAGCTATTGCTGTATCCTCTGAGAACAGTGCTACATAATGAACCAGCAGAGATCTCTGCTCTCCCTATCCACAGTCAGAGCAACGGTCCTGACAATATTGCCAAGGACTCTGCAGCAGGTAAGAGCTAAATTCAGAGAAACATAAGAGAGAAACTCAGAAAAAGAATGCCATTCAAATATAATGCATTTTGAAAGCCTCTCTTATAAAAATATGAAATTAGAAATAAACCCATGTAGCTGTAAGTCCCATGATGATGTTAGCTTGTTTTTTCATATAAATTTTATCTTAAAAACAGCTCAAAAATTGCTGTTCTTTTTATTATTTTTTTTAGAGCTGTTGTGTTCAGTATTTCACATTATAAATCCTTTCATCCATCACCCATACTTTTTCAAAGTTAGCAAGTAATCATATCTGTACATGTTACCATTTTCAGAAGAGAAGTTTTGTTAAAGCTTCTCTCCAAGTGTTAATTTAGGAATATGTAAACATTTCTCCAGATGTGATAAGTAAAATGTTGGTGTTCCTGAGGTTCATCCTTGTAGATATAATAAATGCTTGCATAGGTATAGCAACATGTACCCAATAAAGAATATATTGCTTAACTTCACCACAATAATCATGTTTGCAGTTCCACAGAAATTACACAGTACAGAAAACATCAAAAGCCATTGGCTTTTCCTGCCCTCCATCAGGTATGCTGTGTATTTTTTCATAAAGCAGGAGATGTTTTGGGAATCTCCTAGCTGTTGAGGAAAAGATGTTTTTTTAAAAAGGCTTATCACAAGGCATATGTGGGACAAATTCTTTCCACCAAAGATGGTTTGATAAGCCAAACAGTAAATTGTGAGCTATCCTACCACAGCCTGCCAGCACAGCTCATCTCCGGGCAACTGTGAGCTTTGAAGTCTGGAATCAGCAGTTGACACTGTTCTCCATCATCCCCTTGCTAAAACCCAGAGTGCAATGACAAGGGTCTGATCTGAACCTGTTCCTTCATGAATCCATCCAGACCAACAAATATGCAGCTATCTGTGAAGTGCATTCCCTTACAGAAGTGGTGCTCACCAATCAGCACAATTTGCTTCCCCGGGGACACAGAGGGACCTAATTGATTTCCCCTGGCTAGAACCCAGCATGGAAACCTCACCAAATTACTACAGGGAAAGAAGTGGGAAGAGTTATGTATAATAAATCTAACTCTACTACTCTCCCTTAGTAGCACTCTTCCTTAGCACCACTCTTTCGCCCATTTTTCTTCTTCAAAGGCTCTTAATGCACAAGAATTCATTCTAAATCGAACTACTTCATGCTTAGCTGTAAGAGTTGCCATTACATAAGTCTACTACAAATAAAAGGTTATGCTGCTACTGCTCACAAATATATTACTGCCCATTAGAAAATGAAGCAAAATAATCACCTCATTCTCATGAAAACAGCTCTGTTCCCCAGAAGGATTGCTCCTACTTTACTACATAAATGCACTCCCAAAGCCAGGCATGCTCTGGCTTTGATTTCACTTATGAAAGAAACTCCTGGATGTCAGCAAGCACTGATGAAATAAATATTGCTGTCAGAAAAGGAATGCAAGATTTCTGTAAGAGATGCACCTCCTTACTGTTATTTTTTAATCTTTCCAAACATTCTGACAGATACCAGTGGACGCTTATACAGGGGGAGGGTGGAAGGGAAGAGGTGAGGGAAATGCTGTTTTTCTCTAATCCTCCATTCACCTGTATTAGCCAAGTAGTACAATACATTGAAATAACTCTATCCATTTTCATTCAGCTCATACCTTACCTTTTCAATCCCCTCTATCTGATTTTACTAATGGCTAGGGCTGAACAATGGATTACTGTATCCAAATGAGCAATTCTTTCTTCATGCCATTGTCCTGAGAGTAATTATAATAAATATCTGATCCCATCAGCACGTATCTTATGCCACCATCCACCATTTTTCGTTCACTCTCTCTTTTTTGCCCAATATTCTTACCCAGTTTGCCTCCTTCTATCTCTGTCCTGCCATATTGACTGGCTTACTCTTTCAAATCCACACAGATGCTATCTTCAAATGATAAATTGTAGAAAGCTGCCTATGTAATTGATCTAGAATCCCTGTGCCCACAGCAACATCTTACTGTGGAATTTTGAAGGATACTGTAGCTCTCTGAAAAATTAAATGCTTATGAAAACTGTATGGGGGTTTTTGGGGTGGTGTCTTTACCATACCTGAAAAAACCTACAGTCCCTGGACAACTACTCGTCTACTATTTTATAATGACTTTTAGTATATATTGTTATAATAAATGAGACAGATAATATATCAGTAGCAAAAAATCAGATCAAATTAATACCCCGCAATTTTGCACTGAAGTAATTTTTTCACTCAAGGACTATTTATGCAGCACACAGGTAACAGAACAACATTGTCCCATGCTGGCAAATACCAACTGTGCCCTATCTTCTCTGTTTATGGCCTTCACTCTCCTAACTATTCTCCTAGCATCTTTTCAACAATTCATTATTCAGCTGTTTCCATCACATCTTGTTCCCCTATCCAGCTCTGCTGAAAAATCCATGAGGAAACATTGAAGTGGCAGACTCATCACCATTGCTGAGTTGGCAGCACTCTTCATTGCCACATAATTCAAACCAGGTGGTTCCACATGATAGAGGATTTACTGGTTTTATTTTCATGGGTCCAGATTATTTCCTGTTAATCAGGTCCCACAGAGAATCAAATATTATATTCAGGTAAGAAAATTATGGATCATTGCAAAACAGTTCCTTTCCAAGTATCCCTCAGAGCCACGCTGAACACATTTCTGTATTCCACATCCTTGCTATGCAATCTAGTCTTATTGTTTGTGCCTTTTAAAATTTAATTTCATCTATAATGTAAAAATAAACAATGAAACATCAGCAGAATAAAACCACCTAATTTTAGATATTATAAATATTTTCCCTATAAACACAATCTTAATTGACATAACTGAAAAGTGCAAGATGCATCTCTCATCCAAGCAAATATGATAATCAGGTGTGATTTATAGCACTAGTTACTAAAAGAGGCATTTTTGGTTTGGAGATTGCAACAGTACTGCATTCCTCAGGCATAACCTGAGGTGAGATAAATAAGAGGAACAGTAAGGGAGGTGGGGAGGGAGGAATCCAACAGCTGATCATAAAAATGTTCTTTACTTGCAACTTTAAGTCCTGCCTCAACACTTAGTATGAATTTTATTTTAATTGCTTTGCTTTTGGCTATGAAATTGAACTGGTGATTTAATGCTTTCCCCTTTGATAACGCAGTCATATGTTTAGCTGCAGTTAAAAAAAAAGAAGAAATTGGAACACTCAGGTCCTTAATATTTCATTTCTAGTAACTCTGCATCTCAATTACTACATAGCCCATCATCATAGAGAGTTTTACAATCTATGTTTTACATACATTTCCTTTATCAGTAACAGCTACTGAGGAGCACATTCACAGAGATTCCCTCGAGTTCCACCAAGGCAAGTGGTCAGAGCACAAAGAAAGGATGGAGCAGAGGTGCAGCCAGTCCTTCCCAGCCATGACAGCTCTCTGTGAGAGAGTGTGTAGCTTGGTTGATGTTTTAATGGAAGATCTTGAATGGGCACGTGCCCTCCTGCCTAGAGCCTTGCTGCAAACAAGCTTCCTGAGCTTTCCTGAGCAGGGTTTTAATTTGTAGTACACAGCACACCTCTGGGAGCAGAGGTTGGGAACAGAGGCAGCAGTATGTTGTTATTTGTGATAGTGAATTACTATTTTATTGCCAGCACCATTGCATAAATTTCAGAGCATGTTATCAGCAATAAGGCCCAATTCCAGCATGGCCACGGCTGGCTTTTACCAGTTCTTCCAAAATCCAGCAAAATTCTCTGTAAAATACAGGACTGCACAGCAGGGCAGTGGCAAAGGCATACACCAGGTTAAAGTAATCCTTGTGAAAGTTAACAGAAAGACACTATGAGTTTAATGGGCTTTGAACCAACCTCCTGGAACAGTTTGTGTGTGTGTATGTATTTATTTGTACACTGCAGAGGGAGGTGAATCAACAAAGACCTCACCCTGAATGAAGAGAAAGAAAAGGAGGGTTGAATCAGCATTACTGGTTCCAATTGCTGTGTTCTGACTCAAATTTTTAAGCTGGATTAAACTTTATTTTAATAGCAAAATAGTAACTCTTAGATTGCTGTTGATGGAACCTTCATGTATTTTGTCTCTGCAGAGAACCATTATGAAAACAACGTGAGCTTCCACTATCAATACAAAGATGGAAACTTCTATAGATATCTAATGCATTTTCACCATCTTGATTAAGAAGAAAATTCTGGCCTGATTTCATTGGTCATTCTACATTAGCTGTAAATAAACGACGAAAAAAATAAAGACAGCAGAACTAGACAAGCTGTGGATAGAAAGTCAATACCAAAAATCAATGCAAAATACTCCTCATCCCAATGGTTTCCAATGTTTTCTCCTCCCTCCACATACATTTCAAGCTACTGTTCACTTTTTATTAACAGCAAAGTAACCTCATCACATTGTGGCATACAGTATGAGGTCACCCACACAGCAGAGCCAGACAGGACACTATGAAAAAACATTCCCACTGCTAGAGACTTTGAAAAGCAAGTGATAACTGTCAAAATAAACCTACTCCACATAGAATTCATGAGATTATATAATAAAGACCCCACTTTGAAGTGTCTCTGAGATTTTTTCTGGGCCGAAGTTCTCATTTTTGTAATTAATAAGGTTCTGAGAATACAAATCTCTTGTCAATGCAAATCAACATGCCTATACCAGCATAAAATCGGAAATATTAATTTGTAGCTGCCAAGTATAGAAGAGAGCTAGCAGGCACTGGTGGGACTTGGTCCCCCAACACACTCGGCTGCTGCAGATTACTACATGAAGCTTGAATCCCAGACAAAGATGTGTTAAAAAAAGTAATTCACACTTCTTACTTTAGTAAGTTAAGACACACTATTCCACTAACCTGTGCTCTGTGCACACGTCCCTGTCCTGCATATCCTTTGCTTTCCTGCACAGTAGCAGCAAAAAATCTCCTCCAGAAAGGTAATGAGCACGACAACCTCCTCTTTACTCTCAAGAGGAATAACAGCACTTCTAGGATTGCTGTGAACAGAAGTGAAGGGAGAAGCCACAGAAGGCCTGTATCTCCTTCCTTATGTCTGCCCTTTGATGGAAAGCAGAGGGAGCAATGCAAATAGATTCAGAGTAACAACACTAACAGAAAAAAAGGCATTTCCTTAATTTTTGGGAAAAGAAGAGATGAAAGTGAGGGAAGTAAGGGCCTAGATGTTAACATACATACATGAAAACAGAGAACAATGTGGACAGGCTAAAACTCCTGCTGATGAGCTGCAACACAAGACTAAGATGACTGTAAAACTGAAAGGAGAAAAACACAAAACATTACATTTCCACAACAGTCAAAACCCTTGTACCACATTTCAAAGGTGGTTGTCCTTCTCAAAACCACAATTAAAATAGTTCCTTCTGCTGAGGAAGTATAGAAAGAGAATTTCAGAATTTATGCCATTGTCACGTGTATCACATGACTTTTTACAGAAAAGAAACTCTCATTTTACCACACTGGGTTTGCATGGCAAGGTTTTGGTAGCAGGGGGTCTACAGGGGTGGATTCTGTGACAAGATGCCAGAAGCTGCCCCCATGTCCAACGGAGCCAATGCCAGCCAGCTCCAAGACAGACCCATCGCTGACCAATGCTGAGCCCATCACAAACACTGGCTGTACCTCCGTGAGAATGTATTTAGGAAAGGGTAAAAAACCTTGCACAAGAGCAGCTGGGAGAGATGACTGAGAACGTGTGAGAAACAGCTGTGCACACACCCAGGTCAGGGCAGAAGGAGGGGCAGGAGCTGCTGCAGGCACTGGAGCAGAGATTCCCCTGCAGCCTGTGGTGCAGCCCAGGGTGAAGCAGCTGTGTCCCTGAGCCCTGATCATCGGGATGCAGAGATCCAGCCGCAGCCCATGGAGCAGACTCACATCAGAGAACATGTGGATATGCCTTGAAGGAAGCTGTGACCTCCTGGACAGCCAACAACAGAGCAGGCTCCTGCTGGGACCTGTCACCCCATGGAAAAGAGCCCACACTGGAGCAAGTTTGGTGGCAGGGCTTGTGACCCCATAGAAGGGACCCACACTGCAACAGCTCACTAAGAACTGCAGCCTGTGGGAAGGACCCAGACTGGAACAGTTCATGAAGGAATTTCTCCTGGGGAAGGGGCCCCATGCTGGAGCAGGGCAGGAGTGTGAGAAGGAAAGAAGAGAAGAACAAGGCATTATAAAGTGAACATAAGTACCATTCCACATCCTCCTGTATTGCTTGGGACAAGGAGGTAGAAGAACCAGNATTAGATTTATTTCCTCAAGTCAAGTCTGTTTTGCCTATGATGGTAATTGCTGGGTGCTATCTCCCTGTCCTTATCTTGACCCAGGATCCTTTTGTTATATTTTCTCTCCTGTGCTGTTGAGGAAGGGAGTGATAAAGCAGTTTAGCAGTCACCTGGCAGGTAGTCAAGGTCAACCCACTTAATTTACTTATTGCACACCAAGAATTTTATTTCCTTTAGCATGCAAAAAATAATGTAAGCAATTTTATCACCATGTTTGTTATGTCTTAACTGCTAAAGAATGAAGAATCAGAGACCCATTTAGCATGGTAAAGCAAAACTAAGATCTTTCAAATTTCCACTCAAGTCCTTAAGAATGCTGCTAGTAACTGTCATTTAAAAGCTGATAGGTGCAATTTTAATTAATTAGGCATTGTTTTTCATTACGGTGAATGAGGTACTGAAACCCCGTTGAGTCATAAACCCATCATTTAACACAACTGTCAGCCTTTTTGAGTCAATTCACTTGACATTCTTTGAAATCAAAGGAAAGGAGCGACTTGTATCTAGACTGCACTCCTATTTCTGGGTACAATAAATGTCAAGGCAAAATTAGTAATGCACGATAACAAGACTTGTACATAGAGCACATGCTGCTGTCTCACAAAGCACTGATATTCAGGATTTTTTAAAAAGACTTTTTTAAAAAGTCATCCACCTTCTTCCAATAAGGAAGAGCTTCTCATCCTCCTGCAGTGCTTTCACAAACTCAAATTACAAAGAAGTGAAATCATCTATTGACACAATAGACCGATCAGTCTAACAAAGCTGAACATATATATATATATATACTAAGTTTTCTTTTAAAAAATCAGTTTCTATTTACCTTCCGGTTTTTCACAAATCTTAACAACTTTGTTCCTTAGTTCTACCCTCTTATTATCTTGGCAGCCCTAAAACACCTCTTTTGTCTAGCCCACAACCCTGAATACACAAAAACCTCCTCTTTGACTGCTCATGCACAGATTGGAAGACACGTTCATTCCATCCCTTCAACCAACCTCTACTTATCTAACTTCTGCTCTTGCCTCATAAATCAGATCCTACAAGCCGTTCATCATTTTTAGAGTGTTTCCTGAATAGCTTTCTATTTATTAATTTTACATTTTCTAACCCAATGTGTCACATGCTCTGAGAACTCTGCTTCTGAATCATCACAAAGATTTTGCAAGGGTAAAATTATATGTTGCTTTGACCTTGTAAAACTATTCCAGAACTGTTAAAACAGTTTTAGAGACAGCATGAAGGAAGGAAACTATACAGGAACAGTGAAATCACCGTCGTTATGTTTAGGTCTATGTAGGGCCCTAAAGACTTCCTAAATAAAAGCAGCCAGATATGAATTTCTTATAAATACAATAACAATGCATTTTGCACTGATTTTAGGTTACACAAATCTTCTTGCTGTTTTCTAATAGGTACTAGAATCTTGTATTCTGATAACTCCCCCATCAATGTGCTATTACTTAAAATACAAGGAAGATGCATCATCATGGATGATGGGTACAGGATATTTTCCTTGGCTCAAGGAAACAGACCCAGCTCATGAGGTGCACTACAACATCTGCATGCCAAATTTTCAGCTGATAAAAACCCAAATACTTGACATTCATACTGTTTCAAGAAATTGGTATTCACACGTGTATCCATATACAAAAATTCAAAATAAATTTAAACAATCCCTAGTTTCCTCATGCAGATCCAGGAGCGGCTATGTTCCCCGAGCACGCTGTGTTCACCTTAAATAAAGGCATTCTTCAATGCTTTAAACCTCTGAAGTCTCTGTCTGAGCATCCTAAGCATAGGCATATAATCAAAGGGACATCCCATACTGCAATTTATTCAGGAATCAGTAACAAAAGACAGGCACTAACACAAGGCAGATAAAAATTCAAAACCATCCAACTTCATTCAGTCACAGGCAGTTCTTAAGACCTGGCTAGAAATACCAAGCACACATCCAGGGTATCATTTTCCATATGCTAAAATCTGGATTTGGTTCCATGTCAGAAAATTAGCGTGTTGTAATATCACATGTTAAAACATCTGAGTAACCATGCTGTGGATGTAACAACAAAATATTTTAATAATAATTCAAATATCTAATAACATGAACAGCTTGTTTCCGAGGTGACCAAAGTGAATCATATTTCTTATTGATTTTCCCTTAGGTATAGCCAAGCTTAATACTACCTTGAAAAAATATTTTCTTCCTCTACTCACAGCATCTCTCAATGGCTACTCTCTGCTGTCTTCTCTGATGGGAAAATAGTTCATATTTTTTAGTACAAAACTCACTGGTTCTTATTTCTGCAGTGTTGCAATTCATCAGTGTTGCTTTTAATCTGCCATTTTATCTGATGTCCGTGTAAATAAATAATGATAGTTGATGTCTCACAACCCACCTAAAAGGCCCAGACATCTTGAAAGCATAAAGGAATTGATGGTTTGAAAATAGCTGTTGATGCAAGCTGATGTACAATATGAAGAAATATGTATTGTGGCTTGAAAGAATAATCCCTCTGACTACTAGACTTCTGAATTAACCACAAACCACAGAAGACACATTTCTTAACCGAAAAGCACTTTTGGACAGACATAATTATCTTAGTTTCAGCAGAGGTAAATGTAAGCCACTTTGTGTCTGAAAGTAAAAAGAAGAGTAGAGAGCAAAGAAATGAAGCCTGCCATGGCAAGGGGCACAGATAGCTGCAGACCAAAGCAATGACATTCCTTGGAAAGAGACAGGCTCTCCAGCATGGCATCTTCCATCCAGTTGAACTGGAATACCCATCCAGCTAGAGATGTCAGCCCAGCATTGTACCTCAACAACTATCACCTACAGTGTATTACAGCGAAAAAGGCAATCCAAGATGTGCACTGTCTAGGGTTTGATATCTTAGTTATACTATTAAATATAAAATCATCTCATTGCATTGTTAGAGAGAAAAGCTGCACAATTCAAACAATATTTGGTTTGCCCCAGACAGCAAAGACACAGCAAAAAACAAAGGAACATAAGACAAAGTGTAATAACAAACCCACTGGAGTCACCAGCCCCATTCCTACAATAAATAAATAAAGACCTGGCAATTTGATGCCATTGCAGTAATGTAATTTGTGGGAAGACAAGAGTAAGTTGCAAGTAACCTCAACTTATAAAAGTTTCACCTGTGCAGTCTCTACTTGAATAAGTTTCAGCTTTAAATAAGACAGTTAAGCTAGCCAATGGCGGTGTGGGGAGGGGCACATGTTGTGTGTGTGGTATAAAAGGTTGTACTGTAAGAGAATAAACACAGATACTGCAGATGATGCTGTTGCTGCTGCCAACATCCCTGGCGTTGGTCATGAGAGTGCCACCAACTCACAGGAGCAGAGCCCTCCTAGAAATGGATTTTACAGGGTGCCTAGAATGCAACACATGGTGACTCTGAACTTGACTGTGATGTTCTCTCCAGCCTGAAAGGAGAGGAGGAGCACGGCCATATCTGCCTTTCTCCTTCCTCACCTCATCAGCCACATCCTTACTCTCTCAGCACTGAAGAGCGCTGGAGCCATGATGGCAGGAGGCTGCAGTCCACCAGATTCCTTTTAGAAACCACCAGGAACAGCCCAACTCAACACGGTGTCTCAAGACAACTGAGGAGAAAATTAGGCTTACTCCTTCCAAATTTGAGAGAGAGAAAAGGCAACCTACACATAGAATCAAAGAGTTGCTTTGGAAATCAGTCTTTAAGTCATCTCTGATTTCTGACAACAGCCTACACTATCAGCAGGGACTGTAAAAGCAGTTTGAACATCAGTCTGTCCCTGCCCCTGTGTCTCAATCCTAGAGCTCAAAGAGATACCCTACCTGCAAACCCTTTTTGTGAGGAAAGCACAACAACAAATGGTTTTTACACTATGAAACTATTTCACATGCAATGACCAGTCCTTTGGTAAAGTGTGTTTGTCTCAGTGTTCGGATGTCTTTTTCACCATCAGCCTCTGAAAGAAAAAACTGTGCTCATTTATAGAAAAACAGGGAGGTCAAGACTAAAAGATTCAACATTGTCCAGTCCTTCACACTTACTCACTGCCATTATTGCTTTTTCTCACTGGCAAAGACAGATGGGGGAATTTCTCTCTTCACAGCTGGCAAGTTCTCAAATTCTTAAAGTAACAGCCACTTGTGTTTAGAATACAGACTTATTCTTGGATCTTAATCTTTCTAAGTAAACACCACTATGCAGATATGACAGTGGTCAGGTAGCAGCGATATCCTGCTTTATTTCTCCACCTGTGTATTTCCATAGCTTTCTTCAGAGGTTGTAATGTTCACAGTCTCCTGTAGCATGTGGTATTATAGCTGTGGCAACAAAGTGTGAAAAGATCATTATACTACACTTATTTCTTCTTACCTGTTAGTTATGCCAAAAGTATCCATAAAATAAAAGAGATAAAATATACTTGTAGAGGCTAAATATAGGCACAATGAAAAAAGCATTTATTCCCTACCAAGATGATATCCCCAGTTTGAACTGTTAGGAACAGTGAGACTGTCAGTCATTCTCAGACTCCTAAATATTTTAGAGAGCTTTCCAAAGACTACAGATACAACCTGGGAGTTTCTCCCTAAGGAATAAAAGCAGACAAATTTGGTACAAGAAAAGCAGGAGATGGGGAATGCAGAACAGGCAGCTTTTCAGGAACAAAGAGGTCACAGACCTTGACTTGCTCACAAATCAAAAAAACCCCAGTAAGTCCAGTACTAGTAATCATTTGTAGGGTTTTTGGGAGGTATTTCGCAGAGATTGATGACTTGGTTTTATTTTAAATAAATAGATCACGTGACAAAAATACAGTTTTGACTTACCAGAAAGTATTGACTGATTTAGAACAAACTGAGAAAGCACACCTGAGTTAATACCAATAAAATACTTTTTGAAGAGTGTGGTATTTCTGAAATAACACCTTGCAGCCTTGCAAGGGAACAAGTGCCACACGCAGAAGACGACACGGAGAGGTTTGAACATGGGTCTTTCCCACCAGAAAACCATCCCACCCAGAGTTTGGAGAAGCATAAATAGAGGCAATATCAAAAGGTCTTCCTGTTTGAGGGGGTGCGTTTCCTCTCTTGGGATTTTTTTTGTTTGCTTTAAAGCACTCCCCAAACATTTGCAGCTCTTCATCCCACTTCCATATATTTCACAACATCTTAGTACTTGTTAATTACTCTGTAAACAGCTGAAACACTGGCTACTGCTTCTGTAGAATTATTTGAAGCGTAATAACTTGAGATACATTTTCTGATACCTTTTTCAGAGACACTAATTCCTATGCAAAGATGTGGAGCCACAACAGGTTTTATGCAAGTAAATAAACATAAATCAAACTCTAAAAAAAAAAAAATTTGTAACCACCACTACTAGAAGTGGGAGGTCGACCTTCTCATGACACCAAATTACAGCCTTTTAGAAGCACACGTTGTTCAGGAGGTGACCTTCTAGTTATTTCTCTCCCAAGAGCAGATTTTTTTGGAGCCCACAGACTCACCCGACATTCTAGTCTCTCTGATCCATCCAACCTGCACATTCCATTGCCTGCAACACCAGTGGGCTTTTACTAAACTTGACAATCATTTCTCTCAGCGACAAGCTCTTATGAATATTGAATCATGCCTTTCTTCCCTTCAACCTGAGCCCATCTGCACAGGTCATCTTGCCCCTATATGCTTCTCTTTCTCATCCTATCTATAGTTAAGAGTGTTGCTTAAAACCTAAGACATTCTCTAAATCTAATGCCTAAAATGTGACTGTTTAAATTCCCCTGAGTAGGCCAAATGTAGGGCACTTGGGCAATTTCTATGGTCAGGTATTTCTCTAGAAATTTTACTTTAGTATGTATTTCATTTTGAAGTATGTTTTAAGATGCAGAGTTGTCCTAGGGTGATTTTATGTTATGTATTTCCCTCTCCAAATTTCCCCTAAACCACCACAAGAGTTTGTCACTAACTCAGTTTCCACAACATGATTTATGCAGACCAACTCTGGCAAACTTACACACAAAAACCTTTGTGCATATGCTCGTATGATCCACAGCCTCAGTCAGAAAAATCAGAATTTATAAGGAAAACTTCAAAAAATATAGGTAGAAGGTATCTTGAATGAAACAGTATGTTGGGTCACCAGTATGCCATGCCTCGACCATGAGAAAAAGAGCTGTCCTGATTCTGGGAATGAGTTCTCTTAGGTAGACAATTAACTTAAAAGGTTAGTAAGAGCCAAAAGTTCCTTTTCTTTCTGCCATACTCGTGTGACAGCAATTTGCAACTAATTTTCAAACTGTGGCTTCAGTGAGGTTTGGTGTGTTTTACACCAGGAAACAAAAAGAATTATGCAGCATAGGCATAGAGTTGTTACACCCTGTCCTAGCATGGCCTTCCACAGAAGAAACAGAATCGTAACAAGTCAAGTAATTTGATTGTGGATACAATAATTACACAGAAAGACGCCATTAGAATTTTTTTTCTCCTTTAGCAGCACATCAAATTGGTCTGTGTATCATTTCTCCTCACTTCACATTTTTTATGATGTATTTCAGCACTAAAAAGCATGCCCACTATACACATAATGTTTCCCTTTAAAATTACAGGTGATTCAACCAAAGAGGTTCTTCTCCATGTCCAAAATTTAAAAATTCGTAACCTCATTACTAAAAATTATTTTAAACTTAATTAAGGTGCAATAAAATTTGATTAACTACAGTTATAAATCTGAAACTAAAATGAAGACAGTTCTAAATCAAATAAAATGCCTTATTAAAAGTTGTGAGATCAGACAGTCATCAATCTCCAGAAACAGAGTAGAAAGCGAAAAGCTATATAATGTATATGAAGCCTGGAGTAATTTATCTTGCCATCACATCCTTTTGACTGGGAGTAAATCAAAAGACAAGAACAGACTGAAAACTTCATCTTTTTTATACTGACTTTTTTAATGACAGTTTGTAATTTTTTAACCCATGACATGAAGTCTTCAGGCTTTTCTTTACCTCTAATCACCGCTGAGCCTCACTGGAGTCAACATCGAGGTGAAGAATTTAAAAGCAGCAATGACCCTACAGAAAATCTGGTTAAATTAAGAAATTAATCAAATGATTGTGCACCAACTCATCTTTTGACAAGTTGATATGTAACAAGTTATGTAAAAATCATCCCACAAAGAAGGTCTGGGATTCAACAGAGCCAATTCTCAGTGCCTCAGAAAATGAACACAACTTATAGGTCTGAATTGAACTCAAGAATATAGAGATGTAAGTTTAACAAAAGGTTGAAACTATTTGGAATGGAATTTTAAAAACCAGCAAGGATAAGAAGCATTTCAAAGAAGATACCAGGAGTAAGCAAAAATCTTACATGGATGGAAAAAGAGAGATTGATTAACTAGGTAAGCCATGTGTCCTAAATTAGCCATACAGAAAAAATAGTACCTCAGCTCAACCTTTCAAAGGAAAACGACTGAAGAGAGACAGGCTCATTTCACCTAAGCAGAAGAGAAGGATTAAAATAAAGAGAACTAGTTAAGGATTCTTATTCTCATATCGAATCAATGAAAAGTTAACTGTGTACCCCCAAACCTGGACAAATGTTCAATTTCCTCATTAGAGCAAGGCCACAAGGACAGGAACATTTACAGCATACTGAAAGAGTCAGAAGATAAAAACAGAAATTCACTGGCAAGTTTTTTTAATGAAATTTATAAATGAATGGGAGCTGAATTTTTCCCAATATACCAGTTAGTTTCATAAACCTTTACTCGAAAACTTTGTTCTTTGGGCATCCCTGATCACCAGTGCTAAAGCAAAAATAACACTGGAGAATACTAAATATAGATGCACTCCAAGAAAGGAGAAGTGATAAACACATACTCGTGATTTTGACACTGACTGCAGCAGACTTTGGAAGAGGCAGTAATCGAGGGCATGGAGGTAGCCTTGAAGTAGTATAAAAAGAAATGAATTCTCATTACTGACAGATCACCTGAGAGACATGATGAGTTTCTTAGTAAGACAGATGACTACTTACACAAGGGCAATATAGTGCAACTAATACATCTATGTTTGAATTAAGCATCTGGCAGTGTTCTCTAAGAAATCTTTATTAAAAAGGCAGACAATGAGGAGCAATATAACAATATATCATAATATGGATAAAACACTGTCTGTGGGAAGCACTACAAGAGTCTGTAGTGAAAAAAAAAGCATTTCTAAAGATGGAGAAACATTACAAAGTATTTCTCAGGAACCAGTCTTGGGATGGATCCTGCTTAATACATTCATTAGCAACCTTGATCCAAGACTGGATTATGAAATGCAAAGATAATACAATTATGAGCACAGAAGAGGACAAGACCATCACACACAGTGGATGAGATGACCTTGTGAGCTAGAAAACTGACTGGGATGAAGTCTAAAACCAAAAAGTACATCATGACAAGACAAACTAATGAGGATTTCTGCTTTAAACTGGAGGTTCATCAGATTTAAGAAACAGAGAAGAAGAAAGCTTGTGGATAGAATGATTAAGAGGTACCTATTGGTTATTTACCAGTTGTAAAAAGGCCTAATGAATTTCTGGGAATATCTGACATTGGCAGTGAACTCAGAGGACTACATGGATCTCATATGAAAGAGCGTGGTGATTCCTGATCACCTGTTTTCAAAGCAAAACTGTAAGTATGCCCAGAAACGGGTTTCTAAGGGGATTACAGGAACGGGAAAATAACTTTCGTGACAAGAAGCAAGGAAACCTCGGTGCTTCCAGCCTAGTAAAGCAAAAACTGAGAATATATTTAAGTATACTGGATTACTGTTATACATAACCTTGCTATGCTTAGCTTCTTCTCATGGCTGGCTCTAAATACAGACAGCATGCCAAGGAACCCAGTGGCCATGTGGAAGCTGGGCAGAGAATGCCTTGGACGGGACCCAGCAGCGCCTGACAAGCTCATCACTGCCTGCACATTCAGAATGCAGCTTTGACTCTCGAGCCCAGGGGTCTCCTGCCAACACTGACACTGTGAAGTGCACCCCTGCAGACCGTGTGTGACGATGCCTCCAAGCAGGAGCAAGGCAGGAGAGAGGAACAACTATGCAAACAACAAACAATCCTTCACACATATGGGAACAAGAAGCCTCTCACAGCAGCTCAAGAGTTACTGAGCACAAAATGGGAACCCATTCTATGATTTTTACTGATGTATTTTACTGATATATTCCTGCAAGCAACAGCTTGGATTATGTGATGCAACAGAACCCTTTCACCCAGAAACATACCCCCTTGGCAGCAGATACAAGGTTTGTCTCAGTAACCTGTTCAGCCATCAAGTGTCACCTTTTTGGCTAATGGTTTATATCCAAGGAAAGAACACACCTCATAATGTACATAACCAACTGTGTAATGCTGCTCAGCAGGGAAATATCCCTCCTGTAATGCTGCAGTGATTACCTTATGCCTTGAAGCATGAGAGCTGATGATCTTTACCTTACTTTTCACAACTACAAATGTTACTATTGGCCATAAAATTATCCAAGCACTTCAAAAATTCAGCCACAATATTTGATTTGATGACCCTCTGCTCTGGGGACTAGCACAACCTCACTAGGTATTCAATGTCTGGCAAGCCATTTGTTTTAAATTACACCTTTATTTTCATCTTGCGGAACAGGATTAGAACAACCTTCTGAGTAAGTTTCACTACAGCCTTCATAAAAAAAAAAAAATTGTGAGTAGCTAAAGCAAACCTTGCTTAAGGGCTTCACTGTGACTTTTCCTTATGCTGTATGTCATAATAAATCCCCTCACGTCGTAGATGCCAACACCTTCCCACCCAGAGCAGGTGAGCTAGAAGTGTGGAGGATGTGCAGAGACCATGGCTTCTGCGGCTTCCCACAGGAGCCAGCACAACCCTCACGATTTGCTGCAAGTGCGTCACCACTTCCCTGCTGCCTGCGAAACCCTGCAGCACGGGAACAAGGTCTCAGGGGAGAGAGGTCCCTGGGCCACGACACCTTTTGTGATAATCCTGAGCTATTCAGTTTAAGCAGCACTTCTCGTTCAGACAAGTGCCAAAAGGTACAGTTTAGCCTTAAGTCCTTGCATTTGTATTCCATTATGTTGGATGCTTAGGTGTGAAGAATACCAATATCTGAATTGTCAAAAAACACCCTCACATCTTTTCCTTTGCCTATTAAGACACAGCACTACCCAAGACTCTTGTCTGAAGGAAACTCTTTTAAAACAAAACACAACAAACAAACCCACAACTCTTTTTGGGCTGCTCAGAAGATACAAAGATAAAGAAAAACAACAGAATCAGTCATTAAACAGCAAGTAGCTCGCTTGTCCTCCTACCCACCCTCTCTCCACACACAAGCACTCAGGCTGTTCTGCTTTACATCCCAGAACCTGACAAGGAAAAAAAGGACAGGTTCCAAACAGAATTAAAGCAGGTATTCTCAACAAGCAAAGCACATTTTTGAAAATTAATTTCTGAGTAAGATTATGTAAGCAAAGCCAACTAGGCTCAATCACAACTTGCAGATCAGTTACCAAAACAGCTTCTAAAAGGAGGGTAAAGAAGATAGGAGGTTTACTTTTTTATTTTTTGTTTTTCAAAAAGTGACACTAGCTCAAAATTTTATTTATTCAAAAGTAATGACATTTCAGGGCACAGAAAAGGACATTTTATCACAAAAATCAAACCATTCTGTGTAGAGTATTCTATAAAATGAGCATCTGGCAAAGAGATCAAAAAGACACCATTTCTTTGCCAGTACTAACATATTTAAGAGGTTGCTTGCTAGCAAACTGCCATGGCAACCACAGCAGCACCTGGGGTACAGTGTTCTCCTGAGAAACAGCACTCCCTCCCCTTGAGAAACAAAATCATTTCGCAAGGGTGCAAGAGAAAAGTAATTTTTAAACCGGGTAAATAGCTCCAGTGACTGCAGAGTAACTGAATTCCAGAACCAGGCCTCCATTAACTCTATTTCTTTACCCAAAAACACCCATATTAAACCCAGCTCTAAATACAACACAGCAAAACGCACGCTTTCAACTTACACCAGTCACTCTCCACTCTGTATCTAACTTCAGTTAGAATGGCACAACTGAGGGACAACCCAAAGCTTTTTGGACAGAAGTCAGTAACACCGAGTGTTGTTTCGGTCTCAAAAGCAGAAAAAAAATTGGCCACAATGAAATGGTCAAGCCCCACTTCCAGCCAATACACTGAGCCTTGCGCTCCCTAAAAAAACAGCCTGGAGTGGGCATGTGACTCCCTTCCTAGCTGCAAGTGTAGCTTAAATTGAAAAATATAAGCTAGATTTCTTTCTGTAATCTAGAAATTTCATACCCAGAAATAGCCTAATCCAATCTAATTATCAAGAGACAGAGGAAAGAAAAGAAAAAGGAAAATATCAGCTATAGATCTCTCTGCATGTAAGAACATTTTTACGCTATGAAAAAATAAAAACACTGCAATGAGAGTTTTTTATGTCAAATTGACCAATAGTGCATTTGCCTTAGCTCACTTCTTTTCTACAGAAGACTGCACATAGTGATTAAGTCAACTTTTGAGAAAAAAGCAATTCTAAACTCATGTTATTCTGAAAAATAATTTTATATAATGCACTATTTTTGAGTGCACCCTATCTCAACTATCATTTTCAGAAGACTTACATTATTGTATTGTTATATACCACCAGTGGCAGGGGAGGAGGGGAGAGGGTTGAAACACATCACTCTAAGAAAGCTTCCCTTGCTTTTCTGGCTTTCCTTCTGTTCTCCATTCTCAAGGCTATGGAAGAAAAAAATTACACAGATCATCTCAACCAACAAAAGGGAAAGTAGTGAAGATAAGTAATAACTGCTGACAATGGCAGACACCAATTACCTTCTTTTTCTGATATCAAAAAAGCTTCCAGTGCTTTTAACTTGCAATTTATGAATGTCACTGACTGACATTCAACTTTTGTGTTTCCAGAAGACTCACTTATTGTCATGCTAACACTTTATTAAGCTTTTTTTTTCTTCCCCCCCTCCCTTTCACCTAAACTTTAAAACCTTGCCTGGAATCACTGTGCGGACTTATGCCCTTAGTAACAAACTGGGACCCAAGAGATCAGACATCACTAGTGAGCCCCACCTTCCACCTCATTTTAGATGAAGTTACTGCTGCTTTGTTTTGAAAAGGCTAAACAATAATTTGTCTACCCATATATTCAGGAATAGCTTTCATTTATAATGGTTAAAATACTTCTTAACCTTTTTTTCTTCCCTTGGTCTTCAACTTCATTTAAAACCACAGTTTTACATTGTTTTAGACACTTGCTATTAACAGCTACCATAGATGAAAGAAGATGAATATATTAAACTAATGTGTTGACTGATTCTCTTACTAGTGTCAAGAACCTACAATTAAATATTTTCCTTCAATCATATTATAGTATGCAATTCTTGAATCAAGCAGTCATCATTTAATTTATAAATGGAAAAAGCTTAAGCCACACAAGATAGTGAACACTGAAAAAACATATTTATATGAACTGCTTTTTATATAGGCAGAACAAATATTATTTTTCTCACATGTAGTCCGACTTCTGTTTAACTTGCAAGTGTACTATCTGTCTCACACCTTATTAAATGTGTCTGGCATCTTGAAAAGCACTTGCTTATATAGAAGATGTAAAAGCTTTTTATTATCATTATTTTAACAATGTAGTGATGGGAAGCTGCAAATGCAAACCACAAGGATTTTCTCCAAGATTAACAGCCATGACCAACGGCCCAGACCAGTCAGGCCTCAATATGCAGAAGGATCTTTAACCATCTTCACCAATCTTTAACCATCTTCACCAATATCTGCAATCAATTTGCTTTAATTCCTTTTTGACACAATATTTACATTCTAAACTGCACCCAGGTGTGAACTTGTTTAGTCTAAAATGTTAAAATGCTGGTGACAAATACAACATAGTTCAACAATGACTGAAAGAGCATAAGGGAAGTAAATTAAGCTTTTTCATAGAATGAAAATGGCCCCATTTTTCTCTGTACCACTATTAAAGGAGGTTTTATAGTAAGAGCTACAGCAGCTAGTAGGAGTTGCAACCTATTTAGAGTTTCACGTACAAAGGAGTTTTCTAATGCCAGAAGCTCAGGAAGTCATGATCCCACAAAGCTCAAAATTTTCGTAATAATATCTTCATCCAATCGAAACAGCTTCAAAGTGTTTAACTGTCACAAAGTGCAAAGGCACAGACAGGTGAAGCACTTCACGTTTTCAACCTGAAGCACCTTTACTTTCAGCTAACTCAATGGGACTGCTCACAAGCCTAAAAGCTGAACTGAGGCTGCTTCTCTGGCTAAACTGGGACACGAGAGTCAGGCGCTGAAGCAGTGACTCGGTTACATCAGCAGAGCATCCTCCTTCATAACACCCAAAGGGTGCAGTGATCAGCAGGAGCATTGACACAGCCGTGGACAGTCAACACAAAGTACATTTTATTAAGCACCTTTTCCACAGGGTTTATCCTCGATTTGATATTATTCAGTGCTTTTACCTGGATGATGAAAGAAGGAGTATACAGACAAAATTTGCTAACAGTGCTAACGTGGCGGAAGCTACAAAAATGTGTGTGGACGTAAGAATTTGAAGGTGTCTGGAGACACAATTCTTTAATAACAGAATGCAATTTGAAAAGGGCAAGGTTATAGACCTACACAGAAATAATAAACTACATTGATACTGGGTGGGAGCAACAAATGAAATTGATAGATCGGTTGCTTTTCCAGAAAACAGCTAACAAAACGAAACCAAAAGAACAACACATCCAACACAAGGGTTAAAAAGCACTATTTCATGCTGCTTTGCAGCAGCCTTTTATGCATTTGGTCATTACGGTGTGCCCTCCTCCTCAGTAGCCTAACACCACCAGCTCTGTGAATGAAGTTATGCTAGCTCAACATTTGCTTATTCCTTGGACTTCTTCCAGCAAATCAAATCTGTCCAGATCTGAAGAAAATGCTTTATGTGATGCGTTGCAATGCAGAGGGGAGCAAAAAATTGATTATGTTTTGTACTTCTGTCACAATGGAGCTTGCCTAATTTTGCAACAATATGATAGTGACTCATTGGACCCTCAGATATAACAGTGACTCTCTAGAACATACTTTCTTTTTTTTTTTTGAACTATCCTATTAAATTAGGATAGAGACTGCAGCATAGATTAGGTATTACAACAGGTCTTCTTGTGGTAAAAGCACCAAAGCACTGGAATAGCTTTCCACATGGAAGCTGTAGGGGGTTTTTAAGACAGGGTCAGGCAAATATTTGTCAGGGATCATTTTGTTAAACTGATTCATTGCTGAGCAAGCAAAATGTACTAAACTGATCTCTCAGATCAGTTTTCTACCTTTCAGCACTGGCTTTTCCCATAAAAGCATTTTTTTAGAGATACAAAAATATAGGAAGGAAATGACAAGTGAAACAGGTTAATGTTATTTCTCATTTGCCACAGGTACATGGCTGTGCCAGTGCATCTGAGCATTCTAACCTTAAACAGGTAAAAATCATCCCCACAACCAGCTCTTGAATTCTTGTACATCTCATGAAAATTTAACCTGAACATACTCAAGGAAAAGCAAATGGGGAAGTAACAGCACTGACCTGAAAAAACAGTGCTTTTATGTAACATTACATACTCACAAACAGTCTTTTTTTCCCTTTCACACAAAATTCTCTCTTCAAATTCTCCTTGAAGAAGATCCACAAAAAGTCTTTTGAGGTAATAATTGCAAAAAATCATGGGGAACTGTACTCAGTTCCTCAGGACCTGACTTCAGTGTCTCATGACCTGACTTCAACACCAAGAGATTTTTGATGTGTGGGTGGAACATCTACTGGCATTTCCACAAAGCTCAGCTCTCATTACGGAGGTGAGGCCACACAAGTAGTGAAGTGTTTGCTAATTTGTGAGAACAGGTACAGAATCTTAGGTACCAGTGATGGTTCTGCCTAGACATTGTTGTAATGGGTAAAACACGGTACAGGCAAGAACTCCAAGCTGCAAAACTGTCCCCCATACTCTGTTTCACATGATCCACAAAATAACTGGAAGGACTTCTAAAAGATCTTGGCTCTCTGTAGGTAGTAACAAATAAGCACTTATAAACCCATCTCTTGAAACTTGCCAATAAGAAAAGAGCATCGCATTCTCAAAGGGAATAAAAGAATTCAGACAACCAAGCTTATAAACTCTCTGAACCAGACAATTTTCGATTTTACTTCTGGAATCTTTTTCAGGTTAGGATATCAAATGAGTAAATGAAGCATCAGCCATAAACTAGCTGAATATTAGAGATGCCTGATGAAACAGCACTTTTTTCTTTCTAACATAACACAACATTCCAGTGTCTTCTATTTCAACATGATGTTTCTACTTCCTTTTGTTTGCTGGTTGTGATATCACCAACAAGAATACTCATCTACCCACCATCGTACCATCAATGCAGGTAATTGAAATGCTGCCTTTTCAGACAAGAAATCCCAGGACACATACAGATACAAATTTCTAGTTTTCTGTCACTGGTTTTAACTTTTTTTTTTCTCACTGGGACTTTTTATGAGCTGCATGTTCAATGACTGAGGACAATAGACAAGTATAGCACAGGACATTTCCTTAACTTTCGCACTAAGAAAGCACCTGCACTTCGTACTTATTTCCTATTACCATCTTCTTTCATTAATAGCAGAAAAGATGACAAGGTACAAGGATCTCAAGGATGTTACTAGAGGCCTCAGAAGTTAAACTAGCAAACACATGAACAACCTTTCAGTTGGTCACCACTCATGTATCTGAGTCTTTCATCACTCAAATATAAACTGGAGGTCTCCCACCTGTCCTTAAAATGGATCCAAATTGTCGTGGGTTTACTCAGGAAGGGTCAGTTTTTTAAGTGACTTATGGTGCAGGAAGCAGTGTACTTTGCTTTTTGGGAAATNCCAAATGTTACATAAATTTCTACAAGAAATTATGCTGTAACTTTAAGAACATCAGGATCTTACATTGTGCACCTAATTTAAGATGTTAAATTAGGACTAGTCTCAAATTGCACGCACCTCTCACATGAAGAAAATGATTTGTGCATCAGCTCATAATATAAACACAAATATAAACCACATCTATAGCATTTACTGATAGGTACATCTATGAAATCTTACTGCTGGATTCAGTAACCTGTTCAGCAGACAACATACCTCAGCACAAGGCTTTGCTTGCTTCATCTTGGTTCCCTCACCTTTAAGGATACAGACACTTACTTTCCTAAGCTAGTATGCACATTTTGTTCTTTCTTCTGAGCTGGGCAAGACTGACACACTGTGCTATCTTTAAATAATTACTGCAAGCTTACACCTCGTGGTATTAAGAAGGACAACTCATCTCATATGCACACAGCTTTTCCAAATAGTAAAATTTAGTGAACTAACACAGCAGTAGACATAAAAGCTTGGGTCCAAACAGCTATTTTAGAGGGCACAACTTCCAGGTAACTATTACTAACTCCCTAAAATATATAGAGGTCTGGTTCCTCGACCAGAATCTATAACCCTGAGGTAGATGCTAAGGGTCCATGTATAAGAGCAAGGCAATCCACAGCATGGGGTTCACATCAGTGAGCCTGATGAGCAGGAACCTGCCCATGTTAGCTGACAAAAAAAGGCAATAGCAAGAGTTTAACTCAAATCCCACCTTTCCTCCAGGCTTAGAGGTCTCACTCCATTTGACAAGGAGACACTTACCTCCACCTCACATTTTCCTGAGAACACAGGCACAAAGGGCCAAAGCCTGTAGGCTCCTAACTCCTGCTTAAGCCCTTAAAACACCCACTAAAGTCATGAGAATCTAAGGATTTAAATTGGAGATTAAGAGCTGAAGCATCTTTAGGGATTGATCCTCTCTCTCAAAAGGCAACAACCTTCTT
>VZTJ01004181.1:0-66330 GCA_013397795.1 Orthonyx spaldingii | reverse complement strand
TTTTTTTTTTTGCTGGTTCCACTAGACAGCAGAGAATGATCAGCTTCTTCCCTTTGTGCAACAGCCCAACCATTAAATGTGTTCTGACACATTGAGCACCCAGATCACTCCTGCACTTTAGAGGATTCACACTGCCAATTTCCCTGGCCACCATCCCAACAATCAGAGCAAACTCATCTGCAGGTGTAGCATGAAGCATCTTAAGTTTGCTCACAAAAAGCATTCATCAGGAGACAGTGAGATTTCCCTTGTAAGGCCAATGGTCAAGACACCTGCCAAGGCAAACAAAGAACTGACAGCTGGTCTCTAACAAGAGAACTGTCTATTTTCTTTACATTGTGCTCGCTTTCATACCTTGCTGAAAATGGTGCACTTTTGTACACAAGAAAAACTTCACCATTTTCTCCTCTTCATACAGCATATTCTTACTCAGCTACACTGCAAGGTTTACAGGATACAAAAAGTTTGGTCCTAAGGGGGCTGTGAGCTCCTTCATCCCCTCAGGAAACAAAAACAGAGACTGCTTAGCTCAGGATCCTAAAAACACTTCCGCAGAAGTTTGGGGTTTTTTTAAATCCAGACCCATATGTTTCAAAACATTGGAATAACACATTGATGATGAGGGGAAGGAACATAAAACATAACTGAGAATTACTTAATTCCAACTGCCCCATCAGGAAGCTGTCATCAGACACATCCTCTTATGATTTTAATAATAATTTCTTCTTATATAATGCATTTCCACTTAAAAAAAAATATTTGCTGACCTCAAAAGCAGTCTGTCCTGCTTTCTGAATTCAAACCAACACTCAATAACCCAGGCTGTCACCTGAGATGTTAAGATTACTGTCATATGAAGTGCCATAATAAATCTCAGGTAACTTGACTGAAGTCTGCCCTACTGACTTAAAAGTCACATGCTCATGGAGTGTTTGCTTAATTTTTTGCCACTGCCTAATGTCTGCAGTGGCAAATTACACCCTTAAGTATAGTCTTCTTTTGTGAAAACTATTATATAATCTATTTCATCTACTTTGCAAACAGCTGAGATGGGATATTTCTCCGTTGGTTGTGAGCTTGCTCCTGTCCCTGTGGCAATGGACAAGTCTCTGGATCACTCCTGCTTTGTGAAGTTCACTCCTGGTACCCTGGGAGATGCATTCTTGGGATCCAGCACGGAGGGAACTGTGGCAACCCAAAAATGCTGCACCCCAGCAGCTGCTGCTTTTGTGGGCCCACACTGAGTTCTGCTTCCACTGGAAGTGGAATTTAAGGAGCCCAATGGAGAGACCAGGAAGCCTTTTCAGTAACTTTGAACAATAAGACATTAGAAAACTAATGTCAATGCACAGATAATGGAAAAAAATTATAAAAGGCTTGGAAAAGTATCCATATTCTGTTTAAACCACTTGTAAATAGCTCTTCATCTCTCACACCACACCCACCTAGAGGCAGCAAGGTAAGCACAGTTGAAATCTGAATATTCTAGTTTCTAGTTCTAGTGCCAGTAACTAAAACTGCTGGTCTAAGCTTCAGAGAAAGCATATAGTGACCATAGAATGCAGCAAAGTGCTCAGAAATCTCAGCAAAAATCAAGAAACCTATTGAAAAAGTAAAAACTGATGGAGAGTCTACACAGCTAACCTCTCCAAACAAGTAACAAGAATCAATCCCACAGTGAGAGCCTGGAGTTTGCATCAAACTTGATGAGACATTTAGAAAAAACCAGGACTGGTACCTTTTGAAAGGGAAGATACTATTTACAGTAAATGAGAATTTGGTAAGCAGTGCATGAGTAACCAGGCTTTGCTCGAATAATGCAGCCTCTTAATATAACAAAACACTGGAAAGGAACAAACAAAAAAATCCAAGTATGTCCTGTACCAGCACATTGCACGCAGTTCAAGTGCACTTATGCCTCCTCAATGCACAGTTTGGCTAGTGCAGCTCTGATAGCACTCCTATTGTATGCTTTTCATGCAAAAAATTAATTACTTCTATCTGTCAGGCATCATAAGCCCCATTGCACTAAAATGAGGTTTTGTTTGTTTGTTCCTCTGATGTTTTAATTATTGCAACATGATTACAACAGACTAAACAACAGCCTAAAGGTACAGATGTAGCTAACATGTAAAATACACTCCTGTATAAATATGTATGAGCACACACAGAGCTATGGACAATACTTCTTTCCATAAACAAGAAACTCACATAATCAAAGCTTGGAACAATTTTGTGGTACCCTCACATTATTAACATCCTCCAAAATTGCTCCTAATCACAACAAAGTGGCTTCCAGGTAATGAATAAACACCACTCATTCTTTTACGAGGGTAAAAAGGTGATGAGGGAAACACAGGAAACTTGGTGAGAGATACTTGTAGTCATTAAATGGAAATGCACAACACAAACTGCGAAGAACAACGACTGATCATACTCTAACATTTATCCTCACCCTTACATCTCACTGTTCACATCATTCAAGTCAACCTCGATGGTCAAATATTAATCACAGAATTGTTTAAGCAGGAAAAGACCTTTAAGATCACCAAGTCCAACTGCTGTCTTAGACAACCAATACACAGTGAAATAGTCTCCTCCAGGTCACAAGCTCTTGCCTTCTTTCTATGCATACGTGGATTTAGAAATTGGGGGGGAAAGGGGAGAAGGTTGATCAGCTGTTAAAAGGACTCCAAACTCTTCATCTTTTCCACTTCAGAAAGAATCTTGGTACCCAAATATGAACAGACCAATTATCAAAATGGGTAAGATGAAAAAGTTGCAATTTAAAGATGGAGAGTGTCAAAAAGAAGTAATGCCTCATTTTATTCTGTAAGGAACAGGTTTGATTTCCAAGAGTTATGACCACTGAAAAACCCTGTCCAAAAATATAATACAGTAATGAAGAGACCCACCTATTGCAGTAGAGTTAGATTAGATCCAAAGTTATTTTACTACTTGTATGATTGTTGGGGTGTCCTGTGGTATTACACACGACTGTCAATCATGTCATAATCTATGGAACAGACTCTTCGGGAAAGGAGCAGGAAGAATTGCTGTCTACACCACAGTGTGGTGAGAATGCCTGGAGTTTTGCCTATGATGGATGATGAGCCAACCTCCATTTACAGGCCAGGATTAGTGAAAATAAAGTATTTAAGTTGAAAGGGACATAATTTCAAACAAAATTCATCCCCACCCTCGAGCAGGAATATCAAAGAACAGTGTCTTGATGCTGCTGCACTTACAACATTCCCAACTGTTTATCCCCCGTAGCTCCAAACAGTTTACCTGATGATACAGTGCTTCACTCCACAGGACAAAATACCTCCTACTGCCATATATGTATTTTTCAAGAAATAACAGTGCCAGCTTTTATACTAGTTGTAGGATACTTATTTTTATATCACAACAAAACAATTTCAGTACCATCTCTTTAGGTAATATTCTTTTGCAAGACTGAAGCCAAGAAACTGTACCAATCCACCAAATTTGTTTTCCTGAAGTTTTTCTTTTTCCAACTAATTCATTTGAAACGTGAATAGACAGATCATGTTCCCTGTATCCTTAAACCACAATGAGGGTATAAGGCCCCTGTCTCAACTCTTCAGTCTCAGAAGGACCATTTCAGTCTCCTTTTTCTTTTGAAGGACAGGGTGTTACAATCTGTAACAGGAACTTATACCAGTTCAAATAAAGAAAATAATTTACTACAAAATCAGTTGGTTTTCCCTCAAGATTTCTGATTTTCTTGTAGTTCCTAATTTTGGCACTTTCTGGTGTGTCTCAGGTTTTCTCAGCTTCACCAGTTCTTGAGAATTCTATATGGCTGCAGATTTCACAGGGGTCAGAGTGTGAAGAAAATAAGGGAGATTTTACCTGGTTTAGTAATAATATTGAAGGAAGAGTTCTCAAGCCAGTCAGTTCAGAATTAATTAAAATACAGGAGAAACTACCAGGGAATGATTTATATTCAAAGGGGATTATGGCTAACACTAAAATGTTTACAAAATCAATGGGAACCTAGCACAAAGCAGATATAGCTCAGGGGAATACACATTGATTAGATTTCCGTGTCCAAAATGCAGCCCTCTTTTCCATGTTCCTCATTAATTCATTTCAAGGTTTATGTGAATTGCAAAATAGATGTAACCTAGCTCCAGTTATTTATATTGTGTTAAATAAGGAAAAAAAAAAAGTATTCATCTGAAACTAAAATTCATTTGTTTCCAAATGTTTAATGAGAGAGGATGGTTCAGCTCACCTCCAAATTCATCATCTGCTACATATTATTGAATATCCAGTAATGCCAGTACTAAGAAACAACTGGCACAATCTGTTAGCTCTCAGACTGAGCTGACAATTTCCTGGTGTACCCAAAATACAAACCTAGGAACTCCTGACAACCAAAACAGTGTTTGGTAAAAGCTCCACATCTTCATAATATTCAACGTTTTGTAGCCTTTTATATAAAATTAGCAAGGTTCTAATTACTAAAAAGGATGTTGGTGCACTGCAGCTCCAGTGTTGTTAAGCATCAGCTGCCCCACCAGCCACAAGGCAGGTCATGTTTTAGCCACATTTGATACTATTGTTTGTACAGAAAAATCATCAGATGAAAACCACGCACAGTGGCAGTGTCAGGCTCTGAATTGATTCTCATAGAAAAGAGCAACTGGAAATTGTGCCTTACATTCTTCCACAAACTGGATGCACTTCAGATTGCCACTGACCTTTTCACAATAGCACTGATTGAGCTAACTAGACTGAAAGTTAAAAAGCAAATAAAGTCACCGAAGGGGTAATGGGTTAAAAAAACCTCCAGAACAGAGCAGAAGGCCTGACCTTCAAAGGTTGATGTCACTTGTGCCCAAGTAAATGGAGGAAATGTTTCATGACCAAAACAGTGGTTCTGAAACAGACATTATATAGTTCCAGTGAAATAAAGTGCTTAACTGCAAAATAACTCACATGCATGAACCTGGCACCTCCAGGACTGGTGTCTTGAGTCTGATCCAGCCCAACTGTTGGTTACACAGATTCCAATATCTAACAAGGATCTTCCCATAGGTTTGCCCGGTTTTCCANCCCAACTGTTGGTTACACAGATTCCAATATCCAACAAGGATCTTTATCTTCCCATAGGCTTGCCCTGTTTTCCGTTTTGCCGGTTAAGTGACAACGTAACTCCCTGTAAGTACTGCAAAATTCCTCTTGCCTAAGAAACTCACAGTGGAAAACAATGCCCATATTCTAGCAGCAAGGAAGAACTTTGTGGAGAAAAATTAATCAGGATCATTCCTACTCCTGGAGGTGGGAATGCATCAGCAACAAACTCAGGCTGCCATGGCATCCCCACATAAGCCAACTAACAACACTGTCCTTCCCACACTGGGAAGCACTGAATCAACTCTGCACAAAACTGTGTTTTATGGCCTTATGGATGGGGGACTCAAAAGTTAGGAAACAAAACCCTCAGTGATCATCTCCTGAGGGAACAGAAAACGCAGGAATAGCAACATCTACTTCTTGAACACCCACCACGATGGCAGGTCTCACTTCATGATCTCGTCCCTGGGAAGCAGGAGCACCACTGGGCACCGAGTCCTGGGCTCCAGCACAGGGAGAGCAAAGGGAGCACACGGCCAACCTGCCCCATGGCAGCTGCGGATATTTCAGTGCAAACTCTTTGCAAGTTGGATGTTCTCTTTTTGGCAAAACACAGCAAGTCTCCGAGCTACCACTAACTCACATTCGGGGCTGAAGTTGCTATTGCGTATTCGTACAATCAGCTCAGCGCTAACAGCTACCAAGATGTACAGACACATCCTCTGGTGAAAGCCTGAAGGGAAAATATGAGTCATAAGAATTAGGGAAACAAAAAAATAAAATGAAAATGAAGTAAACAACCCTAAGGAAGATGAGAGACAAAAAGAAGTTTGCATTTTTGCATTGCCAATTTTACCCCATTATTTTCAAGCACTTTCTTAAGCTTGTAAGTGGAGAGAAAATCATATTCTTCTATTAAACACAGTGATCCCTACAGGGACATGTTATATGTCTCCTGTATATGAGGAAAATACAGCTTCAGCAGGTGATTTCAGGACAAGATATAAACACAATGTAAAATATAAACACAGCGAACACCTGCAACAGAAGCAATAAAAAAATTAGCTTAAAATAATGCAATTAATCAGAAAATATCCACAGCAGGAAGGAAAATTAAGATGTCTAATTTAGAAATTAAAATTAAAAATTAAAAGAAAGTGGTAAGGACAGACACTGAAAAATTTTCTAGTGAATTTTGAAATTTACCCTTCAGACATGAAGAACAGGTACACCAACTGGAAAAATGAGAAGGTATCTTTTTTGGAAAAAAAACCTGAATACTGAAACTATTATAAGAGTCAGCAAATCAACAGGAAGCTAACATCAATATAAGGATTACCTCTGTAGATACTGTACATACATTTGTACTAATTTCAATTATTTAAATCAAAGTCTCACTCTAACTTTTTTTGTAACCCTTTTTACCAGCCTCCAAAAAGATACAGGTACACAGAAGCAGATCATTAAATAGAAGTAGATGTATTAGAAAAACACATTTTTGAGAGATTTTTTTAGAGGCAGCTACCTACCCAAATGAAATTGATTTGTCCGTCAAAAATCTTACAGACTAAGAGGAATTCTCTTTCTAAAAATTAAATATGTACATGAATATTTTATAGAATGTCTGCCCTCAGCTGTCAATAACATTTAGAAAATAAAATTGGAAAAAAATCCAACAACTTATTCTTGCTATGTAAGCACTTCGATTACTTTTCTACACTTCAGCTGATTTTGTGGTATTATTGTGCTTTTCCTTACAAAGTACCTGCATCCAGGAAACTTCACAACACCCTGGCAATACAACAATGGATGCTGCTAACACTGTCATCCCAGTTTCCAGGCAGTAACCCAAACCAGACAAACCTGCCCAGATACACACCAGTAAACACACAGACCTTACACACCTGAAGGCCCAGCTTCCTCTTCTTCCTAGAACAATGCAAGTGGAAAAAAGCAGCCCTATTTTTAGTTTCAATTCAAATACAGCTCCTCATGCAACACAATAAATAATAAGTTGTTTTGCTTACATAAATCTAGAAATGTGTTTTCATAAATGAATTGCACTGAAAGAAAACCCTAAGTAACTGAATTTTCATTTGAAAATAAAACTTTATACAAATAGGTAAAAGAAGTATGTCTATATATAAAATTTGTTGTCTAAAATTGCTTAAATATATTAAAATTGTTGTATGCCAGTATATCCTTGCTACATTTAGATAATGTCAAAAGCCCAATGCCTTTTAATAAATTCAGAACAGATTGCACTTAACACAGAACTGTACCATCAGCATACAACTCTATTCCAAATTATCTTAACAGAACCCATTAAGGAGAAATGCTGGTCAAGGATGAAAAATATGCATGCTGAAATAGTGAAAAAGAGTAGAGAGCAAACCATATAGCAAAGCCTGAGGTTAGCAATAATGTCTTTTCCAACAACTTCTTAACTTCTGTGCTTTGTTTTTCACACGCACATTGACTTTGGATACGCAGAACCAAATCAGTAAGTGCCTTACTAAATCCTGCAGGGAAAAGTGTGTCAGTATAAACTGACATTTGTCATGTATTTAGAGACTTTGTACTTTTAAAACCAATTTTGTTTACCTTCTACTGAAAACAAAATATATTCACATAAGGGAAAAGACAATAGCTAATATTTACTGCAGCAGCCTCCAGCTATGCTATCACCAAAGGCAAAACATATTTGCTATTAAAAATATATTTTAAAAATATTTTTATAATAAGCCAAATTATTATAATTATTCCATTTGGTTTTGGTGGTTTTTTTGTTGGGGTTTTTTCTACTGAAGGATAAAACCCTAATTTCCTTCAGTAGTTTCAAAAAAAAAAATCCATAACAACTGTGGGGAGAAAGGAGTGATCGTTTGGTTTGTTGCCCTTTTGTTGGTTGTCTTCTGCAACTAACTTTAAGTAGAGCAAATCCTTCAAGATTAATCATACAGCTGGTCAACACAGATTATCTCCCACATGTCCTTTTCTAGATGCAACAAAGCTGCTCTATTTGTGACTTATATTACAGACCCTGGGCACTGTGAGTTTCCTGGCTCCCTGAAGCCCTCACCTTTCATTTTCACCTTCTCTGTAAAGGTGTCACTCTTCTCATCTGTTACCTTCTCCCAAGATGGGTTGCTGTGGCTTCACAGCCAGGCAAAGTGCCACAGTGTCCCCTGGGTCACTACCCACTTCTGGCTCAGCATCTGCTCAGCAAGCACCAGAGCCTCAGACCCACTTGGACCCAAGCAGCTGAAACTGCTTAAAGGCATTTTTTAAAAAATTCCTTTGTGACACCATGGCAATGAGAACAGCTCCTGAGGAGTTTAACGGTATTTTTTCCCCAAGATCCCTAACATCTATATACAAACCTGAACAAAGTGATTTTCTACACTCACTTCACTGCATCTGTTACCTCAGGTCTCTACATTCTCTAGGCTTAGATCAGAATCCTCCACGTCCTCCATATGGGTTTCTCCAGCAAATCAGGTTTTTTTCGTATGTTCTCAAAACTGAGGGGGATGGAGGGTGTTCCTTTCAGTCTGTGATAGATCCTGCTGTAGGACAAGTATATCTGTTTGCCTCTTCTCACCCACCCATGCCAACATTTAGGCAGCCTCAAAACTGTTGTTCTACTACTGCCAGCACAGACTTTGAAGCAGGCAGATGACATCATTTACAGCACGCAATTTCACACAGTGAGAATCAAACCCAATCCAAGATGTTATCTGTAAACTGGCTGTGAGAACTTCCAGTTGGAAAAGGGACTACATGCCTCCAGATCGTTCTTTAAGAATAACAGAGAGACAGACTGAGTGTCAAACCGACACATCAAGTTTCTTCTAAGGAGCTGAAAAAAATGGTAAGTGCCAGCATTTAAAAGACTTTCTTTTTTTCCTCATTTCAAGACATTAAACAATGCAAAATAATTGCCCTCTCTGCATACCCAAGCACTGCAAAACATAACCGGAGACTCAACAGCATCTAAAATGACCCTCTAGTGCTCTTGATGAAGATCAAGATGACAGAATCAGAAAAAAAAAAAATAGGCTGGAAGTTAACTGGAGGTTTCCTACGCCAAGTCCCTTTGGAACTTCACAGGCCCTTGAGAGAGATGCAGCTCTGTCAGAGCTGGGTAACTAAAGGCTGTTGTGTTGCAATGGGAAAACTCCATTCTCCATATCTGCATATACACACACACATACATGCACACACGTCATTTTTTTAGCTATTCCAGTTATGCTTCCAAGTTTTTAAAAAGGCAGAATTTCAGCACCTCAACTCTGTAAGTTTTAAGAGCTAAGCACACAGGCTTTAGCAACTTATATAAAAGTATTGGTAAGCGGCTGCCATTCAAGTCCAAGCAAAACCTCCTCATTATATACAAACATTTCTCAGTATTTTTCAGTCCAGCTCAAACACAAGCAAACTTCTCATCATCACTAGAAGAACAATGCTGATTTTTTTCTTTCCTTTGCTGCCAAATATTTGATGTAAGCACTTACCTAGTTTAAACTGCAAGAGTTCCGCCAAAAACTCTTTCAAATGTTTCCCTTTTTCATTGATGCCAGCAGGAATCTGACATGAGCTGTACTGTATCGTAAGGTGAAAAAACAACTTTGGAAATATCAGGATCAATATATGGGCTTAATGAGTAAAGACCAGGTGGAGAGAGGTAGCCCCTGCTTCCAGACTGGAGCAGCCTGTCCTTGGAGGACTGCACCCCGTGGAAGAGTGATCCACGCTGCAGCAGTTTTGGGAGGACTGTCTGCCCCTGGGAGGGACTCACACTGCAGCAGTGTTGGGAGAACTGCTGCTCGTGAGACTGGAGCCACTTTGGAGAAGTTCCCAGAGAACTGTCTCCCGTGTGAAGGACCTCACAGGGGAAAACCTAACCCTACCCCTCTCCTGAGGAGTGAAAGAAAACCTCAGGTGATGAACTGACCAAACCCCCATGCCCTGTCTTCCTGCACTGTCGGTGGGAAGGAGGGAGGAGGTGAGGGAAGAAGAGGTGTTTTTAAAAGTTTATTTTTACTTCTCATCATCCTCCTCTTACTCTTTCTCTTTGTACTTCTAAGTTGAGCCTGTTTTTCCCTCTAAGTGTTTTCTCCCGTCCCTCATCTCAACTCATGAACCCTTCAGTAATTTTTTTCTCTCCCCTGCTCAGCTGTAGCAGGGGAGGGTGAGGGAGCGGCTTGTGTGGGTGCCTGGTGTTTGGCCAGCGTGAAACCACATCACAGACCTGGTAAAGTACCTGATAAAGGAATCAGCAATGACACCACTGATAACTAAAGATGCTGAGCTGACACAGCTGGCCAGGAGACACAGGACTGATGGTCACTTTATACTGCAAAAGCTCAATCCCACTCTTTAATGGCAAGGTCTTCTAACACATCCCCCCTTGGAGTGTGTGCAGAGATTCCCCCCTTGAGTGGGGGCATCCTGGAGGGTGAGCAAAAGAGATTTGCTCATGGTCATTGGTATGGGTGGGTAACACCAATCTCTACTGAATAATTGCTCTTCCTAAATTCTTAACTTCAGTATTGCTTCAAGAAACAGTGCTACATACAGTTATACTACACAGCTGTCTTTACTGTGTAGTAAATAATTCTGATTAAATTAGTATTTTAGTCTAAACACTATCATGATAAATCATTTATTTTTGTATAAATATATCTGGTTTGCCATCCTTAACCCTGTGGATCAAAATTATATTAAGGTTCAATTACACCTACACAACCCATTAGACCCAAACCTCTGACCAAGTCTGGGGCTAAGCCTGGATGCAGCTGCACCCAGACTCCTCTCTGAGAAGGAGTTTAGAAAGCAAGGGGGTCCTTTGTGCACCTCCTGACTAAACAGGAGGGCTTCTCTAAAAAACTTCTTCTGAAGCTCCCAGTCTGCACACAACAAAGGGTCATTACAGTGAAAGAGATAATTACACCAACACAGAAGGAACATGCAAGAGCCTTTTTTCCTCCTACTGCTCAGCTTTTAAGTCAGACTCTACTACAATTAGTAGCCAATAATATGGCACTGGGTTTTCATTAACCCATCTATCAAATTACATCCTATGCAATTCAGAAGAATGCAACCCTAATATGTAAGAACATTTATTGATTTGGAGACACAAGATATCCAATCTCTTCATGTGAACAAAAATCTCAACAGCCTCAGAGCACGATTTTCATTGCCATGCTGAAGGGGTAAGGATGTTTCTTTCCTTTAGTAGCAATGATTATAATTTGCTCAAATGCAAGTTACTAACACAAGAACTGACGGTTTCAAGCCTGAATTCCTTGGGAGCCATAATTATTTATGACACTTTATTACAACAACACCAAAACATATGGTTACCTTATTAGAAATTAGAATTTATTTTCATATAAATCTCAGCATGACATTACACCAAAAGAACTAAAGTTACTCGAGGGGATGGCAAATAATTCCACTTTCCAGGTTTCTGTAGCTGGAATATGAGTTTAAACTAATTAACTTGTAAATATAAAAGCAGCTTTGATAACAGAAATAACCTATCTAGAGCCATGTAAGGCACAAATATCACCTTTCAACAAACTCTTGAATCTTCTTAGGATAAAAATTCTAGTATTTTGCTTGAAATCTTTCTGTCCACTGGCAAGAATATAATCTCTGCCTTGAATTTACCACCATCCAATGAACTTGAGAGGGAAAGGGTCTATTATGGTTTTAATTCTGTCTTCTCCACTAGCAGCTAATAGCACAAGGAACCTGCAGTCTCATTTATTCAAGCCCATACACCAACAAAGGCGGGACACTGACTGACAAGCACCTGCCTTTTGACCATGTTATAAAAGACAAATTTGAGTTCATGTAATGGTTAAGGATATAATTTTAAATAAAAAGTCTCTCTCTATGAAAACAGTAGGCAGGACAAACGTAGTAGTTTTATTATATCAAGAGAAGTGACTTTCACTGATAAACAGGATTACACACATGCATGGGTTTTTGGCATGCAGGGGTGGTTTTGGGTTTTGTTTTGTGGATCTCCATGAGGATATTGTTCCAAATGAAACACTGCCATTAATGTTGTCTCTGAGACAGAGATGATGATTTGACTTTTAGATTCTTCTCCTGCCCTCCCCTTTTCTATAGTTTCAGCATAGAGAAAAATATCAGTGCATTTACCATCAATATTTATCCCAACCCCTTAACTTCATGAAATTACCTGAAGCGTGCACAGTTCTGTATATGTGCACACCTATGCAGCACAGAATATAAATTTATTGTAGCACACTGAATAACATCTGCAGGAAAACAGACATCTTGTGATGCAGGTTTTCCGAGAGTACAGCAAGCAGAAGGATTATCATTAAAAGCTGACCCAGAAGTCAAGTCAATGGACACCATCCAAAACCACAGTTGTACATCACTGCCACACAGAAGGTTTATATGGTGCCACATAATGTTAATGTCACCTCCCAAGTCACAGCGCGGTGAAATTAGAACAGCTGCAGTGAAATCACTACAGAGGAGGAGGGGAAAACTCAACAAAATTCACCTTATTTTATGGAGCAAGAAAAACACCAGCTGTGAAAACTCAGTGGATTGCCAGCAGACTTCTACTCTGAGGGCCATATGCAAGACTGTGGTTTATTCTTTTTCAGTTCAAACGTTTGAGACAAGTTCTGCACACTGAGCAGTTATTTATGCACAGGATGTGATGAGTCAAAGAAGTAAGTATTACAGGTAAGCTTTATGAAGCTCTCTCATCTTCAGAACCATAACAGAAGCCACACTGTATGATGAGAGATTTTTTTGTTCCACTATGTTTTGCAACAGAAGTAAACTTTTTTTCACTAAAGCATGCTGATAGTTATGGCTTTGCATTTGGAACTAAATCATTCATCTAAAAGGGTTAATTTTTCCTGATTTCTGCAATAATGGGAAAAAACCCCCATCTTCTTCTTCTGTGTGCTGTAATTTTTTTTCTTAGTGACTTTTAGAAAACAAACATTTTCCGACCAAACCTACACTAATGTATCTTCAGAACAGATATTTTCAATATATTTACGTATCTATCTTTCTGTAAAAAATTTCCTGACTACATCTGGTATCAAGTTCGAAGGAAAAGAAACTGAAAGCAATGAAGGCCACTGTATGTGTCTGGAACATACCTGCAAATCACAAGGGAATTAAATGTGGTTTTATTTTTACAATAGCTAGCAACAAAGTCACAAGATTTCAAGCACACCAAGCAGACATTCTGCCAGGTCCCCAAGCTGCATGCTTGGATATTTGCTCAGTGGAAAATGAGCACTCAGTTTCCTCCCTAAGCTTTCATTCGTCTTTACTTCATCTTCCCAAAATGTGCCAAGCCCAGTAAAATTATCATAACTCTTCCTTGGAGCACAAAGTAGGCAGATTTTCTGAATTTGGCTGGCATTTCATAGCTTATGTGACATTCTTTTGAAATGAGCAATAATTTCTTAACAACAGATTAAATAACATGTTTGGAGCACAGAAGGGAAGGAGCAACTGAGTCACGTGCCTTCTGAAAGTCACGTGTGCTTCTGAAGCATTCTATCAAGTTCAAAACTTGGATGAATTTTGACAAATATTAAGGTATTTCATTCATCACTCTTTAAGCTGATGTAACAGCACTAAGGTGAGGGTCAGGTTATATAAGAATCATCCCAGAGAGCATACTTAGGTATACAGGGAAAGAACACAATATAGTCATAAAAGGAGAATATTCATCTTGGAGGTCCACTTTAGTCAATGGATCTTTCTTATGTGACACCTGTTACCACAGATGACTCTCTGGTGACACTGGTTCAGCACATGCTGTGTAACATGACAAGACACCTTGAGGTATGCCACTGTACCACTTTTATGAGACCCTTCTTGGGGACATAAGTAAGTGGACAGAAAGGATGGCTAAGGTTAATACTAACTCTGTTGTTCCACGCTCTCTTGTCAGGGAGAAGAAGCATGCATTTGTCCTGTGGTATCTATCCCACTTCAGATTTTAGCAGTTCTCACAATGGATCAGACCCCAACAGCAACAAGACAAAAGTCACTTCTGTACCAACGTTAACCTGGCAGGTAGAAAGGGGCTGTAAATATTTCAAGCTAAGAAGGCAATGGGGAGCTGAAATGTGGCAGAGAAATATTATTCTTTTCTTCTTCACTGTGAAATGTATTGCAGAAAATCACCAAATTCTTTTCAGAAGAAATGGCCCTTTCCCTGTTAGCATCTAAAAAGTGAGCATCAGCATGATAGCTAGCAACAAGCCCGGCTTTCAGCTGATTAGGTTTTATTTTCCTTTCTTTACCATCTCTGAGCTTCAGACTCTGCATTTGCTGACACTTTCCTGTCTTTTAGTTTGCAATATGCAGATCATTCTGTTATTTGTAAAGTAGTCACAGACTGCAGAGTTTTTCAGCTTTGAACAAGTACCTAAGTGTTTTAAGTACTTGCAGGTCTGTTGCACACATCCCATAACACATCTGGAAGAATCAGCACACGACAAACTCCAGTGAATTCCCCATTTTGGTCCTGGTTTTGCCAGGAACTGCTGCCCCACGTGGCACTAACACACGTGCAACTTCCAGTGCTCAACGCAGGTGCCCCTATGTCATGCCCTGAGAAGCCAGAGCTGCATGTGTGCACACACTGCTGCCGTTGGAATGTCTGAGTCCTGCAGGCCTTGGCCAGCCCACTCGCATGGGTCCCAGGATTTATCCATGCATAGGTGACAAAGGGACACTGGCTCAACGCTTGTGCCTAAGTATCCACAGCTCTGGCTAAACCTCAGACCACATGATTAATACAAATGTTTCTATGCATCTCTTTTCAAAAGATCAACGCTGTAATTATGTCTGACATACGCAAGACAAGTAAGCAAACGTCAGAAAAATCCCAACTTTTCTGTTTTTAAGTAAAATACATTGCTTTTATAGAACACAGAGACTCTTCACTTATCTGCTTCATTCATTACAAGCTTCATTTGCTTGTTTGCTTTCAGAAACTGTCTTCCCTGAACACATCTCTGTTATTTCAAAAAGGGAATGCATATAGTGAGTACTTATATGTACATCTTGACATAAGAAGTTTCTAAGTACTTGAAAAGCAGTTGCTGAGAATCAATAGTAAAAGACTCTCAGGTTTTTATTATTTATTTTACAAATTTGTTGATGTCAACTCTCTGATAAAAGTTAGAATCTTTTTAGTTCTTTTTTACACTATACTGCTCATGTGAATATGCAAAGTTAAAAAAAAAAAAAAGACAAATACTTATCAAAAAGCAGAGCAGACTCAAACACAATACTTCAGAGATCTTACAAAATGAAAATGATGTCAAACTCCAGCAGGATAAAAGTGTGTGAATAAGAGCAAGCAGAAATAACAGTAAAATCATAGGTAAGGTGAAATAATACTATACATCACAATTCACATGCACAACTACTTCAAGCACACTGGAAAAGATGAGAAATCGGGGAAGTTAACGATCTGGAGCACTCTACACTAAGGTGCCACCTTACCAGCACATATCATGAGTTTGAAATAATTTAACCTTGCCATCTCAAAGGAAGCAGTAATCTTACCTGTCTTAAGTTTAAAGGCTTAGCAAAGACAAATTCAGAACTACAATTGAGAATGAGATCTTCCTTGCTTCCACAGGTGTTTTGTATGTTTAGCACTTGTTCAGGTGTTTTGAGTATTTAATTCTGACACACAGAAACTCAAAACAGTAAAAGATAAAATCCACCCCTGTACTGTATCAACCTCCTGCTAGCTAAGCTGTACCTTCAGATACATGCCTTTGTCCTCATTTGTTTAAATCACAGCTTCACCATGCATTTGAGACCACTGTACAGCCAGCTATGAAATTATTCTATTTAGCAGATTAAACACGTAGGTGAGAGGAATGAGGTTAGAGAGGCATAAAAAGAAATTTTGCAGAAAGCTGTTCTGAGGAGTGAAAGGAAGCTCTTCACAGGCCTGAAAGGAGTCACCTCTTTGGCTAATCAAACTGTCAGTCTGTAGCTCCCCTTGCTCAAGGGCCTCTCTTTCTGTGTTATCTCCAGAGAACTACACTCCATCTAGCAAATTTATAATTTCATAAAATGCAGAATGCAACACTCTTCATCTATCCCAAGGTCTCGGGCAGCAAAAGCAGCTGTTTGTTCTGTTGCCTCGTGTTTCACCCACACACACAGAAATCAGGGATTTCATTTACCCTTCCAAGAATTTGTGTAACATAGACCCAGGTATGTTGCAATTCCTGCTAATTTCTTAGAATAAAGCTCTTTTTTTCACCATCACTGCCACTAATGTACTGCCCATATCTCCAAAATTACTTGGGTCAAAACATTTAAATTTTTTCCACAGAAGAAAACAGGGACGGTCTGTGTCTAGGTAAATAAAAATACTAAGCACTGTCATTATTTAAAACAGAAAAAAACCCCAACAACTAATACTGGATTATGTATCATAGCTGATAAACAGCCTGTCTTGTGATGTCTGAGGAGTCCTTGCAGTACATATAAAGCAGTTGTTCTCACAGGTTTTTGTACAAAACAGTTTCTCTCTATACACAACATATCTGCTGCCTACCTTTAGGAACACATGTGGGAACTGTTTTCCCAGTCAGTGAAAGTGAATATAAAGGACCATTTAAATTTTTGTTTGTAGAGAAATGACCAAATACCATAAGATTTAAAGCTGCACTTTACTGAACACATTTATAAGCTGCTATTTCAAGCCATCCTGTTCACTTGCATACACTAAAAAGCCTTTTTATGAATGCAGGATCATTTAAGCACAGTCCATACGTGTCTTTTTTTATTCTTTCATCCTTAGTCCTCAGTATTCCAATTCTTATGCTATATTTTAGCAGCTTGTCAAAAATGCCATCCCCTTCCTTCACCAGTACTATTGGAAAAACAATCCAGGGAAATATTTTTTACATAGTAGTTCAAAAACTTCCTATTATGGTCAAAAGATTAAATATTGCAGTCTGAGATACAAGGGTATTTTAAAAAACCCAACCCACAATGCAAAGGCAGGAAGGAATGTGGCATATATTGAATCACCAATTTATCTTTTAAGAAGGACATCACAGCTATGAATAACAAGCTCTGGAAAACACTGAGAATCAAAAAGGAGAATAATAGCCCACTGCATTCATTCCTGTGATAGCGTAACACATGAACAGAACTACCTCAGCTACAATCTTCTCAGAAATAGGTCTCTTATGTATCATAGGAAAAGCACTTCAGTAAAGTACCTGCCCCACAGAAGTACTTCAGGAAGGACTGCAGGTCATCACTTTTATATCCGAGCCTCAGCACTCCTTCACACTTACGGTTCTCACAAATGCCTGCAGAATTCCCACTTCCTACATTAATGTGTCATATAAAGACACTGTTCTCTACAAAGTATTTTAGAAGGTAGTTGCTATTCTCTGAAAAACAGTGTTTTAAAAATTGTCATGACAGCATGACCATGGTCTGCAAAGACACAACTGCAACAATGAAATATGCCTACAGACAGGGTGGTCCAGCACCACTGGCAATTTTCAATCCCTACCTATGAACACAGAAAGGGTCCCTGTGACATTCACCACCACGAAACTGAACTTTGCAATGAAATTCATTCACCTAGCATTTATTTCATATTATGTTTTTGAATAAGTTGTTCATGGAACGGGTCTTTGAACATTTTGTTTACCTTCACAATACGCAGAGTCCCCTTGGACAGAGAGATAACCATTCTTGCATTCACAAGTAGCTTTTGTGTTCCAGTTTTTGCACTCTGAATTTTCACCACACCTGTGTCCCTCTGCACAGAAGTTATGGCCTAAAATACAAGCAACATGCAACAGGGTTTTAAAACATGTTTAGTTCAGATATTCAGATATTTGCATTGACTGTATCACTCAAAAACTTCAGCACTTTACATTCCAAATTCTCTCTACAAACCTAGTTGGTGCACACAGGCTTTTTGGATTTCTCCATCAATTCATTCTCAGCAAAACCATTTTCTTCAAAAAGATATTTGCATGACTAGTTTTATTCAGGACAAAAGACAACTCCAAAGCAGAAAGCAACGACAATTCATTAGTGTTCCACTGAACCCATGCAGCATTAAGTCTCTGATTGTCCGGAAGTGCAATGCTAACTTACATCAAAAGGCCAGTGAAATGTAATACCAAAAAAAAATTAAAAAAAAATAAATCCCTCAAAATTCTCTTATGCATAACCACGTGTGCTTTTAGGAGACCAAAATGAGAGATCGCACAAAACTGCAGCTGTAGTCAAAGCAACCTCATGCACTGCCTTGTAATTCTGTCATCAAAAACCACCTCGATTGTTTCTACAGTTTATAATTATTCCATGCATCATGCTTTATCGAGGAGAATTTTTATTAATCTCTCCTTGTTCCTTCACACAAATTCTCAGTAGCTTCTTTGTGAACAGTTTCTTTTATTCCATACAGTCATTTCTAAAACTAGGATGAACTTTCCCACTTCCTTCTGTAAAGGTACAAGTGGCTGAAGTTCTTTCTTTGATTTTCACTGTTTCTCAGAGACATGTCAACATCTTTCTCTGCTTAAGTCTAAATTGAAAGTAATTGTAACTTCATCTCTAAAGGCATTTCACCGGAAGTTAAGAAATAACTCACAGAATTTGACAACAGAATTTTTTTTCCTCCCTCCACTGGTGTATGTGTTATGGATTTTCTCTATTAATATCCAAGAGTCAATTTCTATTTGCCTGAGATATATAAGCAGTCATTTTGGTAATTCCTATTTTGCCTCCATTTTCTGTCCTGGAAGAAGGAAAAGCAGAAACCCAGATATACCATCATCTACTGGTACTCCAACTTGTACTTATCTGAATACAAGAATAGTTTCTGCCAGTTCCACCTGGTCATAAAGGAGCAAACTAAAAGTTCCAGTTCACTGCTCATAAACTTCCTAAAATCCCCTAAAAACAGCTAAGAAAAACACAATCCAGATTTTTAACATCTACATGCCAGATTCAAGTTTCTGTTCATATCCTTTGCTTTGATATCCTATTTTAATTTATTGTTAAATACACACTTTAGTCTACTAATTTAACACTCAGGTTGTGTCAGTTTAGTGCACTCCAAATTTATGCATCTGTTCATCTAATGTTGAGCTCTGAGGTACTTTCTAAAAAACGTTAACACTTGTTAGCAAGAAAGTCACTCAGTGTCAGCATGCAATGCTACACTTAAACTTCAAATTAATTTTATTAACAGGCAAAGTATCTTCCTTGTGCTCAGTTGGCTCCTTTCACTGTAATCCAGCTTGTGAAAAAGAACCAATTTCCTTAATGAAAACTTCAGTTATCCCTTCTAGTCTTTACTCATTTCACAGTCTGGTAAAAACAACTCAAGTATTCCAGATACAGCCTTGTCAAGCCCAGGTACCCTTCAGACTGGTAAAAGAGGGTGCCAATACACTGCCTTTAGCCATTTATGCAATCACAGCATTTGACTTCTCATTTTTGCCTTTATAACTATAATTGAAACTGAAAAGTGGAACCCATCTCCTCAAACTTATCCATTCAGCATCTAATTTATGCTCCCCAGGCAGGATTACTATTCTATTGGCATTCCAGATAACATCCAAGAGACACCAAGTTTTATAACATTTTCTTTGTCACTGTTTCCCCTAAGACTATGACATCCCAGTCTGTTCCCTGCTTCTTTAGAATAATAATTCTCCTTTGAGCTCATACACAGCATGAGCTTGATTTGACTGGATTATTATTGGGTCAGAACCTCTGTAACATATCAGTGTATTAAGATAGACAATATGAAAATATCACATGGATTGTTACTCTTAGGGCATTTTTAAAATATATATTTCTATTTCCCTCTCATCCAAACCTGTAAAAAATATTTCATCTTTCTCAGCATGTTTTAGCTTGTTACATGAGTGCTAGTACAACTTTCTGCACCAAAGTTCGATGTTTCTAGCCTCTTTTTATCCCAGTGAGTCAACATTTTACCTTATGAGAAGCCCATAGCAAATTTAAGACTTACAATTAGCCAAATTGATGGCTTCTCAGAGCTAACTCTCATCACAAGTCCCAAGTTCCAGCTCAGCTGCTCTTCTCTAACAGCACTTTCTCCCAAGCACAAGCCAGTGATTAATTTTCAGTATCACATCACAGCCCTGTGAATCCTCTATTGCTTATTTGCCACCTCTGAAATTTATCAGTCGATATGATGGCTATCCATTTTTTGCCACTAGAGCTGTCACCTATTTTTTAAAAATTCTCTGGAAAAACCTGCTTTGCTTTTATTCCCTTTATCAACTCAAATATGAACAATCTCCATCCAGAATCAGGTTTTCCAGGTTGAAGGCTATTAGAAGAGCATTAAAGTAAAAATTTTAATAATTATTCAATATGCTTTTTATTTTATATTTACATAATAATTTTAATATTTTAATAAATGTAATATTTCAAATTTTAAACCAAATTTTAAAAGTAACACTCAAGTCCTGTAACTTGAGAAAATAAAGGCTCTAAAGGACATTTCATTTTTCTCCTGTCATTAGGAATACACAATCACAGAACATCTACTACATCTCTAGATTGCCTTGGCATTTATTATTATACAAGCCCTGTGAAACACTTTTCCTGTCTTTTAAAATTGCTGTCTAGAAGTGACTCCACTTTACTTTACTTTCCCATAGCAAACTGGTTTGATACCTCTCTAAGGGGATAGTGGAAGCCATTCCTGTTAAAAGCATGCATGGTGCTATAACATTTTATGCTACCAAGCTTTTACAAAACAATTTAAGGTTAACCAGCAGGAAAAAAAGTACTTGATAGAACAGAGGAGCAAGGGTTCACTGTGCCTCTGTCAGAAAAAGCACACCATTGCTTGGATAAGAGGTTTTTCCAAGTGCTTTTGTTTTGTTTTTTTTTTCCCAGCAAAAATGCAAAATTAGCACTTCAAAAGAGCCAAAAGATGCATATCAAGGAAGTGTAGTTCTTGGATTTCTTAGACTTTGGTCTCCATTCTCTCCAGCTGGAGCTTTGGAGGCAAATATCTGATTTTTACTAATTCTTTGGTGTGAAAAGGCATCATAGGGTTCCTTAAAAATACCTACAGAGATGCCAAAACCATCTGCTGATATTGCAGTGGGATCTCTAAATTTCAGATGGGTGGGAGATAGCAGAGGACATGCATCCCCATTGCCCAGCCAAAATAACAATTCATTCAGAATATTCAGCCAAGTCTTATCTGAGACAGTCAGCTCCTCTCTAAATATAAGAAATGGCTTAAAATGGAATAATCAGATCTCAGCAAGCAGGCAATTGGAGAGGATTTAACAAAACCACAGAAAATCTTAAACAGTTCTGATAATCTTAACTAATTTCAGGTCAGCACAGATGACAAGGCAAGTATGAATTAAAATTACAGATGAATGCATTCAGCATAAATGCCAGAAACCACTTTCCCTGCACATACACACACAGCCACAAATGTGCACAACAGCCCTTCAAAGTCATTCAAAACACAATTAGATACTACCAGGGGAATTAAATATTGAAGAGTGTGTTTAGATTTTTGATGGGCCTGATGACCTCTGTTCGTTCCCCAAACATTTCTGATAACATTATTCTCTTCCTTTATCACAGCTGCTGAAATGTTCGCTCCGTTTTTTTCTTAAGAAATACAGATTTCTTTCTACTTCATTCTGACTACAGAATGACCATTGATAAATATACTAAGACAAAATTAGGAAAAGAACCAGCCACATGCCAGAAGACATAAAACTACCACTTCTGCAGCATCAGGAACTGCACAGCTGGCTAGGCCTTAGTGGCCCCAAGTCTCAAAATCTCAAAAATTTATTCCATTTTGGGTTTCCAAGAAACATCATCTAAGTTGCAGGTCCCAGAAGCTGCTTTTGCAGAGCAGCATGCTAAGCTGTTTTGTGCTGTCATCCAGTTTTTTACATACCTAACATATTTGGTTATTTGGCTTAATTATTGATTGTAAAATGCAAGAAGTCATTCAAGACTACAGCTGCAATCAATACATCTTAGATCCATATCTCTTCCTACCTTTTTTATGGCCAACACTAATGTGCCTCTCCTTGTTTCTGAGGGTTTCCTTATAAACTTCTGTACTGTTTTCTCACAATAGCCTTAGCTGTTCACATAAAAAACTCTAAAAACCCAGTTCTTTTGCTGCTCAAGAAGATATCCTTCGTATTTCACTGGTTCACATCTAGAGACTTCTTAAAAAAACCAAAAACTGGCATAATGCTTCTGTTAAAAAGCACTAGCAATGTTTAAAACTCCAAGGTAGTTTCAACCTCAAATCATAACAGTGGACAAGATTTTTAACCCCACAGTTACAATATAAATATGTGAGGTAAATCTGAGGGAGAAGTCATAGAAGAGTCTTAAAATTTGCATTACCAATTATGCCTTTCCATGATGTGAATCAGTTTTTAGTAAGTCATGTGCAAAGCAGCACTTCAAACAGCAGCTTTTACACCTTCAGAGACTGTGGTCCCAGAACACAGTGGTCTGACATAAAACAGCAACTTCATACATTCTTTCCAGGTGCTCTGCGAATGCAGAGCTTATTACACAAGTGCTTACCTGTGTGCAACAGAATAATGGCAACTACACAGGCTACCCAGGTTAAAAAGATTTCTTCTTTTTTCAGCTAGAAAGCTCTTCTAAATCCTAAGTAATGCTACAACTGTGTTTAGAAATAAACTAATTCATATTTATCAACTGCCATTAAATCTTAATAAATCTAAAACCTTGGAATAACGCCTACCTCACAGCAATAAATGGGAAAAATACAGTTTCTGAAGAGTCAAATCTCAGTTTCACAGCTGGGCGGGAAAAGATGAGAAACATGCAGAACTGAAGAATCTTCTCACCCTCTAACTGAAAGACTTAAATCCTCCCCAAAACAAAACAAAGCAGCACAAAGAATGGTGGCAGAAGTCCCATTTTTAGATTTAAATGCTGCTCCCTGCTGTAAAATGTCTGCTTCACCTCGTCAGTAAGATTCTACCTTTCCTCCTAATGAGTGCCAGCAGTCAATCTAAATCCATCACTCCCACCATATTGGAGGACAGCAAATAATTATTTTCTCTAGAAACAAAACTCCTCGCACTACTTCATTATTTCATCACACTCCTTCTTTTAAGAAGAGCACATCTGAAGTTGCTATGGCTGTTAAGGCTACTTTTACGTATTTAAAACCATGAGCATAACAACAAATTCTCTCATGAAATTTTATTTGGATCACTCATGCAAAAGAGAAAAAAATCCACTCTTTCAAAATTTTACACTGTCTTTGGCAAGGAGAAAAACAGCTAAAGGGAACAATAAAACACTTTTATGACACTATTTTCTGTATTAGATTTGTCCCTGGGTTATAAAAAAATGTAGCAAGCATGCTGTAAGAAAAATGAGTGATTCTCAAAAAAGTAGTAAAAAACAAATTTTGTGACACAATGATTCTTTGTGAAACTTGAAAATTAACTAAATTTTCTGTAAGCCTAAAAGACAGCTTAATAACACCACATTGGCCTGCTGGAAAATATAAAGTGTTTAAGCAGATATTTATATAGTTTAAGCGGGCATTTATATTAAAGCACACAGAAGAAAGGAAAAACTGGGTAGACTCTACATAACAGTCAAGGACAGATCCCATACACAGATGTAGCGAGGCCCATTTATGCATTCATGTACACCAAATCACAAAAATAAACTGTCATTTTAAAGCAGAGCTCTTCCATACCACTCTCACCTTGCTGTACACCTCACATAATCATTTCCCTGAAATCTAGAAATTGCCTCTTAGCAATATACTATTACCTTTTGCTGTACTAGAAACTCCCGTAGCAAACCTGGAGAAGAGCGGGCATTTTTTGCTGTCTTTATTCTTCCTACCATTTACAAACAATAATGACTATCTAGGAAGCCCACCAGCTCTGCACATAACAGTATTCAACTCTGCTCTTTGCTGCCTCAAAACTGCCATCTCCATAAACACCACAGATTTATGTTTTACCCTACGTAACCTATGGCATTTATCTATGATTGTGGTAAATACTACAGAGATTGCTGAGGAGGGTACAGTCTCATACCACTGCATCCTGAAGACTTTGTATTTCTCTCCAGTGTTTCTGTCCTTCTGTTGATCCCCTCATATTTATCATTTCATTAAATGGAAATTCTTTTGCTGTAGCTAGAAAAGCACAAGCTGCAAACCTGTCACCCTTGCCCAATTCAGCAAATATATTCTATAATTCTACAGAACATGAAATGCAGTAGAAGTCTTCTGTTTCCACAACTACATATACTAAAGACAACACAAACTGATACAAAGCCCAGAACCTACCAGTCACTAACATGCAGTGATAAATTGAACACAGAAATAATATTCTCATTTAACATTGCTAGTAAATGCTTGCTAAATATTCTGTTGAGTAACTTAAGGCTTAGCTAAGGACTAATGCAACAAATTATCAGCACCATCATACATATAACATGAGATTTGCATATGATGTGCAAATGGTCCATGTTGCCTTCCAACAAATAATTTTGATTATTCAGGATAGCCATTACTACAATACATCTTCCTTACTACTTTGGCTTGGACGAAAAAAGCTGAATATAGTCTCTGAAAGGAGTCATTTCTGCAAACAAGAGAAGCAATCTATCCCTTGCCAGTAAAGGATCTGTTGGCACAGGACAGGATCAGAAACTGTGGCCTGCTTGCCATATCAGAGAGCACCTGCTTGCTTGATAAAACCCATACCAAATATGGAATCTTAATAAATATCCATTTTTAACAACAGCACATGATAAAATTATATACTACCACTTTGGGTCGCATGCAACTGAAGCAAAAGTGTCAAGCAGCATATATTCTACTTTAAGATATAAAAAGCAATTTAGGAGTGCTGAATTCAATTTATGCCTTTGTAAAGTTGACAAAATTAATCATATCTTTAGGCATCATTTTCAAAAGAATTTTAAAAAGCAGTGATGAAATACAAAAGGAGATGGCACTGTTTTAGCAGTCAGCTAAAGCAGAACTGAAGTGGAAGTTTAATGTATCAAATTGAAAGCATTGTGTACCAGAATTCCTAGGAAGAGAAAATACAATTCCTTTCTTTGCTTCTAGAAACCATCACATAAATATATCTATTTATTCTATATTATAAGTAATGAAGCCAGTTTGGGGATGAATATCTAAGAACAGTACCTATCACTAACAATAATACTGAAGCGAGTAATTATGAAACTTATCTTGCATCAACTGTGAAGCTTTCATATTTCTAATCCTTTTAAGGAATGAACATTTTTTTTCAGTACTGCACTACATCAAACTGGGCCATCTGTTAAGACGTATCATTAAGACACCAAGCCCTCTGAGGGACAGAGAGGCAACATTTACTGCTTGCTTAAATAGCTGCAGATGTTTCTAGAAACTATTAAAAAAAATTAATGCGTATATTCTTAGACCATGGCGCAACAGGCAGTCTCAAACATGCTGGTCCCTGCAACCACATGCATGTGTTTTTAAGTTCAAGGCCTAAGTAAATATTTAACCATGCATATTTACTAATTAATATTTACTGGCAGAGGGAGAGATTCAGAGCCCCTTCATCGCCATCTGCAATGGCACTGAAGGAATTTACATGCAGGCAAGACAAATATTCCAGCAGACCTAGGAACCATCTAAGCCTGCAAATGTCTACTGCTCATTTGGCACACCTCTTGCTGGAAATTTCTGAGGTGCACCACTAAAGGCTGACAGGTGAGTCCTGAGAGACTAGGCTCCCCTTCAGCTCAGCTGAGACTCAGCACCGAGGGAGAGAGGAGGAATAGAGGTACAATACACAGGGAATGATGATTCACCCAGTGATTCACTGATGAGAAGACATTTTAAGAAGAAAGCTTGTTCAAGTTTCTTAACCTTGTGTTACCTGCACGTATGGCTTGTTCAATCTGCCTACAAAGAGGACTCACAGGGCTGAAAGGAAACAAGCAAGAGGAACCTGCATCTCAGCATCCCATTGGAAGGAGGAAAAATGGGGTTCTGGGCTCTAGGGTTAATTTTTTCATTTTTAGTTTGCATTGGTATTATTTTATTGCCCTGCTTAATTCATAAATTAGTTCTGAGAGTGCTCAGATCTAAATCAACCTCCTAATACCCATCAAACTAGAATCTTAAACGTTATTTTTGCAATTTTAAAATAGAGACCTTAAAAACATATTTTCAAAACCATAGAGTGGCAAGTTTAAGCAAAAAAAAAATATTTCTTTTTCAAATATAACACCTTTTTAATAGGAATTTTTAGGAGATATTGATGCCTTTCTCCCCCAGCTCTTCCTTTTCTCCCTCCTCCTCTCTCCTTTAGAGCTTTATATCTGCTAAGTCTTCTGACCAAAGGATATCATAGACTGGTTGTAGAGTCAGGCTTATAGAGCTACTTAATATCTCATTAAAAAGGAATTGTTCTTTTCAATGTCTCCCCCTCTTGAACCAACAACTTATATTCCTTCCAAGCTGGCTTACCTCTACAAACACTGCAACACTGGTTCTCTGGAAGAACATGATCTTTTTCTGAGCAGTTCAACGGTGGACAAGTCTCTGTTACTTTTACCAAAACTCCGTTCTGAAAATAAACAACATTTTTTAAAAATTACATTGGGGAAAACACATGCAGTGGCAAGGATCACATGCTCTTCCATCTACAGCACTAGTAATGTCCAGTGACAACACTGGTAAACTAGCAAGAAGCAAGTTAAATTCATTTGTTCCACCATAACATTAAAGCTAGAGTAATCTACCGTGCACTTTTCTGCCCAGCATCACAATAAAATTATTACAAATCAAGGCGCTTCAGCTCAAAATTCTATTCTAGTTTTACCAAATATGACGTATCTAAGTATAGTTGTCTGCTTTCCAAGTATTTGAAGGAATTAAAGGATTTCATTCCAGGTTAAAGACAGTCTTCCTGCTTTCTGCAAGTCTGACTTTGTTCCTCTTATTTCACAGTCTACATACTTCACTGATAAGTTATTCAACTCCAATATACACAGCAAGACCAGTATTTTCAAGGGTTGTATTGTTCTGTTGTGTCCAATTACAAGAGTCTGTTCTTCAGAATTACTGATCACCGTATTTCCAAAACTAGGTCCTGCAAAGAAAGCTCATCTTGAGAGATCCCTATAGAAACTGCTGTATAAAATCAAGCTAAAGACATTTGTATGATTTTGATTTCTAGATTTAGAGTTAGATGGTGATAGGAGGTAGAAATTTTCTATAATCATAGACATAGAGCCTTCATGAGGAGATTTTTACACCAAATTTTACACCATTCTTCTTCCCATCCAGCAGACCAGCTTCACTATATCTCCAGACCAAACAGCTCTCCATCTCTGTAGTTCATTATTTCTTAAAATCTTGTCCCAAAATAGCCTCCTTTTTCACCTTATCCCCCCCTCCAGCCCTTTTTCATAACGTAATTTACTTCTTCAGCACCCCTTCTGCAGCTATGCCACCACTGAGAACTGGTAAGTGGAGTAGAAATTAACAACTAGAATTTTGGCTCAGTAGGAACTACAGTAACTATCCCACAGACCTGTCCACACCTGAGTAATCTCATTTTCCAAGCTGTGAAACTCCACTAAGAAAGCAGGCAGCCTGCTATGTTGCCAAAACACCTGTTTAACATTAATCTAGTCCCCACTCCTCCCAAAATAATTTTCATAACATCTCAGATGGTGGAACAAAAAGGCAGAATAAGAATTTCTGCTTTCCTCAAACAAAGAAATTTCATTTTCCAGCTATCATGATTGCAGAGACAAGTTTAAAAATATGATCCAAACATATCTAGGGCTAGGAAAGAAGAGGAAAACCAATACCAAAAAACAGACAAACTTTATTAAAACCATCATTCTCATAATCTGAGGGACCAGACACGTGACTTTGAACAGAGGATATTGAAACTACCTGTGAGTCCACCCTGTCTGAAGAAACACTCCAGTGCAGAGGCTTGCAGGCATATCTACATGACACTATGTACTCCACTGTGCCAAAGAAGTGGCTCAGGTGCCAGAACCAGCACAGGTAAAACCTTTGCTGGCAATCAGCCTCACCATGTCACCTCAGCACACCAATTCAGCCACATCCCTCCAGGCTCCAGAAGGAGCTCTCACAGCATCAAGCTGCCCTACAGAGTTAGGAAATGCCTGCTGAGTCTACAAGGCACAAATGATGCCCAAGGTGCCCAGCAGCTTGCAGGACTTAGAGCAGAGAAGTGCAGCCGACCCAGGGAATGCAAATCTGTCCGTTCTGCAATCACTGCCCGTCACTGTCCTTGACATTACAATCTTAAGGCTAAGCAGGGCCAATTGCCTTTACTGGCAAGTTGCATCAGCTCCTGTCATGAAAAATAATGCTAAAGACCCCCACAGGCATCTGGTTTTCTTATTTTTTGTAAGAAAAAGCAGCTCCCTGCAGCATCACAGACAGCACACATCATCGGAGCAAGTGCCCAGAAGAACAGTGAAGTTAATGGAGGCATTAGGTCTCCTCCTGAGCTCACTTCCACAAGGGAAAGGGAGGAATCCTCCATGGTTGCCTGTGCAACTGCAGTATCAAAGGTTGTCCCGGTCTGAAAAGACAGGTGTCTGCTAAGGAAGGCCGCAGCTTCCCTTGGAACAGGAATTAGTGTAATTTTGCAATTCCCTCTGAATCAGTGTAATTTTGAAATTCAAGGGCTTTCAGGCAATAAAGGAAAAGGAATAGCAGTTCTTTAGTCATACACACATATATATATCAAGGCAGACAAACAACAACACTGGTAAGAACAACAAAGAACCCCCAACAAGGGTCCCTCCCCGCGCTCCGCCAGCAATGGGGCAGGACGGGTGCGATGGCTCCTCCTCGGCTGCAGGGGCTCTCTGCCCTCCCTCTCACGCGGTGGTGGCAGAAGGGCTGGCAGGGAGCGATGGAGATGGGGCTTCCTCTGAGCAAAAACCCCCGAGCTGCAGCAGAGGTACAGCAGGGCTGGGCAGGGCAGTTCCTGAAGCATGGCCGGCAGAGGCTGGCTCCCTGAAAGGGAAAAGGGGCTCAGGATCCCAGGTTTTTCCTTCCCCTGAGCACCGGAGCAGATGGTGGAGGGTCCTTCGTTCGGTGGGGGAGGATGGTAAATAGGTCCCAGTGCAACGGCTGCTCTTATGAGCAGAGCTCTGCTCAAGGTAGAAGCAAGCAGCAGGAGACAGAACCCTGCAGTGGTGGTGTCAGAGACTGAAATGTTATGGTTTATGACCTGAACATTTTCATTAAGGACCCTTTGCTCATGATAGCAAAAACGGTATTACAAAGCTGCAAAGGAGACGCCACACCCTGAATGGGCCTTCTCACTGAGGCTTTGGACTGCTCGCTGATAAAGATAAGATAAAGTAAGGACTCAGGACTGGGGACATTCACAAAGCACAAAGCCTAACACCTCCAGGGTGGAGACCAGAGCACCGGGCTGTCAGCTGCCAGGCCAGCACAGACCCTCGCACTGAAGGGCGGGGGGAGAGAGGTTTTGGGTGTGTGGTGAAAAGCCTTCGGTGAGAGGCAGAGAAACACCCATCTTCAGCGGTGCAGAAGAGCCCAGCTGTGGGACCCTTCACTCCAAGGAAAGGCTTATCCACAGCAGAGGGGGTGCCATGGCCCATCAGAGGGCCCCCCCAAAGCGGTCCCCAGACCCTGCACCAGGGCACTGCGGATGATGCAATGGATCCCAAGTGTTGCAAGGGACAGTGTCAAACCCAGCCCCTGCAGGGGAGGCACGTGGGCGTTCCCACCTGGCCCAAACCGCATATTAATCCATGGAATTCTATCCTCATCAGCATGGCACGGCGTGGCAGCTACACTGAGGCACCCTTACCACCCAGAAGACCAGCTGGAGGGGAGCAATGAGATGGCGTTGGGACTCTCAGAAGGGTGATATGCTTCCACCTAACCCCTGTCACTCTCTCTCTGTCCCCCACACATCCACGCACACCTCTTTCTCTCTTTTCTCTTTCTTTCCCTTTGCCTTTTTTACCATTAAATAAAATACATCAATTTTTTGGCACCAACATCTAACCTCGTTTGGTTTTAATCACGTTTTCTGGGCATATTTTGAACCTTCACAGTTCTTTCTATTTTATACACAGAGACCTAGCTTTCTCTGCTCCTCTGTGTTTGAAACAGGATTGCAACAGGTGACAAGTCCTCACCAAAGCAACTGCAGCCACTCTCCCCTCCGAACACTGAGCAGCAAAAAGAGAGAGCGAGCAGCTGCCTCAGCCCCTTTTTTCCCAGCTCAGCTCTCACAATACCTCTGCCCCCTCCGAGAGGGAATCTCCCATATGGAAGCAGCTAGTTGCACCTTTGCCCGAGTAGCTTCTTTTGTCTTTCTTCAGTACTCAGTCATTATGGTATCTTAGCAACATATGGGCAAAAATTTTCTATGATAAGTAAAACAAAAGGAAGAATTCTAAATCCCAGCAAAGGTGAAAAAAAAAAAAACAGACACTGAGCCATCACTTAGTATCATGTTATCAAAGAGCCAGCTGGGAAAGCTCTGGTTCTAACTCATTGACTATTTAAGCTCAGACAGGACAATTACAGCAGAAACAGTACAGTATGTTAGCATACAAAAAGCGTTGACTGACAATAAATCTGGCCAAAAAATATGGCAAGAGATGGTATGAAAGTCAAATGAGTGTCAGGATGAGTCAAAAAGCTAAAGACAAATTTAATCCAAGCTCACAGCTTCTTTAGTGACTCACAGGGACATAAAAGAACACAAATTGAGAATTCCATTAATTTAATGACAGTAAGATTTTACTTCCTTAAGTTTTCTGTTTTCTGCAGAATTTGCATCTTGGGAAAACAAATTAAACTTATTTGTAATTAAGTTTTAAAACAATTAAAACATTTCCATGTTGAGTGTTCTTTGGGTTAAAATCAATTTGTTATAAGCTAGCACAGATCCAATTATAAGAATTATCATCATCAGATTTCAGATTTTATCCACTGAGATAAGTAAGAAGAGTTCACACTTCAGAATTATTGCTTCAGGCAGCCTTAGAAAAATTACTCCATTTTATATTCAATTCACATATGTAGCAGTCATAGAATGTGAACAGAAATAGATGTCAAAAAGACATTTTTTTCTGGAATAAGTATATCAAGCTTCAGTTGTGACATACAATCCACAAAGAACGAGATCTTGAGTCAAAAATTTACAACAAGATAATTAAATTCCTTGTAATTACAAAGGTAAGTACATAAATAAAGGATTGGATGTAAGCCTAATCAGTGACATGCAGTGAAAATCTGAACAACAAACAGCTCATCTCACATGATCAGCTTTGAAAATTAATAGCAAGATTTCAGATAAGGCTATTTTGGTGGGGTTTTTTTTCCTCTCTAAATTTAGCTGTGCCCTGGGTTCCAGCCAAGACAGGGTTGATCTCTGCGGTAGCCAGGAGGGGCATGGCCAGGACAGGAGGTTATTCTCTACCCCCTCACTCTGAGGTGGGGGTGGTGGGGTAGGAGATGGAGCAGTATCGTTGTTCCCTGTGAATCGATCACCTCTTCCTTGTACCTTTTGTAATTAGTATTACCCTTTGTCATTAGTATTGTTGCTGTTACTGTTTATTTTCTTATCTCCTTGCTGATCCCAGTAAATTGTTCTTATCTCAACCCGAGATCATTACCTTTCGTGCCTCCAGTTCTCCTCTCCATCCCACCCAGGGGAAGTGAGAGTGATGTGGTTTCAGTGAGAGCACCACATCTGGGAATATCACTCCTAAGCCACAAGAAGCTGTTATTGACCAGTCTCTTAGGACAAAGTTTCAAATAGCGACCTTAGTTGTCACTTGGAGAAGCACATCATTCCTTATCTTTACAAAATATTTTTTAGTCAACCTTCCTGAAAGTTGTGGGCCCTGTCCATCTCACATGGCACACTGTGACTGCCTGCTCCCAGCAATAATGAAGAGGGATTTATTTTTGCATCCTTTGCTGTCAAGCATGTCATATGTTTGAACAGGCATGTCATTCATGGGCAGCTGATCAACTGCAAATTCCCACTCCAACAAAAGTTATAAAAATCTTTCCATTGACTTTCAATGGTCCACATCACTATACTGGTGAAACCCAAAAAAAAGAGATACTCAAAAGCCATCTGGATGTAGTCCTGGGCAACCGGCTCCAGGTAACCCTGCTCAAGCAGGAGAGTTGGACAAGATGATCTCCAGAGGTCCCTTCCAATCTGAACTATTCTGTGATTCTTAGAAATACCTGTGTGCTCGTTTTGTCATTGTAGATTCATCTAGAGAGTGTTTGTGGGCACGATTCCAGCTGGAAATGGTTGTTCCTAAATAACATCTGTGCTTATGGTTAAGAGGATGTGCATCATAAATATTTTTAGTCTGGATTAGTTTTCAAAAATTAAAAAAAAGGTCTCTCAGTCTGATAAAGAAAATCTTGGATCTAGCTGGATCCATCAGTAGTAGTATTATTTTTGTTAGATGGAAAAAATACAGAAGTTAAAAGCCTCTTAAGCTTGGATCAGTACCTATGCAAAGAATAAAGAATCTATCTTCAAATAAAAATTGAAATGTGAAATTTCAACTTAATCTTTTTGACATTACCCCACTTACAAATATATCCTCCTTTAGAGACACAAAGATTTTTAAGTCATCTCTATCAAGACTATTACACTGACAGTAGATGTGTACCCTCCACTGTATTCCTTCATGGATCAGCAGCTTTTGAAACTTGATGTCAGTTTTTCAAGTCTGGAAAATTAAAACCATATTAAATGTTGTATGATCCTCCCCTGTGACAAACTCCTTCCTTTATTCATACAACACCTTGTCTGCATGGGACAGAAAACAATGACACAGGCACGGTTTGACTCCTCACCATTCATCTTTCATCTAGTGAGCATTCCTAATTGAGGCAGTGGACAAATAGGTCAGATTCAGGAGGTCATGCTGAAGACTTATTGAATGAACCTCCTGCACAGAGACACACCACCCCATAAAAAGAGATGCAAGCACCCTCTTAAAAACTCTCCCTGGACCACTGAGGTTAGTATCTTCTTGAAGCACAGCTGTGGAAAAAACTTGCATTTCTTGGGGTTTTTTTGAAGGCATGGATCAAACATTTTTTATGGTGTCACATTCACAGATGCCATTTTGAATATTTATCAATACTGTCCATTAAGATGCAAATACCAACTGCAGTGTTACTGTAATTAACATTGCCCTATCATTTTCCTTTAAAAATAAGCAAAATACAAAAGCTGTTTTCATTATTTTACTCATTCCTAATTTGATGGTTGCTCTTAATCATCATGAATGTATTATCATACTTCTGATGATGAATATAACACTCTTGTCTATAACACAGAGAAGTTCCACAGACATAATTCAGATCGCTCTCTCTGGTTTCACTTTAATGTGAAAATGCTCCTGTTCTCATTTTGTACCGGTACTTCCCCTCTCAAATAAACATTCTATGTCCTATTACAAATAACAGGTATCTTACTCTGCCTTCCAAGGCAATGACCTTGCCCACGTATTTGTATATGCAGTGCTGAGCACCCCATACAGCTCCACAGTAACAATGGCTAAGTAATTCTGCATAACAAGCTGTTTCCACAACATCTGCAACCAGTTATTGTCCATTTCCATTAGTGAACATAAAATTGCTACTCTGTACATTCAGCTCCAAGCACAACAGTAACCAGATCACTGTAATCTTTTCCAATATGCACATTCACCAACACTCCCTGAACAGATCTAACACAGCCTCCGTTCACCTGTGTTCTTAAATCCTCATTGTCATGGTCTAAATGTTATGAATTTGCCAAGAAGGACCTCGGTCCAGTCCAATATTCAGTAATTTACCTCAATTATTAGAAGAGCTATATATACTTTAAATAATACTAGGGGAAATATAGAGTAACTCAAACAATATAACAAGAAGGTTGCTTCAAATTTTAGCAGTTTGGCTGAAAAAAGTAATTTGCTCAAGATGCTGTTACTTTTTTCCCAAACCTCATGAAAGCAGAGATAAGAGAAAACATCCTTCCAAATAATTTTGCCCATATTTTCTTATCCTGCAGGGGTCATATTCCTGCCTTGTTTTCGTATTTGTGGCTTCCACTGACTTCAAGGTCACCTTTTCAAGACAACAGATGTCACATTTGCATGAAGGAAGCCTAAAGAAATGCACTAACTTTTCACTGTCACTTTCAAATACCACAGATACATTTAAAATCAAGAGAAGTTTATACAACTGAAACTTACTCGACATTCCCTGCAGCTCTTGGTTAATACTCGCTGACCTTCTGCTAGCACTTTGCCTCCATAGATACACTTTGCTGTAATTCGAGAGAAGGAGGGAGATAAAAATGAATTACATCAATATTTACGCAGCAAATAAATGAAAAGTATAACACAAAAGTAAAACCAGGACTCACACACACTGAAAAAATATGTTTTTCCACATATGTATTTCCACATTAAAAATATGATGCATTTGTTTTTCATCAGAAGTCAGTAGCACATAATTATAAACAAAGTAGCAAACAATAAATTCATCTTAAGAGAAAGCAGAATCTTTACTTGAACTAAAGAGAGGGAATAGAAGTATAAACAATATGTCCTGGACTAAACTCCTTATCATTCAATACAAAATATTTTCACTACTGACATTGTGTAGAGAAGCTGCAGTATTTGTCTTACTAGAGGTCTTCATGATTCACTTCAAGAACTGGAGACATTTATTAGCTTGTAATTCATCACAAGAATAATATAAGCACAGATTTCAGTTAAGTTTTCACATTTTTTGTGGGCACAAAGGTGAACTCTTCAACTTGCTGGAGGACTGCAAAAATAGATTAGATGCAGCGAATGACTATACTGAGTCAACAAATTGCAAAAATCTACTTCAGAAAGATATTCTTCAAGCACACATGAAATACGCAGATTTCCCAGAAAACTGAGACCTCCTACTACAAAATTCTTGTCTGAAGTTTTGACCCTTCTGCCAAACATAAGTGGCTCCACAAATGAACCAACAGACTGGCACACGTGATCATTCCTCATTCACTTCAAGGCAAAGCCAACCAGCTCGGGACTGCACCCACCATGAAGAAGGCAACCTGCAGCAGAGCCACAGTAGCAAACAGCTTGGTCAGTTGTGACCAGAATTATCACAGTCCCCATGCAAATATATGTCTAAATTCCAATTCCAGAGAAGGACAGTAAATCATCAATTAAAGAAAAGAGCTGGACCATTATGATCTCACACAAATCAAGTATCCACTATAAAGGCACCCTACGTTACTAACCAGATCAATGCTAAACACTGATAAAATAACTTTCTGCTGTGGCGTTTCAGCTCTTTCTGTACTTGGCCAGTGAAAGTCTGACCTGTGACCCTGAAAGCAACACAAAAAGGTGTGACTCCTGTGTTGCAACTGAACAGAGCTTTAAAAGTGTGCAGAGTCAAGCCACATGCACAGTGCAAGTGTTCAGAGTAGTCTGTTCTCAGAAGAGACACGCTATCTAGGACTGTTTTACCTCAATCTCCCTCCTGAGTGCTCAGGTAAGGGAAGCACTCACAGGTGCAAGTGTGTTCCCTTTACAGGTGATACCAATAGTTTCACAGCAGCAACTGTAATAGCCAGATTGATTCCCAAATTTTAAGCAGAAGAGACTGTTAGATCAATCTTCATGAACCTCCAGACATAAATTTGCTTCTAATGACTTTTTGTGAAAATGCTCATTTCTTCTAAAAAAAAAAAATATTTCTGAAAAAAAGAACTATTTATGATTTTCAGGATAACTCAGTTTTCATCATCACTAAAGCATTTTAAAACAGGTTTCTTCCTTTTAGTATCCTAGTTTTCTTTGTTTTTTCAAAAGCTGCTCTAGTTTTTATGCCCAACTTGTTGTGATTTCGCTTCTGAAGAAAATTTTAGATGAGGAAACTTTGTTTAAATTAGGAATCCCAGTAACTGTTTTTAGGAGAATATGAACTAGAGAAATTTCCTTTTTTTCTTTCTGTCTGTTCTCCTGACATGACTGCTGTTAACAGAAGAATGGACACACTGGAAAGCATGTTAATGTACGATTCAGAAAAATGATATTTAAAACAAAATTATAGTCTTTTGTCAAATACTATTTAAAAGGCTTACACAAGATGGCAGGGATCAAAACTGAACTGCCTAAACCCCTTAACATATCAGGCATCAGAGCTACTTTGTTCATTAACCCTTAGCTAAAATGGGAAAGTGTTCAATAACCCAGCCATTCAATAATCCCTAGAGACAGCAAATTACAACTGATGATTCTATCAAAGCTAAATAGAAAAAGCACAGAGAAAATAACACCTGCAGTGCAGCTCTTTGGAAAACCTCTGCAATTACTACTCTCTACTTAGAGGTGACTAACTGTGGCCCTAGCACATCATTTCGTCAAGGAGCTGGCATTTACAATCAATTTCAATCAACTTCCATACATCTCTTCCCATTGACTGACATGCTGAGTTCTTGTCAGAATAACGACTCAAGTTTGTGCCAATCACTGACAAAAGGCAAGTCTGATTGTTCATCTTCCCATTACAAATAACAGGAACAGTTTACTCATGAGGGTATACACTGAATCTACAATTTTGTGCCTTACAAATGCTTTGTGTCAGATTTTGACTCTTGAGCTTACATCCGGTTTCATGAAAGAACTTCCTAGACTTTCAATGTTACAAATAAAAATATTTTGTGACAAAAAAAAAAAAACAAAACAAACAAAAAAAAACAGTCCAGCATGGCCACTTTACCTCCCAAGTACTCTGTTCATGAATATCTTTTAGTATGCAGAATATTCATGCTGACATAGAGCCGAGAGAAATGAGATTACATAAAAAACAACAGCAAGTGGCAAGATCACAGCTAAAGGAAATTTGTGCACAGAACTAATGAATTCAATGACTGAAGAAGGGTGACAGAATACTAAAGAAGTGTTATTATTTTCCTGATAAATCCTAAAATAATTCAACATCCCTGTCTTAATAAATTATTGAAAAGTTCATGCATGAAGTTTATTCATCTTCCAGAACAGATCAGGGGAAAGAGAATTTGTGCTTAAGGTATGACTGGCATTAGTACACAGCTAAAATTTTCATACATAAACTGCCTTTGTTCCCTGTACTGCTATTAAAGTAACAAATATTGAATCTTCCTTCCATGAACATTACTTAACAGCTTTCATTTCCAGAAAAAAGGAACTGAAAGCTGACAACAACACTGATCACACATTTTACTTAGCTTTTCTTTCTTCTCATTAATTTTGAAATTAATTACAACAAACTACGGCTCCACACAGTGACACTAAGCCAGAGTCTGATATTCTGTCATGTTTATTTTAAAGAACAGCTTTTTAACTTGAAATAGAAAAGACAGGCAAAAAGATAACAGCTCAGTTAGTTACTCATAACAAAAGAAAGCTCAGACCACAGGCTTGATACTCCTCAACATCAACAGGAGATACAAACTGAAGCCAAGTCAGTCCTCCCAGCCCTCAACAGGGTGAATAATTTTACACCAACAATAGGTAAAAATAGTACCTCATTAATTTGTAATTCTTGTCAATTTCTCAACAATTATTTATTTTCTTCTTAAATCATGTTTGCCACTATGACTCATGTTACCTAAATTACCAGGACCTCTGAAAACCATTACAAAATGTGCCTGCTGCCAGGACAAGCTTAACTCTGCTGAAGTAGAAGGCAAAACTGAGAGGTCTGTGTGATGAACTTACCCTTGCACACTTTGCAGCACTGACTTTCCACGTGCACTGGGAGAGCATCAGGAGGACATTCCAGAGGGGGACAGGACATCCTTCGGCATTCCACAACTCCACTCTACGCAAAGGGTTTTAAGACAAAATTCAGCTACTGCTAATGCAATTAGTGAGTATTTTATACAAAACGCTTCAAACTGTTTAAGTAAATGAAAATGGCATTCTGTATTACAAACTCATCCTTCAGCAACAAATTGAGTCTCACCCAATTACAAAATGAATCAAAGTGCAGCCCAACGTGAACTGCCCATTTTGATACATACTACTGCTTCTACCCCCATTCCCAGAGCAAAATGCATTAAGTGAAAAACATAAAGAATATAAGCCCTACTTTCTGTAGGCTGTTTCTATCATTTCTGAGATTTTGAACAATCAGGCTTCTATTTTCCTGAGCAAACAAAGGCTCTCTTCAGATATTTATCATATAATTTCAAAAATACAAGTTTTACATACTAATTCTCTTTCTGTTCCTTGTATTTTTCAGTCTGATAAATGCTGAAAATGAATCTGCAAGTTGTTACCATGCAAGATGCAACTAAGCATCTATGAATACTATTAAGATAATGCTTCCTTTTTGAAAAGGCTACTGCAGTGAAAACAATTCCAAACCAAACACAGGCAATGCCACCCCTTCACCTCAAAATCACAAAGTCCTCACAGCTATAATTAGAACAAATAAGAAAGCATTGTCAAGGGAAAGCAGATTTTATGTATGAAGCTTACAAATAAGCAACGTCAAAATTTTATTTATTTTACCATTTCTCTCTCTATTGTCCATACTGCCACTAGATGCATACTAAAAACATAGTAATTCTCAGAGTGAACATTATGTATTCAAGGCCATTTTCACATTTTCATTAGATCCTATCCTTGAAACTCTTCAAAAATTCTTACTTTGCATGAGCAATTCCTGCAGTGATCATCTTCAACCCATGAGTCTTTGTCTCTGTAGATCAATCCATTTACTTGACAAGTCTTCTCACAGTGACAGTCTTCCAATTGACTCAGTCTTGTTTCTGCATAATTTAACTATAAACGAAAGCAACTTGATGAGATTTCTCCAATTCAAACACATGACTTAAAAAAGCAAAAACCAGTATACTTATTTTTAGCCAAACCAACCATGACTACAACCTTCAAAACATTGAACCAAGAAATCAGTGGGTATAAACCAACCCTATTCCTCAGATTTTGATGGAGTTAGTACATGGTCACCCCACACTATGATCAATGGAGAAACCATGCTCGTGGAGTAGACCCTGGGCTTGTGGCTAGCTCTGAATGCTCCTTGCTGTTAGAATAGAAATAAAAGCTTAATATTTAGCAGCAAGTATGTGCATTCCTTCCCTGCCCATACAAATAACTGAAAGATAACAGGCCAGAAAAAAGTATTTTTTTCTGGCAAAATAAATAACAAAAAGTTAAAAAAAAAAAAAGCAACACCCAAACTGTCAAAATTTACATGGAAAATTTTGTGATTCATAGAAGTATTCCTGGCTGTATAAACTCATGATGTAAATAAACCAGATTGCCTAGTCCATAAATGAACTCAAGTGCTTGATTTTTCTTGATTTTCATCAAAGTCAAACTTGAACTTTTCTGGCCTCCAGCAAGGGAAGACTCAGTAGAAATTTTTGTGCTGGAAGTCTTCATGTAACAAACACATCTGAATACAAAGCACACCCTAGTGGAGGATCATAATTTACCAAAAGAAGTTATATTCCACTCAAAGAAGTGCAGGAGGTGCCCAGACTGATTTCAGTAGATTGTTAAAACTGCATTAATTATTTTAGCCATTATATTTAAAGAGCAACTAACAGTACTCTAGCACAGCAGTGGGGAATGCTGCAATATAACACAATTCTCTTCTCCTGCAGCAAATTAACATTTCAGCCATATTCTAACACCCTGACAACACAGTGTGTCTCTATTTAAGGACACAAGATTAAATCAATTGAACATATCTACTGGAAAGATTCAGAATTAATTCAAATTATCACAGAAAATAAGTTCTAAAAGCTAGCATTTATTAGTCTTTAGAAGCTACATCTTCAAAAAACATAGGCAGGAGAAGGACGTAAGGGTGGTTAGCTTGCCACAAGTTATGATCAAAGGCTCCTTTCACAGCACTCTGTGACATTCTGCCATGGACAATGCTCTGCTGGACCACTTAGATAGGTCCTGTGTCTCATCCTGAGCCCACCAGACTCAGGAGAGGTACAGCCCAAGCAGGAGGTAACCTCCCTTTCCTGCCTTCATTCTTAATAACTTACACAGCTACTAAAATTATCAGAGCCTGAAACCAGTAGCTGGGTGTTTCCTTCCCAGGCAAGCCCAGCTCTGAGTCTCCATAATTGTAATTTATATAAACTGCACATACACATTCATTGCAAACAACTCTTGCTCATCTGTTCAACGCTGTGATACAGCTGTAACCAAACACAGATTGAGAGAGAACCTGAAATCCTGGATACAGTGGAGCCTAAAAGCAACAACTAGACATCAAACCACTTTTTCAAACCATCTTGTTCATGCTCTGCATCTCCTGGTGCAGGATCAGGAGCTAGGGATCCTCGCTCCTGTACATTAGCAAGCCATTCTCTGACCATCTGCCTTGCCTGCTCTGCAGGCAGCTGCACAGCCCTTCAAAGCCCTGACATGCATCATCCCCACAAAATGTACTTGTATCTACACGAGCACCACTTGTGGCTATTGTGGCTAGGACTTAAAAGGCAGATACAAACCTTAAATGCTTCCCTCCAGACCCCCATTTTTAACTTGCATTTGTCTACCAAGTTAATTTCCTTTCCTGATGCATGCATTTTTCCTGGACAACAGGAAACAACTGCAACAAAACAGTCAGTGGACTGCTGTAACAGAAAAGGAATTTGCAATGAAGGATTATGCCAGCACCACTTTATGAAAGCACAGAGTCTTTGCAGTATAAATACTGTGTTATTTGCCTCCTCTCATAAAGTACTAGCAAGCAAAAATATAATTAACATCAGAGAAAGCAAGTTACTCAGTACACTGCGTAATTGGAACTTGCTCATACCACCAGCAGGGCTCAAAATAATTGCCTCTCTTCCAGAGTACAAGCAGAAAACTGAACTAAAAGCTTCCCATTTTGCATTCGGATCCAGCCTGTCCGAGGAATGTCAGCTGAGTAAGAGGACTGTCAGGATAACACACACATTCTCCAAAAAACAACTTCCCCTTTCCTACTGGGAAGGGAAAGGGCATTTGAAGGCAGCTCAGTAAAAAATATAATGTTTTTACACAATCAGCACTGCCATGCAAATCCTGTTTTGGAAACTCCTGTTCAGTAACTACACTGAGAGTCAGGGCATCTACAGGTTGGTTGCATTTGCACTTAAATCTAAGTAAATAACATGTAAGCGTTGTTCCCAAAGTGACAATTAACTGCCCTCTACCACAAACCAGATGGTTCACCAACATTAACCTCAAGAAGTGTTCAGAGTCTCCTCTAACACAGATCAGGGGTTTGGTCACCTCTAAAACACAGTTTCCCATCCCAAAACTTCAGCACAGCCTTGCTGAAGGGCCTTGGCTAACACCCACGTTGCCTGTGTATTGTAGGAGCAGAGCCTGAAGACAATTTCCAAAATCCCAAACAAACAAAAAAATCCCCCACACTACAGATTCTCATTCATCCTATTCATGATCCAAAACACGGGCAGGGGAAAGAAGAAAGAAAGAAAAAAAAAATAAATCCAAGCACGCACCACATCACCTAGAGCTGAATTAACTTTTATGCTGATAAAAACCATTGATCAAAGGTGATATCAAGGTCAGCACAGTCAGCAGGTTCACAGGTATTTTCATTTTGGGGCCTCATTTCAATTCCCAGGAAGGAGACTACACCAGTACTGAGGACTTCACAGGACTTCCCACAAGAAAGCATCCCTCCTCTGACAGCATCACATGGTGAGGAAATTGTTGAGGGATTTCATTCCTTTGTTTCTGCATTTATCCCTCAGAATGAAAAGCGAAATCAAGCTAAGGCTTCTTACAAAAAATCAGACTCTGGGTATTTTGTCACTACCTTACAAATAATAAAGCAGACAACAGAAATATTATTAAGCTTAAGGAACAACCATGGAGCTATATCCATAAGACTACTGCAGACAGTAAGAAAAAAAATGGCTCTACTATGAAAATTCAGAATAATTTTTCAGGTCTAAGGAATGGCATATAGAACAAATACTTTCATCTTTGTCTTAGGGAAGGAAAGGAAGGAAACTGGCAACTAACAAAAAAGCTTAGGTACCTACTTTTGCAGTCATTTTTGCCAGGAGTTCTTGCAAATCCATGATTCCTTGCACCAGACTTAAGAAATCACTGCAGGTTGGGCATGCTCAATAGAGGAAGATTAAAAAGAAACAGAAAAGAACAGAAGGAAAGACACAATAACCATAAATAACCAACAATCTATCATACTATATTTATCTGTATGCAATCTGTTTATACTGAATTTTTGCCTTCTGGAAGTCAGCACGTGCAAAAATAACAAGCCTGAAAGTATCATTTTTAAAGCAAAGAAACAATCTGTATGAAAAATCTAAAACAGAGAGAATAAAGAGATTGCTACTTACTGCGATTCAGATTAGGACACTGTGTTATATATCCATTAGGTATAAAGATGACTTTCACATCTTGAATAACACCCTTTGTAAAAGAAGAGAAAACTGGTAATACAGATTACAAACATTCACTTAAATCTGTACAAGTTCTTTCACAAGTCATTTCTTCAGTGGATACCAAAAACATTACCAGCTCTCTCCTCTTGTGAGGAAAATAACTGAAGATGAACAAAATATAACAACTCCTCCTATCTTTCTGTGTGCTTGGATATTACAGCCATAACACTGCTTTGTCTTTTGTAATCACCAAACATAAGCTGCTTAAACATCTTTATATGGGGTGAGCCTGGTGAAAAAAGCAGGGAAATAATATCCATTGCTCAAGCCGATGACACGCTTTTCCAAAGGACAAAAAGAAAACACAGTAAAACTCTTTATTTTTTTAGCCAAATAAGACTGAGAAATCAAACATTGAAAAGACAAGCACATAGTGCCAGATGCAAGTAACAGTTTATACTTCCATTGCTTGATTTCATTAAGCCTCCTAGCCCTGTATCTCAACAGGCAGCTCGGGTAATCGTGTCATCAGTCAGAATTAAATCCTCTCCCCAGCCCAGGCAGATAGAGAGATGCCCCATGCAGGCCTGGCAGAAGGTCAGTGCAGGTTGTACGGGGCTCCTGAACCAAACTGGGCACAACGGGGGAGGCAGGACCTAAAGCTCCAGTGCCAGCTGCACCCTGCATTGTCCCTGCCCTGCAAGGAGATCCCCACTGGAAGCAGCAGATACCCAGTGTTCCTGCACACCTGGGTGCTGAAAAACCCTGGATACTGCAAACAGCCCAGAAAATGCTGAAGCTTGTGTTTGATCTTCTAAGCTCAGGACAAAGCTTTTGCTGCATCCTTGACTGTGCAATGTACTTACTTCACAGGATCCACTGGCTTTAATAATGTCATATCCACTAAGGGAGAGGAGTAAGGGAAATCAAGGGACCTGTAGTGCTGATGTTTGCACTTCCCCGACTGTTAACTGCACGTTGTCACACAGCTCTATCTCCTCACAGACACAGAAAGACTTCTTTAATTTGAAAATAAATTTATCATGGCAGCAGTTATTATCTAATTAAATTACTGATTTGCCAGACTGTGCTTTAATTTTCAGTTAAACTGCAATAGAGCGGATTTTGCAGACCAAGGACATCACTTGATCATAGACACTGAGACTCCACCCATAGAGACCTCAGATAGTCCTTAAAAGCCTGGCAAGGCAAGTAACATTTAACATTTACATGTTCATCTGTTAAGAGAGCAGAATGTAATCAGCAAGCACTGTTTCCTGCTTACTGTCTCATGATCAAATATTAACTGAGAATACTGATAATCAGATGACCCTTTCTTGCAGAAGTATATACATTTGCTAACCTTTCCATCTATGAGAATAACGAAACCGTAAGTAATAAGAAGTAATACTGTCACTGGAAATGGAACATCCTGAAAGCCATTTTACACACTTCCTGTCAGCAGTCAATGAGAAATTAGAAGGTAAGGCATAAAAATGTATTTCAACACTTAAGCCTCTGCAGTGAAAAGCTCAACAAAGAGCAAATAAGATTACAAAGTTCCACCAGACCATATCGCCTAGCGAGCTAACGAGACACCATCCAGAGAGAAGTGATTTTTTTTTTTTTACGTGCATCTTCAAAAGTGTTTGTTGCATCAGTCACACTGCTCAACTGTCTTTTGGACAGATTTGCATTTAGACATAGCCTGAAGAGGAAACACAACTATATTATGTGTCTTAATTGCTGGCTACATGAAAGCATATTACTATGTAAAAACATATGAATATGAGCTTCAGTTCACTAACATAGATGAATTCCAGGTCTATAAACCATCTGAAACAGAACTATTATGATCAAATATAGAAGTAAACTTTCCAAGGGCAGAAACTTTGCTGATGTATTTTTTTAATAGAAAGACTTCATTATAGGTAAACACTTATTACAGCCATAATTATTGTAATGAATATGAACAAACTTGGATTACTCCTGCTTCAGCATTAAGTCTAGGCTGCAAAGAGCTTCAACTTGTTCTTAACTGTAAGATGTCAGTGGTCAAAATCTTTCCAGTTTTTCCCTTCCCAAGAAGACATCACCTTTACATTCAATAAAAACATCTGGCTAATGACAAAGCTTCAACTCAGTATTAGGACTTGCTAACTTGAAGAGCCTTCATCTGGTGCAGGCAGATTACCAGCTACAAGATGAAATCCAGGTCTGCAGCACTAAATATGTTCTCATGGGATGAGCTTGATACTACAAAAAGCCCAGTTTAGTGCACTTCTCATATATCTACTAAATAGAACAGCCCTCCCACATTCTGTGAAAAGGCTCATATATTCCATGAGCTCTCGACTTCTGCATTTTCATTTCCTCCGCTGCTTTTCATCCCCTTTAAAACCTACTTGACCCACAGAGATAATGTGAGCCACACAGCTGTGCAAGTTGCACTGGCCAGGGCTGGGAAAGCTCTGCATGGTGGCACCAGCAGACATGCCTGAAACTCCTGTGCCTTGGCAAAGCCATGCCAACACCTGTAGATTTCCACTCCATCAGCACAGTGCTGCTCCACACAGGGCAGCCATGCCGGGCACCCAAACACCTGCCCTCAGCACTATACTCAGTTTCACCCTAGCCCATACAACTCTGACTCATTATTAGAGAGTCATATGACTATATAAATTATATGCATATGATACTGTGCAATAAAAATATCAATATTGTCCTTGGTTGCAATATAAGATATATTCTATTACTACCTCCACAAAGCTGTTGAAGGCACGTGGGGCACTGTTCGTTATCTCCTGTCATGACTCACTCCAATAACTCCCTCTGGGCGCTATCTCTGTTAATGGGTCGTCAAGAACCCACCTCATGACTCATGGAATTACCTCACTGGAATTACCTCATCCCATTGTGAGATGCTCCACCCAGGGGGGAAGGAGCCAAGCATTCCCAACTGGATATAACCTGGGCTTTGGAACTGCACAAGTCAGCCCTGCCTACTGGATTCCCAGAGGACAAGAGCTACCACTGGACCTGCAGGTGGAGACCAGACTTTCTACAGGATCACCACTTCAACTGAACCACTTCACCTGGACTGCTACCACCACCCTGATTAACAGGGTGTCAGGTTGTATCCTGGCTCTGTCAGTGTTTTTTCTTGTATTATTGCATTTATTTTCATTTTCCTGTTAAATTATAATTCTGATTTGCGATCTCCCACTCGTTTGTTTTCAAACTAGTACAAATATGCTTCTCAAGCACCTAATATATAATCCCCAGACACAAGCAGGATCAATACAGCCTGCTCTAGCAGTTATGAAAACTACTGTCTTTCAACATAAATCACCTTGTCACCAACATATGAAAATAAGCTCATTTCTGCAGTAGCTCTTTGGAGGGACCCTTAGGGGAAAGGGTTCTCCTCAGCAATAAAACAAATTGTGCTGATAATTCTGATCCTGACAGCAATCAGACCCATCCTAGAGAGTGTGCCATGGCTATCTGGCATCACTCTTTTTCTCCTTTCAGTTGCATTTGCTTAAGCGTCCTAACCTGATGATAATGGTATTCTCTAGCCCTGAAACAAACCCTGAGTTTGTGTGGCTGTCCTGGCTCTGTCCAGCACACGGTTAATTTCTGCAGTAGCCAGGAGGGAGCATGGCTAGGACATGGAGATTATTCTACAGCATCTCACACCATTGCACGAGGCAGGGGAAGGGACTCTCTCTTCCATGGAGGGAGAGTTCCTTTGGTCAAGAAAATGTGGAGATTTTCTTATCTCATCACTCTTTTCAGGAAATTGGTCTTACCTACACCCATCATCTTCACCTTTTGTGCCTGTAATCTTAACTCCATTCCACACCGCAGCAAGGGGGAGTGAGAGAGAGCAAGGTGTGATCTGGGAGAGTCGCAGTGGGGAGTACTGGACTGGGGAGTGCCATTCCTATACCACAACAGCTTTAATTTATCCACCCCTTATTCTATACCATTTATGTTCCACCCAGATCCTACACCTTCCAACTATATAGATATAGACACATAAATTCACACAATCACAGGTATCATTTCCATTCTCAATAGCCGTCTCTCCAAGACGTCTGCTGAGTTCATTTAGTCCATGACTGTGGGTTCTATCCATCCTAGATGCCTTCCAGGGCAGGAGCTCACAATTGGTGTATCTGGAGCAATCCATACTCACTGTCCATGGCAGTTATGACATACAGTGGCAGTGTCATGCAGCAACCAATATTATATATACAATTCAACATTACAGACTGTTCTTACCCAAAAATCAAATCCCCTTGTGGTACACATTGTGTTTCCTTGTCTCTCCGCATTACCCACCAAGTGGACCCAGGTCCTTGAGCAAACACAACTTCATGGAGGGGTTTTCCTTTGCTTCAGTTGCTCCTCTCTGGAGTAGCCACAGCATTGTTCTTGCAAAGACTGTCACTTTATCAGAGTCCTGTAGTTGTTCAGGGGTGAACTCCCAAAACACTGGAGCAGAGAATTTCTCTAAATACCAGTCCATTTTCTCCCACATTCCATGACCCTCATGATTATTCCCCCTCAGTGCAGATCTCTGAAGGACCTTCCCAGAAATCTCTGTCCTCTAAACATGGTACTGTAGACCATACTGAGAAGACATAGCAACAAGAACATGCTTTCCTTAACATCCAAACAAAATTCAAAATTCACAAAATCTGTTTTAACAGGTCTGAAGGAGGAAAAGGGGGTGAAAAACTTGGAAAATCATCCTTGCCTCTTTGCCCCCCAGACTGGATATGATATGGGTAGGAGAGCAACACTGAACACACATCCAAAATGACCCTCATTGCCCTTGATGTTATCAAGTCATAAGCAGATATCAGTACAGCAGTACACAGTACAGCAACAAAGCAATGCTGCTCCCGCTCCCTGCACTGAAATAGAACTTTGTGAGGCACACATAAGGGAACAGATACAGGGTTAGGTACCACACCCACCTGAACAAATTGCTCCATACCCTAACACAACACATACTTAAATTTATTTTCAACCCGCTCTGGCTCTGTTGTTATTTCCACCCTTCACGCCACACATTGGCCACCAATTAAGGCTGTTGTGGTTTAGGATGGTACTCCCCAGTTCAGTATCCCCACATAGACTCTCCCAAACCCCAGGCTGTTCTCTCTCGATCCCCCTTCCTCTACCCCTCCCCACTGTGGCCGGACGCAGCTGAGAATTGGAGGCACAAAAGGTGAAGATCACAGGTACAGATAGGCACAATTTACTGGAAAGACTGATGAGAAGAAAATGAACAGTAACAGCAACAATATTAATAACAAAACGTATAGGAAAAGAAATTATTCACACAACAAACATTCCCAATAATAAATAATACTGGACGGCTCCTTCTACCATGTTTTCTCAACCACAAGGAACCCTTTCCTCCTTGAAGAGAAGGGGTTCCCCTCACTTCCTGCAATTTGGTGAGGTGGTATAGAATTACCTCCATGTCCCACCCACGCTCCTTCTCAGCTAATGCAAAAATTAACCCTGTCCTGGACAGACTCAGGACAGCCACACAAACCTGAAGCACCAGCACACAGTTTCCAAACTAAGCAATTAATGGGATTCCCTTCAAAGCAAAAAGACAAAGCTCTCCTAAGTCTGCTCCACATTTGCTCCCACCATGGCTGTGCTACAGCCAGAGTCTTGGCTGAACTCTGAGTGCTTGGCCGTGTCAGATAAGTTACAACCAGCAAGAGATACCAGGAGCAAGGGGTGAGAGACTTCAGTTCCCTTGATTGCACCATAGAGCACTTCATTCCCCAGCGAGGTCACAGACACAGCAGGACTGCTTGTGGAATCATCACTGTAAATAAGGATGTGGACCATAACAGATTAAAAAAAATGCAGCACCTGGACTTAGGACTCATATCCCCTCCTGCCTCTTCTGATATACCAAAGAATTAAAATCTAATATAAGTATGAGAATACGACTAAAAGGTGCTTTAATGCTACTCATTTACAGAGCAAAACAACAATTAATTATCATTAAAATAAGAAAACTTTAGGAATGGCAGAGACAATACTCAGAACAGTATCCAGTGCTTTTCCTTACACACATTTTCATGGCTCCAACACATATACAAAAATGCTAATTCTTTTTTAATGCTCTTATTTCCCTGCAGATCTCTGTTTACATTAAGGAAAATATATCTATTTTTTATATGCTAAAACAGTGAAACAAATTGCTCTGAAAAAGCAAGGGAGATCCTGCTGAGCATATAAATATATGGAAAGAGATGTGTACTCTTTACAAACTGGCAAAATCCCAAGTTTTTGCAACAAGTAACGTAAAAAAGTAAGACTTCTGAAAATCGCAAGCAGGATTTAAAAAACCACAACCAATTTTATTTCTGCCCTGAAGAAAGCTGGTAAAATATTCAAGCATGCATAAAGCAAAGTAAGGCACTTGTCAGCTTTCACTATGATCAATAAAAATTGTCAGTTCATTAGCATATCATTAGCTACCCTGCTGTTTCCAAAGTGTTAACACATAGAAATATTAATTTACAAACATATAATATCCCGGAGCTCTGAGGCTCTGACTGCCTGCATAAAATAAGAATTTAAGACAGGCGACTCCAGTATAACTTCTTTCTTTTCCTACGTAGCTATAAACATATGTTTACCATCTGTGGAATAGTGGGAAGCAGCTGAGGTAAAAAACCAACAGCTGTAGAATAAAATAATACTATCAATTTCACTTCCCAGTGACAGCTCTGCTGCTGGAGGATGAAATGCACTCTAGGTTCAGAGCAACCCTCAGACTATCATTTAAGTTAAAAGTTGGCTTTTGCCTCTGTTTCACAATTAAATTTGTTAGCTACTATGCTGAAACAATTGTTCTAACTTGTTGGAAATCTGGGGACTTTGAGGAGAGATCCTCAGAAAAGAAGTGACTTGTAAAATTGTCTTAGGAACTGACAGCTTCAGAGGGAAACCAGTGGGTGGTAAATCACCTTGGCAACAAATCCATGCCCAGACTGAGGATAGGCATATTGGCCTATTGCTGCACTACAGACTCCTTTCACAGATAAACACTTGTACTGTGGCTTGTTATCCAAAACTGGAATAAATATCAAAAACTTTTACCTGGTAAACAAGCTGTTTACGAACTGTACACAGTTCCTACCAAATTTCATACATACCATAGTTCATGAGTGCAAGACAACTAATTGGAAGTTGACTATTGATTACTTTCCTTCTTCATGTTCCATTTCATATCTGCTTACCTTAAAGAAACCATGTTTCCTGTTTCTCTGTCCAAGCCATAAATTGCTTTCAGGTGTCAAATTCATTTCTGGGGGATCAATGACACGTTCATAAATCCTGTAGAAGGAATACATTGCATTTACTTGAATTTTCTCTTTTCTCTGAAAACTTCCTCGACAAAGTCAGGTAACAATAAAAGCTGGCAAATAGAAACAAAAATAAAACACCCAAAAATTTTCATTAAACACAGTATTTATCACTGATTGTGGTGAAGAAAGTATATTACAACTTTAAAATTAAAAAACATTAAAAATCAGAAATATATGAAGACTCTATAAAATTGGAACTCTCCTTGTGCAGCTCTGCAGCACTAGACTAAAGAAATACAATGACAGAACTCACCACAGAAGGGAAAAAAATAATATAAGACCATCCTGGTCTAGGGATGTCTTTCAAAATCTACCCCAGAGCAAAAGTGCAATCACACACAAGATGCAACCAAATCCAACAACCCCCTGGGTCTTTCAGACCGGTTAGAATTTTGAACAGACTTCATAAAAGAACTTAATGTCACTCTATTCCCTTTTCTTTGTCCCTCTACATTTGTGTCATTCGTCCTTGCACGTGGACCTTTCTTCCCTTGTTACTGGATTTCTTCAGGCTGGGTGCTCACATGTGGTGCCTCTCCTGCACATCCAGCTTGTGTCTGTCACTAGCACAGGTCTGGCACAGAATGGAACCTCTTGATACATGCCTGGCATCTAACAGTGACAGCAAGTACTAAGAGGTCCATAAGCAACCTTTATGTAGTGCACAAACTTGCACATGACTGCAGCAATCTGCATGCCAAATTTCTAAAATTAACTCATGAAAAATTGCTGTAACACAGAATTTTTAAATTAACAAAGTATTTGGAGTTCTAAAAAGGTTTTGCTTGGGGTTTTGTTTGTGTATTTCTAGAAAAGCTGGAATGAAGTTTCCATAACAACTTTTCCAGGAACACAGACTACTACAATGATATCATCATTTCAGAAAATGAAAAATTCAAGGCCAGAGTTACTGACCCTGGATTCTCATATGGCCATGTCACATCGGAGGGAGCCATGAACTCACTGCTTCCCAACAACAACAGCATGCTTAATAAGGATTATGGAGGAGATGATGAAATCTATTTCTATTACTGTCCAGTTTACAGGGAGCATGCATTGCTGTGTAATCACACCAGTGTGACAGCCAAGGGAAAAGACTCTGAGTCTGCCATGACCCTTAGCCTAAAGAGGTGAAATTATCTGTGGTTAAATTATTTTCCTTTCTTTAAAGCTATGGCTTTAAAACAAACATGAAAAACGAACACTAAAGAAAAACAGAAGCCAGCCAAGTGAACTTATCACACAGTTATCTTCCCAATTATACTCCAAGTGTTTCTAGCTCAGGTTCACTAAGTGCAATCAGTGATCTTCCATGCTGTAAGTTGCCATGGGTATTGGGTTTGTATTGCAAGGGTTTGGTAGCAGGGGACTACAAGGGTGGCTTCTGTGAGAAGCTGCTGAAGACATCCCCCATGCCCAGCAGAGCCAGTGCCAGTCAGCTCCAGGATGCATTTGGCATTGGCCAAGGCTGAGTCCATCACTGATGGTGACAGCACCTCTGGAATAACATAACTGAGAATGGGGAAAAGTTACTGAGCAACAGCAATTCCATCTACAGAGAAGAGTGAGAACACGTGAGAGAAACAGCTCTGCAGACACCCAGGTCAGTGCAGAAGGAGGGGGAGATGCTCCAGGCACAGGAACAGAGATTCCATGGGGAGGCAGCTGTTTCCCTGGAGGTCCATTCCCTATCCCCCTCTGTGCCATCTGTGGGGAGAAGGCAAAGAAACATCAGGAGGGAAGATAAGCACAGAAAGAAGAGAGTGGCGGGTGGAAGCTGTTCGATTTTACTTCTCATTACCCTACTCTGGTTTAACTGGTAACAAATTAAACTGATTTCCCCAAGTCAAGTCTCTTTTGCCCACAACTGTAACTGGTGAGTGATCTCTCCCTGCCCTTATCTAGAGCCACAAGACTTGCATTATATTTTTCTCTCCCTTGTCCAGTTGAGGAAGGGAGTGACAGAGTGGTTTTGATGGGCACCTGGTGTCCAGCCAGGGTCAAACCCATCATATCACATTATTTTGGAAAATTCATATATTTGCAGAGGCCTAGAATAACATCCCAATGTTAAAGAACTTCTAGAAAGAACTATAAAGTTATGTCGAAGTACAGAGTCCTACATTCCACCCACTTCTGCTTATCAAAAAAGGAGTAAACCATTTGTCATATGCAATATAAGCAATATATAAAATTAAAGGTTAACACTACTATTATTTTTTTAAGGAAACAAGAAAAAAATCTCAAATCTAATAACAAAATAGTTATATGAAAATTACAGTTTAAGAGTATGAGTACAGGAGTCAGAAGACTTCTTGTAATACTCATAATTTCATTGCTACAGTTTATTATAATTATCATCAGCCCTAACTCATCACATTTCATGAGCATGATACATTCAGAGCTCTAGGAAATTTCTCTCTCTACTATTTAATTAGGTCTATCTATAAAATTACCATGCTGAGCTGTTTTACCTGTCCAAACAGCAAAACAAAACAGTATTATTCTAAAGTAGGTTTTGAGAATTACACAGATTTTGCATGCACCGTCTCTATCAATATTTTAAAGTGTAAGTAGAGGCCTCCTGACACACCTCATGCAGAATTGAACTATGCAAATGCAAAACTGCTGCAAAATACTGAACGAGGAACAAAGAATTGACATGGTCCTTGAGCATGAGCTCCTTGAGAGCATGTGCACTGAACTGCTCTATCATACTAGGAATTTATCTTTGTATATATAGCACAGCTTTATTCATTATTTCGGTTATTAATGCCCTCACTGGAAAATTTCTCATTTCCTGAAAAGACTAGTCGATATTCAATAAAGAACTCCATTTCTGCTAACAGATAAAATCCCACAGCTGACCAGGTTCAACAACACTGCTTATTGAAGAATATTTGATTTTTATTCACCTGGCCTAGTTAAAGTTGATAAAAGAACTCTACAATATCCATCTGCAATTGCATATAAAAAAAAATTAAACCTGACATTGTTATATGACAGTTCAACAATAGCAAGTTAGGAAGACAAATCAGAGACAGGCTGACATGGCTTATCTTGTCTTTTCTGATGATGTAACACCTTTAATCTATGTGGAAAGGGCTCTAGTGATCTTCTTTCTAGTCCCTTCACAAAGTGCCATCCTTAAGACACAAAAGCTCAAGATTCCCCATATTCCTCTACTGTTCTACTCTAATTCAAATTACATTTCTGAAGCAAGTATTTACCTTAAATTAAGGGGTTAATTAAAGTTAGTTTGTGCCTTATTCCACCTATGTCGACGAGACTGGTCTGTTTTCTTTTCCTTAGATATGCCTACGAAGTAACAGGCTTAAGAGTCAAGAGAGGACACGAGATGTAGATCAGTCCTTGATTATCTTTTTATGTCAAAAGATGTTTTGGTTGATACCATTTGACTTACAAACTATGGGAATTTATTTTATTATTGCATACAGTTATATATCACCCAAAAAAAAAAGCCCTGGCAAGTATACACACAACATATTGCTATTCCTGTAAGCCCCTCTATACTCCTGGGAAATGAAAAGGTCAAAAAGCACATCAGTTTAAAAAAATATTAAAAATAAATCCCAAACAAACAAAACAAAGAGAAAAAAAAAAACACATTAAGTTTTCACATCACTCACTTTCCCTTACTTGACTTTCTGGGCTGAGGTGTGTCACCTTCTATGGCTTTATACCCGTGTGACCAATACTCTGGATTTGGCATATGAATAGCTACATTATACACTTCAGCTTATGAAGTGCTGGCCTAGAGCTCCTTGGAGACCAGTTTCCAACACATTTGGCTTTGATACCAACACAGAGAAACGCACAACACACTTCACAAGAAAAAGAATGCTCAGAAAGAGGACTCAGGGGAACTGTGGTCACTAAAACTGCTGGAGGCTGAACAGCCCTTCGAACATGAGGGGACCCAGGCCTCCAGGTTAATGGAAGCTCTGCTACATACCTAAGGCTTTCAGATTTATGATAGCTGCATTCACTTTCCAAAAGAAAGCTTGATTTGCCCCTACTTTATGCCAACGTATTTCAAAGAAGCTAAACCATAAAACTGGGGTAATAGAACAATGAACCAATCCTACTGCCTTGAAATGTTCAGGCTCAGAATACATTTACTAACCATTGATCCATTTAGCAAAACATAATATATAGGAAATACACCTATTAATCAACAAATACCCATTGTATTCTCATGTTTTGTATCTGTATCTCTACCCTATCTGCACGCTTTGATTTGTTACCTATTTTTGTGCAATCATCAGAAACACCTCTCTCAACGACACATTCCAAACAGGCACCTCTGCCATAATGAGGACAATATGCAGAAAATAGAAAAATCTATAAAATAATCAGTGGATTCCTGAAAGGAGGCATATCTAAAATATTTGCATCCTAATATACACACACACACACCTCGCTCTGCATAGAGGAAGAACTTCTCTAGGAATCAAGCTCTGCTGGACAAGGAGACAGCTCCCTTCCACATACTCAGTATAAATTATTTTTAGCACCTTTGTAATGTGTAAATATACAGTGGTATAATGGTATATATCTAATACAGAATGGTAAAAAAGGGAAATACCCTTATTTTATACACGTGCAGACTGAAACACAGACAGACAGATTAACTAAGATCACAAAGACGGAGTCTCTGCCCAAGATCTAAGCCTTTAGACTGGGCATAACTGAGGCTTCTCAACTGCCTCACACACTGGGTCACACTCCCTCTGGAAAAAACATGACATGGAGTTGTCTCTTGCAGTGAAGGTGATTTCTTACACACAACTTTTATAGGCAAAAGTTAACACCTGAAAAGTATTTCCACTTTTGTGGAGGTGCAGTTGTATGACACACGGTATTTGCCATGCCAGTAGCATTTTCGAAATTGCTGAAAATTTTAGCAGAACATGGAAATAAACTTTATGTCTGCTCACATTAGGATGCATCAGCCAACATGGACTGATCAGGAGATGCCATTGCCTAAAATTCTGAACCATAAAATAGACTGCAACTCAACAGTCACTACAAAGCAGCACACCAAAGGATGACATTTTCAAATTCTTCCACGTCTAAAATACGAGCAGGTTACTAAAATAGGAACATGCCTTCTTCAAATTTGCAGGCTGGATATGAAAACCCTGAGATTAGCTCAGCTGGTTAGAGCATGGTGCTAAATAACACCAAAGTTGAGGCTTTGATCCTCACATGTACCATTCACTTAAGAACTAGACTCTGGTCCTTGTGGGTCCCTTGCACCTCAGAATATTCTGTGAAATTTGTGAACACACAGCCCTGAACTGCATTAATCAGGCTTGAAACACAGATTTGGACTGCAAGGGTATAAAAGCCCAGGGGTTCCTTTGTTTGGGTTCCCTCCTCAGAGGGAAGCTATAAATTTCCATGTAGAGAACAGGTGTTGAATTCATCACACCCAATTTTAAATGTCTCAGAAGTTTACACCTAGAGCAGAGCCAGTTCTCTAGACTCACTTAATAAAGAGACATAAGTGTTTCTAGGGTGTGATTCATCTTACAGTAAAAGAATCACTCTCTGAAGGCCCCTCCGACAGCTGCACAGGAGCCCCTCCTGACATCAGGGTGAATCATCAAAACAGATTTTTGCAATTCAAAGCATGATGCTCAAAAATGACACTCTCTTGCAACCATTCATTACCCTGTATACATCCATCTGGATCTTCAGATCCTTTAAATATACTGCAGGGTACAGAAAAGCTCTGTTCAAGGGAGGCTTTGAAACAGCACCCTCAACTTCTGTAAAGAAAGATAGAGAAGGAAGTTCCCCATTTTGCACCCATCTTTTTCCTAACCTAATTTGCAGAGGTGTCGACCACCTTTGACCCTTGCCACCATCTCCAGCTGAGCCTGCAAAAACACAGTACGCCTCTGAAACAGCAAATGAGGCCTCCTAATACAGCCCATTGTATAAAAATAATCAGCTGCTTCAAAAAGTTTGTCCAACATGTTCTCTGAATCCACCTGTAAAGAGAAACTGATTGATTATATCCATTCCTAGCTTTAAGATACAATATTGGCATTTATCTTTATATCTATTCTTCCAGAGAGATTAAGAATTGATTTTAAAAATACTAGGATATCCTTGCATATTTCTCTTTCAACCCATTTTCTATGTGCTTCCCAATGAAAATGTGTCAATACCAATGTGACTGGATTTTCTTGATAATGTTTACAGATAGGATGCATTATTTGACAAGCATTCTGTTCTGGAGCAACTTTAACTGAATTATTCATTCCAGTTTCCAGTGTTTTGTTTCAGAAAAATAAACTTCCTGAGGGAAATTTTGATTTTTTTGGTGCTATCTCCTCTGCCATAGTACAGGAGTTCACAATCACTTAACAGAGGAAAGCAATTTAGATTAAAATCTTGGGGTATGAGGGAAGCCTTTTCTTATTAAATTTTGAATATACAATAGTAAATGCCAACTATTTAATCAAGTTATTGTTCAGCTTCAGGAGAAAAAAGATTGGTGTCCACTAACAGCAAATGTTAGGTAAAAGACTCAAGAGTGCATGCTCAGTTTATGTTCTCTTCAAGCTCTGTCACCCAAATGATTTCATTGATTTTCCTGTATAATCACGGAGATAATGTACTCTATTTTTCTATTTAATTATTCCAAATACAAATCTAGATTTTAAAAACTCATCTAAATAACAGTCTATTTTAAAAGAATCCCTTTTTTTTTTTCATTCAAGAAAAAGTCAAAGTAACAAACAGGAGGAAACTACACAAATGTAAGTGAAGATGGTTACAAGAGCACATTTCACTGTCAGGTTTGGGGGTTTATTCTCCACAAATCAATTGAATAAGGGTGAATTCACAGAGATATTATCTGCCTTTGTGGGGCTTTTGTTACAAAACATGTTACGCTCTTCAGTTTCCTACACACTCACCTATGAATTTTATCAGCATTTTTTAAGCACTAAACTAAAACCAATCATTATTACTGACTCAAAGTAGAGGACTAGACCCGCTCTATGACACAGCACTGGCCCCGTGAAAGGCAGAAAAGCATCTGTCAGAGCTGCCTCTACGGCAACTTCCATCTGGAGAACCTGAGGTAGACTCCAACACCTTTACAAACAAGGTCAATATCACGAACTTTACTTGCAAATGATAAAACAGATACAAATGGTTCCTGACAGCAACAGTCTAAAGAGTGTCCAAGCCCTAACAGCCTTTCTAAAAAGCTGCAGTGTTTTCACCCTTCTTCATATAACAAAAACAACACTTCTGAAAGTGCAAAAAACCCAGAAAATAGGTTGAGTCAGATTCTAAGCAGAAATAGAGATTTGGCCGTTTGCTTAGGATTGTCAAGCGTTGTAGAGAAAAAAAAAAAAAAGCCAAATTATGAGCTCAGCTGTATCTTACATGTGATGGATCCAGAGCAGGGCTTTTAGTGTCAAGACAGCTGGTTTGATACCCAAATGGTTCTCACTTTCTCAGCTTTGGCAACTGCTGCTTTTGGCTAGGACAGAGCTCATTTTCTTCAAAGCAGCTGGTATGGTACCACATGTTGGATTTGTGACCAAAACAGTGTGGGTACCACACCCATGTTTTAGCTGATGTTCAGCAGTGCTTGCACGGTGTTGGGGCCTTTTCTGCTCCTCCCAGTGTCTCACCAGCAGTGGGGCTGGGGGCCCACGATAATGTGAGGGTGACACAGCCAGGACAGCTGAGCCAAGGGATACCCCATGCCATGTCACATCCCACTTAGCAATACACGCTGGGGGAAAAGAGAAAGAGGATGGGGACATCTGGAGTACGGCACTTGTCTTCCCAAGTTATGATGATGTGAGACAAAGCCCTGCTTTTTCCAGGAAAACAGCTAAACACCTGCCAGCTGATAGGAGATGTGAATTAATTCTTTATTTTCCTTTGCTTTACCTGTTAAACTGTCTTTATTTCAACACACCTTTTCCCTCACTGCACTTTCATCCTTCCAAATATCTTCCCCATCCCACTCTAGAGGCAGCAGCCGTGTGGTGTCAGCTGCCCAACAGCACAAAACCACCCAGCAACCTTTTTCTTTTGGGTAAATCTGAGCTCAATAGCACGTGGCTCCTGGCCCTGGCATTGCCCATAAAACTTGGACATAAACTACAGGTGGCAGTAGCACAAGAGCAATGTACTTGTCAGAGGTTTTGGTGAAGATGATAATTTTTGCCATATTCAGCAGAACTTAAGGTGGTGTCTAGGTCAGGAGTGGAGGTGAATGCCATCTACGTACACAGACTTTTCTTATAAAAATCAATGTGCACAAGTTTTATGGATCAATGTGAATTCAGGACTTTAAACATCTCTATATAGAGCTGAGAGCTACACCGATCAAATGCCACTTTTCAAACAAATATCTGACTCTCCAAAGGTATTTTAGCATCTCTTTATCACTTGTGAGCAACTATCACTATCTGGCCACCAGAGCATAAAACACATAGCAGTAGGGTTTTTATGAGGCACACAAGTATCCACTACACTTGTAAATGAGGACAATACTAAAACTCAGGGGTCCCTAAAAGACATCCTTTAATTTCAGCAAGCTTTGAAGCTCAGATTCTAAACCAGAACACTGAATAAAGCAAACTGTTAACAAGAAAGCTAAAAGCACAGCACACTCATTTGTTACCATACCAAATATCATACCAAAATCCCATCTCAGATGAACCAAATGTTCAGAGTACGTCCCAGATGCAAAATATCATCTAACCAAGTCTGAGCAATTAAAAACAGATTCTAGAAATAAGAGGAAGAAATTAATTCAGTGGGTTCTTTCATGATATAAAAAGAAGAAAAGCTCCTCTCCCACAAATTAAACAAGAAACCCTTAGAGCAAGGTATATCTGAGATAAAAAAACTGTATTAGAATATCTATGAAATAAGTAGCAATCAATTAAGCCTATCTTACATCAGAAAGCAAAAGAGCAAGAATGTGCACCACAATAATGGCACAAAGAAGGTCTTGCAGCAAAACAAACCCCAAAATAAAATTCTACCAGGACAAAGAGGTAAAACCATGATTAAAACCATTAAATGGCTCATGCCATCTCCATTTTGTCATGAAAACATTAAAAAAAACCCTAAGATTGCTTTTGGGGGTTGTCACAAGGCATTTATTGAGTGAGAACTGGCAGTGCTGAAACTTGGCTTCTATTCCATCTGCCTGCTACATAAAGGGATGTGCTGATCCCTGGCCCAAGCCCTGCAGCACACGGATCTTCACTCTGGCAGTTCCAGCAGAACCTGAGGCATGATAAGCTTTCACAGCTTCAGAACAGCCCCTCTTCACAAAATATATGCAGCCTTTGTCTTTCCTTTTGTTTTTCCTTTGTCTCATGCTCCTCTCAGCCCAAAGCTGATTTATCTAGTACAATAAGACAGGTGCCATTGTGAAAAGAACCAGGCTTTTGATTTCAACTCTTTCTGCACTGCTACAAAAGATAAATTTAAAATTAAGTCAACCGAAAGAAACCCAAACAGCATCTTCCCCCCTTCCAAAAACACATCTGCTGAGAAGTTATTTGCTTTCCAGGGTATCTTGTCACAGGATCATCTCATCAAGGGGTTCATGTCATCACTAGATGATTTGTATATAATTATAAAATAACCTCATCCATATTCCAGAGCCAATTTCCTGCAGTGACTGAAGGCAACTGCAGGCTGAAGATGACAGGCTTTGCCTTTGCTGCCATGCTAGTGCCAGGGCCCTGTCCTTGGTGTTGTCTCAGCACTGCCAAGGCACTCGGCTCTCCCTAACTCCTCCCCATTAGCCACTGGCTCTGTAACACTAATTCCTAACATTCCCTGCTCCTCAGTTCTTCCTGCAGGTTCATCAGATAACCCACATCTCCCTTTTCCCACAGTATTTTCCAACTGTCCGGTTTAGTCTTGGTTGGTTGAAAGATAACACTGCACTCTCTCCACAGTAACTAAGTGGCCATGACTGGGGAGGTGTGTGAAACATACAGTAAACAGAACAAGCCATTATATTGGTTCTAAAATTAAATTTAGATGGAAACTGCCAGCAGACAGGCAGAAAAGCACTCTGCAGGGACAGCACATTTCTCACAACATCTGATATACTGTGGAGGTGAAAGCATGGTTCTGCTCAAGTCAATGAGAGTTCTCACTGCAGACTGCACTGGGTTGGCCCCCTGGGATACTGCATGGCACATCTTTCAGACAAGTTTAGGGTAAGGATCTGCTGTGACACAGAAAAATTCATCTTGGGCTGAGAAAGTCCTAGTTGTCTTAGCTGGCACAGTGGTAGTTATTAGTTATTTGCTTTCACTACTGATCTGCTGGAGAGAATACCACTAAAATTGAAGTCCAATTAAGTAATGCAGTTTCCACTGATTCTTGCATTTACTGCCTGGTCTCAGATACAAGGAGAAGTTATAGGACTGGCAATTGCATGTTACCTTACTCCTGGGCCGAGGATCAAACTACCATCTTCCTCCTCACTGCTTCTTCCATGTAACATTACTTAGTAATACACATCACAACAAGGATTCTTCATATCATTAAAGTATTTAAAGTGGAAGCAGATACTAATAGCTAATTTTTTCTTCCATTAAAAAAGAAACCACATCACCAAAAAACTACACCAATCAGCTCACTAAACACTCACCTGTGTAGAAATGGAGTATTGCTGAGCTCGTAGAAACAGCTCACCTTCTCAAGCATGAACTGCCTTTGCCATTCCCTCAACTGGCACATCTGGCAAGCAGCTCAGAACCAGAATCTGTGCTGTCCCCACACTCAGCACTGCCCTACTCGCCCCCTTACATACTGCAGGGCCATCCAAACACCACAGAGGCCTGGCTGGACCTGTTCACACACCACTGCTGCAGTGAGACCTGTGCCACTGCCCAGCACCCCCCTTGGTGTTTCCAAGTCTTGACACCTTCCACCTCTGAGCACCTCGTATGCCTCCAGCTCCTCACACCCAAGGAACAAATGTGTCTAATCCTGCACCATTGCCCTTGAGAGTGCTGTCAGTTTTCTGTCCCCAAATCATGAAATAATGAGAACTGTCAGGTTTTGGGGTATTAAGAAATGCAGTCAAGCAGTCTCTACCTCCCTGCAGGCAGTTTGAGGATTTTGTAAAGGTAGGATTCCTAAAATAATTACCTTCTGGGTAATTTTTCTAAACTGCCAAAGGAAGACACCTCAAGTATTAAACCACTTCATAAAACTCAGGGCTGGTTTCACAGATCTCAAGAGTCCCAGTCCTGTTTGCTCAATCGCCCTCTCATGCCTCACCCCACTCAGGAGGTTTCAGATCCTGTGGAAATGCTCTGTACTATTTGCTACATGAAGACTCACATCTCAAGTCTGCTATTGAATAGTTCTGAGGGTTCTCACCTGCTCTTTGGCAAAGATCCAATGTTTTTACAAAAGTATTTAATTAGCATTATGCTGTCATTTTCTCAATTCAGCTCCAGGATTATCCTATGTGACTTGTAGTTCTAAACTCCAGAGTTTAGCTAACCACTTCAAATGGAAGAGTTCATTTATTTCTTAGATCTCAGTTAATCTGCCTGGCTGGAGAAAGATAATTGGTTTTATAATCTGAAAGGAAGAAGCTCAAAATATTTGCTTTATCTGGTTGATTCTTAAATTACTATGATCACCTCTCTGTCCACATGACCCCCATGCCAACAAATAAAAAGAAAACAGAGCCAACTAACAGGAGATTTCTCCTGAAAAAAGTTCATAGAAAAATATCCAGATACATTTCAAACTGTGCAAGCTAAATTTTCAGAGACTGCTCTTGTAACTAACCATACCAATTTAAGGCTTTATTGGTTTTAACGTTAAAAAATGTCTACATGTATACTGGACCAATGTACAAATATTTGAGAATTTGATAATACACCTAGTCACACAACTTGGGAAATTACTAAATCATCTGAGGCTTGCCAGTCTTGATTTAAGATCATTCCCTCTACCATTATCCATCCTCTCTCTCTGACACGCCCAGAGCATAAAAATACAAGGAATGCAAGACACCAATAGTAAAGCATAACACAATATTCCTGTCCTGTTGAAGTCATCAACCTGTCTACCAACATTTGCAATTCACCAGAAAGCACCACAAGTCCTCAGTCCTGACGTACGGGGGGAGGGGGGGAGACAAAACCATTGTTGAGTCTATATCCAGCAGTAGCTGGGCTTCGCAGGTACCAAACTCTGGCTCCACGGGTGCCTAAAACTCTGCTGACACTCAGTACCCAGGCAGCTGTACAGGTGGTTGCTGCCTTCTAGGGGTGGGCAAAGGCTCTCAGACAGGCAGGCACAGACAGGGATTGTTACCATTTTTTTGCTATAGTACTTCTTCAGCACTTTCATAAACACTCATGCCTTTTCACAATTCCTGTTATGCAGTACACAAAGGAGTTCAAACGATTTCTTTAGGATAAAAAGAAAAATTTTCATCCTAATTGGGGACTGGATTAAAACACATCATTCATTTGGTCACACTCATACTACCATTCTGCTGATGCATTAGACATTGAGTGAAAAACCCTGGCTATTTAAAAGCTTCTTTAAAAAGAAAATAATGCTGAATGTATCCTCAACATTTCCTTGCAGTTAACTGCAATAATTGTAATGATAGAGACTGATGGCAGCTGATGTGGAACGCCAGCTGGAGATCTCTCTCATGCTAAACAGTTTACAGCCTTTCTGCCAAACGAAAGGGAGAACTGGTAGGTGAAAATGAACTTCCAGTCCCCAATACCACACATCCGAAGGTGGGTGCACCCATAATGCACAATTACACCACTCAACCCAAGCAGCCATTTCTCTGACAGCTTCTGCTACAGCTTGGAGAGCTGAGAAGCAATCTGGGTCACAAACTCATATTCAAACAGCAGAGTAAATTACCTAGCTGCATAGCACTGCCACCACACCGTTCTCCCTCTCAAGAGAAAGTGTTTTACAGCAACTAAAGCAGCAAACCCCTCTTTTAAATACATCCTTTAACCCTCTTTAAATTTATTACACTTTAATTAAAGTCACAGAACTTTGTTTAGATCAACCTGAAAACCTCAGGTTGGCAGCCAAAATATCTTATTTGTAAGAACTCAGAGGTCTTGGATTCCCATATTTGGAGGATGTTGCTTTAATTTATTTATTTTTCCAATTAAAAAGTTCTCACTGCTCATGCATTTTTTATTCCCTAATGCTCTGCTCTAACATAAAAGAAGCAGACAACATGTTTTTTCAGTTGGAGACTACTTCCAAGCCTGCTCTAGTTTTATAATCTATTCTCTTATGCTCTTACCAACCCCCTCCATCAAACAGCTAAGAGTATCCATCAAAACCACAGGCTGCATTCACAGCAAAATGAACTCCAGCACAGATTTTCACTGGAAGAATATTAATTTTTTCATCAAAGCACCTTTCTCCCTTCTATGCCCACAGACAGAGTTCAAGTAAAGGAATATGGATACTGTCTGAATAGGTGACTATCTTTGTAGCAATAGGGTTGATGATAAATAAAACAATAAAAAAAAATAAAGCACCTTTCAGGCTTACCTCCCCAGATTAATCAGATACACTGAGAACAACTCGGAATTTCTGTCTTGCAAATAAATAGTCAATAAATACATTTTGATTCAGTACCTGCCACCTCCTAAATTGTAGGCTCCATGCTATTACCTCGCTCTTCTCAACACTATTAAATGTAACACATTTCTGTGCTGTTACTGTCATGGGGGACAAGCACCCCAGTGAACAGTCAGGTACCATGGGAAACAATACAAACTCTACAGTTGAAACTAATTCCCAGAGAAGACAAACATCAGATCTGGCAGGACTTGACAGCCTCTTGGGGTTGCAAATCTTCTGACAGCACAGGTATGAACAGAGGCTTAATCTGGAAAGATGCACGGCAGACTTTATTTGATTGTACATACATATATATAAAAATCTATTTGTATCACTGATTATTTAAGGACAATGACACAGCTGCTCTAGCTGAATCTAAACATTCACCAGAAAATCCCTGACAACCTCTAGAGCAGGGGGGCACAGATTCTACCAAGAGTAGGAAAGTTTCCCTGTTACTTCGAGCACAGGTTTTACTTGTGCATCAGCAGTACATTTATAATTAATGCAGTCTTTTCATTTTCCTAAGCTTTCAGAACCTTACTAAAATGTTAGAAGCATGTTAGCAAGTGCATCCATGGCTTCTTATGTCAGGTTTTTGAGACACATCCCTGGCTAGATGTTACTGTCTCGGCCCAAAAGCTCTTCAAGTGAGTGAGGAGAGTCCAGTCACATTCAACAGGTTTTCAGTCTGGACTTTAAGATATCTTTCTTCTCTCCCATGAAAATGGGCCAAGACATTTGTGGCTATTCAGCTCCAGGATGACCTTCTAGCACCTTCCAGTACCTAAACTGGCCACAAGAGAGCTGGAGAGGGACTTTGGACAAGGAAACAAAGTGATAATGGAAAATGGCTTCGAATTGAAGCAGGGTGGGTTTAGATTAGATAATAGGAAGAAATTCTTCCCTGTGAGGGTGGGGAGGCCCTGGCACAGGTTGCTCAGAGAAGCTGTGGCTGCCCCATCACTGGAAGTGTTCAAGGCCAGGTTGGACAGAGCTTGGAGCAACCTGGGACAGTGGAAGGTGTCCCTGCCCATGGCAGGGGATTGCAACAACATCATCTTAAAAGTCCTTTCCAACCCAAATCATTTTATGATTCCTGAGTCAGCAGCTCTAAGCTCTAACATCACAGTCAGCTACAATTCCCACTCCTTATTCTTGAAGGAGCACCAAAAGGAACAAGTAAGATGCAGCAGGAGCTGATTTCAAAAGGATATGTACTTGGGCAAATAAACCTCCTTTGATGTATATGTTTCTCCCTCCGTATGACATCTCATTAGAACAGAGGCAATTGCACTGTTTTAAAGGAGATGCTTTAAAGCACTACAGGTTTTTGCTAGTTCTCAAGTACTTTTCCCTAGCCTATCCAGGTCTGACAAACAAAGTTGACTTTGAATTGAATCCAAAAGATAATCAAGTACAAATGTCAAAGCAATTTTACAAATCAGAGTAATGTGGGTGATAGGGCTGGGAAGAGTAAAAGTATATTTGACTATCTGTTTACAAATTAAAAGCTTCATTTCCAATGCTTTCTGATCAACTGCAGTTTTTAGAGGCCAGAGACCAGCTTTGGGTATCAGAAGCATGAACCTGGTGGCAAAACTAGGTTGTGACTGGGTGTTTTTCCCAATGCAAACATTTTCAATGCACTCTCGGGCACAGATTAATAATACTGCATTCACAAATTGCTCGCTCACAACAGCCTTCCAAATATATAACATATTACCACAGCCCTAAACAAAAAAAGGTAATGCATTTATGCAAATTCAGGCATATCTGTAAGGAAGGAAGGTTGCAAACCCCTTGAAGAATTACAGGAGAAATTCAAGGGATTCATTCTGGCAGTTTGTTTTTTCTTTTCCCTTTTTGCTTTGTTTTGCTGGCAAAAACAGTAAACAAAAAGCAGAGAACTTCTTTAACTAGACAGGTACACAGGAAGCTAAATTCTTGTTCTGATGACACCAAGCTTACGCAGGAGGTGGGACAGGTAGAATATATTGACTGCACTCATATCCTGTTTCCTCTTGTTCATTCAGGTTCCAGAAGTATCACTTCTCATTGGGCATCCTGAACTCTGCTGAGAGCCAGACACCACACCAGCCTGAAATGGTGAGTTACACGTAACAGTGCACAGCTCTTCACACTGGACTCTGTTCACGCTTTCAGCTGCAGCTCCCCTAACACTAACATGAAGAAGGCCTAGGGTTTTCAGCAGTGCTCAGAAGTACCCCTCACTGACTTGCTCTTCATCTTCACAGCTTTGACATTTATTGCAATGTCAGAATAAAATGCCAAGATGAACAAGATGTTGACTCCTTTTTTGAGTGTAAAGATATAACGGGTTAAGATATAACCAAACCAACACCAACATTCACAAAATTCTCTAATTAACTGAACAGTGATGCTACAGCTGACTCAGGAACTTAGAGACTTCCTTTTTTTCCCCCTCTCATCTAAACTTCTACTATGATCTGTCCTCAAGTCATGCTTTCAGAACTATTTCC